>JAQSEB010000178.1:0-350580 GCA_030063045.1 Pratylenchus scribneri | reverse complement strand
TACACAAAATTCGGTTGTCAAAATTTCTTTTACTTTTATTTTCCTCAATTTTATCTAAAAAAATTAAAGACATTAAAAATGTGGAAACAATCCGGGAAGTGCATAAAAAATTTGGTTGGAAAAGTAGAAAAATTGCAAAAAAACAGTGTTCAATCAAGTGAAAGGAGTCAATGAGGAAATTTTCAAAATTTTGAACAATATTGAGAAAGATTTAGCAAAGAAAATTGATAAAGAAAGTGGCAAGGTTATTCCTTCATCGGATGCAAAAGAGGAAGAAGAGAAGAAGAATGGAATGGATGAGGCGGAAAAGGAATGAAGAATGAGAGGAAAGATTACCGATTGAGTTGAAAAAGATGAAGAGAAAGAACATTATTTAAAGAAGAAATTCTATTTCTATACTATCTACCTATATCTATCTAAAGATTGTCTATTCTACACTAAATCTTTTAAATTTTTCTTTCGGTTTAGATGGATAAAGAAGCATGATTATATCGTTGATTCATTTAGTTTAATTACCTGCTTAATTTTTTTGTCCATAGCTCTTCCTGGGAAAGTGATATGATATTCAAAAGTCTAGTGTCTTTTATAATTCAGTAATTTTAAATTATATAAAATTTTAGCATTCAATATCATATTTCATATATATCTTTGATATAAAACCCAGAATTTTTGGTTCTAGTGCAGTTTGTTCGTTCAAAGACTCGCTATGAGTCCAATGGTGCTTTATGGTTTATGCGTCCAATTTAAATATTTTCAATCTTGCCCCTAGCCCTAAAACCTATCCTAATCTATCCTAAATACCAAGCTGAGCCCTAACTTAGCCTAGACCGAGATCCGAGACCTTTCCTCGAGCCATAAAAACTACCTAAACTTTCATTGGACGTATAATTGTTTTTATTGGACGCATAAAGCGCCATTGGACCCATAAAGGGCCTTTGAACGCACAAACCACACTATGTTTATGCCATTTTTCTTATGTATAAAGTGAATTAGTTTAAAAATGTTGAATCGAATTTGATAAAGAAATTCACAAAGGCAATATTTGCACTCAATTCATCTCATAATTCTTTAATAATTGTTTCATCATCATTACCCAAAATTGCTCCCGGTAAATGAGCAAAATTGATTTCATCAAATTACTTCGATTCCCCATTCTCTTCTCAAATATATGTATATGTATCCATGACAACAGAGAGAAAAGGCAGCATGCAAAGTGGCTTTGTTTTGGTTTACGCAAAAAGCATCAGCATATCCATATTCCATATATGATCCTCTCGCAGCCCAAAGACCAAAATTTATAAAACCGAACAGTTTTCATTTGAGTCCCATGATTCAACTTTCCTAGCACTTTAAAGATTAATTAATTATCAATCAAATTTTCTCAGCAAAGACTAATAAGCCTCTACTGTCATGGGCCCAATATATCCAAAGTTCTGGCCCAGAACAGTCATTGACTGAAATATTAAGTTATAAAATTTTTATGAGAAAATTTTGTTTTTCTCACCATTTTGTTGTCTATGGTGTCATTCCCCCCCCCCCCCTCTCCCCATTTTGCTTTTGTCAATAATATGCGCGCCTACCTAATTCCAATAATCCTCTCGCCATCATCATTTTCCTTTCTCCCTTTTATTCTTTCGGGTTTACATTTTTTACATTATGGGTCAAGAATAGAATGGGAAAGAGAAAATGAAGGTTGTTTTCGCTTGGTTTCATATTTCGAGGCCACAATCCTAACCAAAATTCGTACAAATATAAAATTTAACTAGACCCATGTGCTCGCCTCATACATTCTTATTGTGAGCTCTTTGTACCATCTAGCTCGATTAATATATCCACTGGGATAGGACTCAAGATTTGATTTGTGGCCAGAGATTAAATATCGGAAAAAAATTATTTACGATCATTGAGAATCGAATGCGCAATCCCTTGCTCTATAAAATGGGCACTTTATGCTGCGCCTACATAAAAACTGCAAAATTTTTGCAGCAAGAAAAAGAGGAGAATTTGCTGCATGCAGTTTTTTTTTGCAGAAAATCTCCTCTTTTTCCATTATCTTTTTTGCTGCAAAAATTTTGCAGTTTTTATGTAGGCGCAGCATTACCATTTGCGTCGCCGAATTGAATATATTGAAATTTTAACCTAATTATAATTACCTAACAATTATGGAACTACTTTAAAAATTTAAAAGAACTCTAAAATCGTCCCCTTCATTAAAATTATCCTCATTCTCCCATTCTTTTCCCTCCCAACATTAAAAACCAAATCGCCTTCATTCAGCCAAAATCATCGTCATCACAAAAGAATGAATCGATTTTCTCCCCTACGGGGAGACAATTGCTGCGCATTATATTCCCTCCAGCCTCACCTCCAATGTTTTCTATCGCGCGCAGCCATCATTCTCCTCTTCACCGTCATTCACCCTCTTTTCCTCCTAAAAATGAATTCGTCATCAACATTTTCCAATCAATTCCACCAATCTGCTTAAAATTTTCAACCCCCTCCTCAAATTTTCCAATTTCCACATCATCCCTGCTTCTTTGTTTTGGCTTATATAAAATTTATTCTAAACCACGAACCACCTAAAAATTGAAGCCTTTTTTGGTCCAAGAATCTTTAAAGATATGTGGAAAACTTTCCATATGATCTATTTTCCTTTAATTTAGAAGTAGGATCAATTTTAGAGATCAGGTCGGGACTGGTAGCACCAAGATAAACCTGGATCCCGAACCGTATTTCCGGGATTTGATTGAGTTTGATTTTCATCTCAATTTTCGTAGTCCTAATTTTTTCCAATTCTTGGATTAGTGGATTTCAAAAATTCTGATTTCTTTGTTAGTTAACATGATTCTGAATAATTTAACTCTCATTAAGATTCTAATCCAACAAACAAAAAGCAATAAACATTTTTCCATGGATAAGTTAGACTTTATAGTAAATATAGCTAATTTTTTGCTGAACAATAATAATGACCCCTAAATGAAAATGGTAATTGACAAAATTCAAGGTCAACAAGAACCAAAAATCCAATTTCATTTCAACAGCTCACCAAACAATTCATGCGCCATTCCCCCCTAAGAGCCGCGCGCGCGTCCGCTTACTAATCATCTCTCCCATAAAACCACTAATTTCTCGATTCTCCCTTTATTCCCTCTCGATTTTCATCCCACCTGCTGCTGCTGATTGCTTGTCACCCACTTTTTGAACATTTCTCAACAATCCAATTTTTGCCTCGTCAGCATAAATGAGGAAAATTTCCCTTTCGGCAGTTAAATTATGAAATGTTATTCTCCCAAATTTCCGATTTTGTCTTTTAGTAAAATCTTATATGAATAGCTTAATATGAATATGAATTGATTAGAGAAAGGGCTGGAGGATTTGATTAGAAATTGCATTGGTCAAAAATTATGATCAAAAAGTGGCAAATTAGGCCAAAATTGGGCATAATTCTTCACCTCATTTTAATTAATATCAAAATAATCTACATGAATGATTCAATGGTACAAAAGTATTGGTGGGCCTAAAAGATTGTTGAGATATTGTACAGTGCTCAAAATTCACATGCACTTTTCGTTCCATCAAAACAAATAAATAGAGGGATGAGTGTTATCGTTCCGTGGCCATTCACGAAATCTCGCTAAAAATCACACCTAAAATTCTTCCAATCAATAAATGTTATTTTTGACAAAACAAAAATTAATCGCTTAATTCTCGCATTTTCCATTTTTATCCTCCCTATTAACATTTTCATAGAGTTTTTGTTTACAAAAAAAAGTCATAGAGGAATCCGAATCCAAAAAATAATCCGCCCTATTCCAATTGAAAATAACCAGTTTCCCAAGTCAAAAAAATCATCCCATTTTCCCCGCATGTGCGCATTTTTTTTCGCAGCAACAAATCAATTATTTGGGTAAATGGTTCCTGATCAAAATTTTAGTAATTCAATAATTAATTTTTAGTAATTTTCATAGATTTTTAGAGTCATTATATTCTGTCATCAATAGTTTTTTTTTTGACTTAATCACGAAATTTTTAAACAATCCACACGCCTACCCTTTTTTCAATATTAGCCAATCTCAGCTATAATATAAATAATTAATAAAACATTTACTTAGATTAATCTCTTTATATAGCGCATTTTCATATCAAAATGATTGATCAAAACATAATTGAACAGAAAATTATGGCCAAATTATCCGATTACGGACAATTTTACCAATTTTTTGGTCATAAACTTTTGAAATTTCTATCAAATCCACTAATTCCTTCTCTACCAGTTCATTTCCAATTTAAATTTATATTTAAAAAAATCACCGTATTTGTAATTAAATGACGAAAAATTCCTTATAAAATTAATTCGCGATAACCCATTTATGTATTCGCCATAATTTCATTTTCATAAAATTTTATCTACGGTATTTTAAGAATCTTTTACAAATGACAATTCCATCCAAACGCCGTACCCTCCTCCTAATTTTGGGCATTTTCCTGTTCGAATGTTTGGAGGCAAAAAAGTTTGGCGGTTCTTCCAGTGGATCCAGAGGATTCGGCGGTGCTCGACAACCTCAACCACATCCGGCACCAGGTAAAAAATAAAAAGAAAAAAATTCTAATTGAAAAAACCGACATTTTTAGGCAATAAAATAGAAAATTTAATATTTTAATAAAATGAACCAATTTCAAAGCTCATCATATCACTTAAAATCATGGATTCTGAGGGCTTTGTTTTTTAGGGAATGTTCCCCGAGGACATCTTTTTTCAATGTTTTTTTGTCCTATAATAAGTAACCTCTTCTTTAATCATGTTTTTCATTTTATTTATTATTTTTGCTAACTATTAGAATGTTCGATTACCTTAAAATAGTCTTTATTTATCTTCATAATTTTTAAATTATTTTTCAAATAATTATTCCTCTTATTCCAGGCGGAGGACAGCAGCCACATTTTGGTGGTGGCCCCGGTATGCAGCCAAATTACAGGCCCGGAGGCGGAGGAAGGTAAGCCCGAATTTTATCCGAATAATTTGTAATTTTCATCCACTTTCTTTTACAGTTTCCATCCTGGCGGCGGTGCCGGAATGATGGGCTCACCCCAGCGCAGTTCTGCATTCAAAACGGCATTGGCCGGAGCAGCCATTGGCACTGTGGGTGGCCTTTTGGCCTTCGAAGCAGGTTCGACACATTTAAATTTTATTTTTACAAATATTCTCCTAGCCAAAATATTAATTGATTCGATAATATTAATTAATTCGATTTTTTATTCATCGATTCAATACCTTGTGCTGAACGGAATACAATACCATTTACAAATATTCACATAAAAATTATAGAACTGGAACGAGTCAAAAATAGTCCTTCCAATAGATAAGATTAACCTCCTAGAAATATGATTATGCCATTTTCTTCACTAGAAACCTAAGGGTTTATAATTTCTAGCCTGTTTAAAAATTAAAAATAAATAAGATTAAACTAATATACCTATTGGAAAATGGCTTTCTGCGTTATCAATTCATTTTAATTTACCTATTATCTTATAAATAAGAGCTTTGTTTAGGCCATTAACGAAATAAAATTTGCCATATTTTCTCTATTAGAGGCCTACTCTCTAATAAGAACCTATCTTATTTAGAGATATTCTGAAAAATAATTACATAAGGGAATAGAGAAAATACGGTATAAGTGAAAACAATCATCATTTTTCCATTCAAATAAATTTGCCATTGCTTTAGGCAAGGCCATCATCCACTCCTTCGATCGACCATTCCATTATGAGAATCGAGATTATTATTGGGGCTCAGAATATGCAAAACGTCGACCGGATGAGCACATTTGCACTTACAGTTTTGACCAATTGATTGCCGAAACCACACCAACTACGACGACTACGGTGTCCACCCCATCGGAAGGGGCCACTCCGGCCACCACAACTCCATCGCCGGAACAGGCATTGGCGCATGTAAGTGACAAGAATAGATGAACATATTTTAGTGGATATTTGGGCATTTTGGTAAGCTCAATGCCAACATTTATAAATATGGCCAAGTCCATGATATATATTGGCATTGGGCTAACAAGATTGGTATTAATTGGATAAAATGAGAGAAAGATTAATAATTGGCTTTCAATATAAGCCATTAGAAAATGCGTATCAAATTAATATATTATTAAATATTGTATTTTGAAACATTAACATATTCGACAACATTAATAAACCCTTAATAATCAATCTCTGCTGATAAATTATGATTAATTCTAAATTCTATTTTTATTAATTTACAGGCCACATTCCCGAATGGAACCAGACCAAAACAGGTTAATATACTAATAATAATTAATTTAGCCATAAAAATCATTGAATTAATAAACTTTCTTGATAGTAAAGTCAGCATTTTTAAGGCAATAAAACTTAGCCTTTCTTTTAAACCTTTCATATCAAATAAACCTTAATAAATTGAAAAATTTTTTTCTCTTAATAAGCCCTGTCTAAATCAGCCCTAAAATTTAGATTGGCTAGTTTTGTAAAATGCTAATTTGACGCAAAATAGTAAATTCAATGATTTTTATAGGTATTTATTAATATTATATATAATATATATGGAAAATAATCAGAATATAGCCCAAACATATTTTGCGCATATAGATTGTATGGACCTGTAAAAATTCGGAAACATGTTGCGGCACTGAATGCTGCCCTTCCCCACAATCCGTCTCCAGGGCCGATGGAAGCAGCAATGGTGGTGGCGCATTGTCCACATTTGGCAAAATTCTGCTTATGTACGTTTTTATTCATGTCCTTTTAAATTATTTCCGTATTTTATTCATTTTTGACTCCTTAAAATTAATTGTTCCCCTCAATAAGTCAATTGGTGGTAAGACAAAAATTTAGCTTTGTGTCTTTCTAATAAAATTTTTGAAATTAAAATATTAGATTGTTTCATGGGTCATGACGCTATAGAAACTTGGATGTCATATAAGTTTGTTAGCTTGTTAGAATAACCTCACCACCCACATTGGCATTTGATATGCCCATAAGCAGTTTTAAATGGCCTTGAATTCCATAATTTTTACAGTATTATATGTCTTGGCGCTAAAATTAAAAAAAATTCAGCTAAAACTGAAATTTACACACTATCTGGCCGAAGAAGCAGAGCACCAACCTAGCTCTAAACCCCTAGCCTTGCCCCTAATCTCATGCTCCGAACCCCTAACCCTAAATTCCTAATTAGTTTTTCGATATCTCCACCTTTTTCTGCTTCTCTGAGGAAAATAGTGTATAAATTTCAGTTTTAACGCCAACATATGAAAAACAATCTTATTAGGGATGATGGCCCCCGATTTAAGGTTTATAAATTTTGGTTATAAAGAGCAATGCGATTATATGAAAATTTGATTCCTTACTTTGTTCCTCTTTTTACATGGAAAATTAATAAAATTTATTCCAAAAAGTAAATATCAAATAATTTTCTCCCATTTTCGAATGTTTCAGTATCACCATTGTTGGCCTACTACTTTGTTGTTGTTGCGTTGCTGTGGCCTACAAATTTTGCCGATCCGCATTCGACAGGTCCACATTTTACTATTCCACCTCATTTCGCCAAAATGATGAACATGTTTGCCTTTAATTAATTCCTCTCCCTCGCATTTATTTTTGAAATTCACTTGCCAAATTAATATAAATCTCACAGCCAATAAATTTGTTGTTTTTTTTCTTATTTGAAATTCAAGTTATTTTATTATATTTTGCGGATATTTACCTACCGCTTAAATATTTTTTGATTATAAATTAGTAGAATTAGAATTAAAGAAATTAAATTTATCCAAACAAATATTTCGATCAAAATTCGGCATAGAATTTTGTGCAAGAAATAATAAGCAAATTTAGTTGCAAAGCCAACATTTGGATGAATTGATTTGTGATAGAAATAGAATTAGTGAATATGTATGAATAGTGAATTTGATGAAATTAATAAAAAATTATGAGCAAGCAATAAAATAGACTAAAATCGGGCAATTTTCGTTGTTTTTGATCAAACAAAAAATATTCCAACGAACCTAATAATGAACATAACTCGATCTTATAAAAGTTCTATTAAATTAGGGAACACAAAATTTGGTGGCCATTTTTGTGATCCTAAATATAATAATTTTGCAGTTTTATGCCCCGAAGCAACAACAATTCAAATAATCAGCAGCAACAATATGACAATGATGGCCAACAGCGATATGATAACATGGGCGGCGGTTACGGTCAACAACAACAACCATATTATAATAGTCAAGGTGAAAAATAATATATTAAATTTTAGCAATACAAAATATTTAGGCAAATTTTTTTTTGTCTCCGATTTCAATTTTTTTTGTCTCCTAAAATTTGGAACATTCTTTTTGTCTCCAAATTCAATTCTTTTTGTCTCCAATTGATTTCCCTTCTTCTCTGCTCTTTTCTTCATGCTTATCTCTCATCCCCTTTGCTCTCTTGCTCACATAAACGGTTCCAGGGGTGCGCGGAAGTCAAAAAGAAGGTGCGCGGGATATCCGGATATATGGGGATTAAGGTGGATATGGGGGGGGGGGGGGATTAAGCCCGGAATGGACGGGAAATGGTCCTAAGAGCCAGTGGAAGGTCAGGTAGGCCTGAGAGTGCGCGGGATATAACCGGATATATGAGGATATACGTGGATTAAGGGGGATTAAGCCGGATTAAGCTTAGCTAGGGGCTAGGGGTTTAGGGGTCCGGAGCACGCAGGATATAGTCGGATATAGGGGGATTAGTGTGGATATAGGAGGATTAAGCCGGATTAAGCTTAGTTATGGGCTAGGGTTAGGATTAGGGGTTCGGAGCATAGGAATCTCGCGAAGCCGGAAGCATAACAGCCCAAATCGGGCTCGCGCCCATCGATTCCAGGCCTTAATCCGGCTTAATCCCCCAAATCCACCTTTCACCCTATATCCGGCTTAATCTCTCGCATTCTCCGGGCCTCTGTTACACTTCCCTGACCTTCCAATGACCTTCAGAGCCATTTCGCATCCATTTCGCGGCTTAATCCGGCTTAAACCCCCTATATCCACCTTAATACCCTTATATCCGGTTATATCCCGTGCACACTCCGGGCCTCTGTTACACTTCCCTGACCTTCCAGTGACCTTCCGCGCCATTTCGCATCCATTTCGAGGCTTAATCCCTCTTAATCCTCCTTAATCCCCATATATCCGGATATCCCGCGCACCTTCTTTTTGACTTCCGCGCACCCCTGGAACCGTTTATGTGAGCAAGAGAGCAAAGGGGATGAGAGATAAGCATGAAGAAAAGAGCAGAGAAGAAGGGAAATCAATTGGAGACAAAAAGAATTGAATTTGGAGACAAAAAGAATGTTCCAAATTTTAGGAGACAAAAAAAAATGAATTTGGAGACAAAAAAAATGCACATCCAAATATTTATATTAGAAAATAGAAATAGGAAATGTGGGGGGGGGGGGGGATTAGGCAGGATTAGAAAAATCCACGTTTCATGGCCGTATCCTAGGCATAAATTACAAATAATATTTTTAATTAATTCCAATTTTAAATATGTGTCTTTTTGAATTTTATATATAAATTACTAAATTAATTTTGAAATGTAAAAAATGCTTGAAATTTCATTTAAAAAATGATAAATTTTTAAGAACATTGAATGAATAAATAAATAAATAATAAAAAATCATTTTAATTCAATATAAATTAATTAAAATATATAATTTGTAAATATATTTTTCAGCTCAAAGTTATCCAATGCAACCGTATGTCGGCTCAACCCCAGCACCAAATGCCTATCCTCAGGCACCTCAACCACCCGCACAATATCCGGCATATCCGCCAGCCCCAGGCTATTATGAAGGCCAAAAATATTAAAAAATCAATCAAAAATTGTGAATATACATGACAATTCGAATGATTTTCTTGTTTCTATTCCCTTTCCATTTTATGCCAATTTTTATTCCTTCGGTAATGTTTTTATTTTTCTAAATTTCCCACCGATGAATTCCATAATTTTTACAAAAATGATTCACCGTCGAAATTTTCTATAAAGATATTATTATTATTTTATTTATTTATTTAGTTAACTATGTTTGCGATAATTACAAGAAAATGAAAAGAGAAAATTGGAAATTTCTCGCAAGTTGGAAAATTAGCCAAATATTCACTCCAAAACCGATAATATGAAAAATAATCTCAATTGCCCTGATGAAATTCTTTAGATTTAAAAGGCTTTCAGTCCGAATCCGATTAAAGATTCGGGTATATAGAAAAAAATTCGGAAAAATTACTTTTTTTTTCTCCTGATCCCATTCGGTACTATTCGGTAATTATCGATAAGTTATCCCAAGAAATTGAGACCGGTCCCTTGCTTATCTCAAGAAATTTCTATAAATGAATTTCCAGCAGTTAAGCTAAATCAATATTAAAAATCTAAAATTTGATTTTACAAAATATTCGAGAAAATTTTGATAATTCTTACGGGAAAACTTGGTGGATTTTGGTAGGGTATAATTAGGACTAGGTTTATTAATTGGTTAAGTATGCCTAAAGTTATAATAAGTTTGTCCTTTATTGGTTGGATAAATTCATGGATGCGCCAAAATTATTGTTGTGGAATTTTTTGTATCACAATTGAATTCCGTTTTTGATAAATTTTTTAAATTTTATTACTAACTGACGTGCCCCAAAAATTTTCCATAATTATGTAATGTTGTAAAATTTTTTGAGGTCCTCTGCATATTTATTTAACTTCTATATTTTCCAATCCATTTTATGTCCATTATTTTCCTATAATCCTGCCGCTGATTGTTCGTTCATAAAGCCTGAGGGAATAATCAAAAAATTATTTGAATATTTGCCTTTTTATTTTTACCATTCGCATTGATGGGAAATGCCCGGCAGACAAATCCTTTTGGCGTATTCGGATCGGTCCATGGCACAAATGGGGCAAATTGGTGGAGAACATCCTGCTCAACGGCCGTCCCATCCTCGTAATTGTCGGCACCGTACATTACACCAATCCAAAATTTGTGCAAATCTTTGAATAAAATAATTCATATTTTGATAATATCAAATTTTTTTATAATTTTTATTGTATTGACATATTATTTAGGGAAATTAATTAGATCAATAATTTTCTTTCCCAATTAAATTTGGATAGTCTAGTGTTCGGTTTAGCAATTCATTTGTACAAATTCCTATTCCGACAATGACAATGCTCATCAGTCAGCCATTAAATAAATAAACTTATTTAAATGTAATCTCAATTTTTAATCGATGATTCGTGCCCTTTTTCCATTTTTCTTCATTTTCTAATTAGAAAATTCCACTCACTATTTTTAATTCCTACATGAAATGATTTCTTTAGTCTATTCTTCTATAGAATAAGGAATAATTTTAAGAGCTTTAATTAAGAAAAAATTATAAAACAGGCGCCACCGCCAAAAAAATAATATTTACAATGGTAAAAATTGCCAATTTTCATTTTGATATTTTAATAAATATTTATTTAATTACCAAAATTCTCCACAATAAATTGGAATTCTGCCATTGAATGGACTGAAGTATAATTGGCACCAAATTTGCCGCATTGCTGATTTCCATAGGCAAAAGGAAGTTTTGGCTCTTGGATGCCCAGGAAACAAAGTTGATTGCGAAAATTCAACCAACCATCGCCGCAAACAATTTCCGTCGTTGTTTGTTGGGCCGGTTCGTAATCTTTTTCTTTTTGGTTTTCTACAATGCCAACTCCATTTGCATTATCATAATCCAACGATGCCGCTGGCATATCATCCGCCGATGATTTCGCTGCCAATTTTTTAAGCATTCCTATAAAATTAAAAGAATGATATAGGTTTTTGAAGCACAGTGGAAAAATCAAAGTCCTAATCAAAATGTTAAATATTTGGCATATTTTCATGATTAAATACTATTTTTGAGCTTTGTTAATGTCTATAGCATAATCGATTCACATTTTGGGGGTCAATTTGTTATTCAAGTTAAAATTTTCTTCCAATAGCCAAAATTATGGGCAAATAGCAGTTTTAAATAATTGAAGTGTTTGTCATCAAAATTTGAAATTTTTTATTCTTGATTGTAATTGATGGAAATACAAATTTCGCTATTGAAAATTTGTCATTTTTTAGCACCATTCTGCCTTAATTAAGTATTTGATATTGAATTCACATAAAACAATATTTTGAAAATCACAATTATTGGACATATTCAATGAGCATTCTAAAATTGTGAATTTAGAGTTTTGCAATCATACTAATCAAAATGGCCATACAATTTTAGATTAATTTATTAAAACATTGGCAAATAGAAAAATCAGGCTTATTAAGTTAAACTCGAATTTGATTGATTTTCTCCATTTTTTTGTCATAAATAACGGTGAGTGATTTGTAATAAAACCAATTATATTTTAGCAGCCATAAAAGAAAGGCATTTAATTGCCTATTTAAAAATATATAAGCTTTAAATTTGCTTTAATTTGTATGTAATTCAATAAAAGGTCCTCCAAGTCATTCCAACTTCCAAAATAAACCATATGAATTAAAAAGAAAAAAAATTGAGTCGATCGCCCGCTTCAACGGAAAGCGAGGCACGTTTTTGGCATTTCTGTCCGGCTGTGTTCAGCTGATTTAGAGTTGTGGACGATGGGGACATGTGATGTGGAACAGCCCATCTCTACCGTAGATTGTTTACACATACAATCCATCACCGTCAACCATCAACGAACAAGGCACAGGCATTCACGGCTATTCGTCGCTTGCCGGCCAGCCAATTTGCAGTCGTCACCGCAATGGCTATAGCCAACAGGCAACTTTCACCCTAGCACTGTGTACCGTTTCACAATCGTCATTGTTACTTTGGTCCTCCTCATTCGCATCAGATTGCCAGCGGGAACGGTACACTCACAACTCTTCACTGCCCATGCGGCGCCCCCTCGGCCAAGCGATCGACATGAGAGGCAAAAATTTCAGCTCGTATATATAGAAAAGGGACATGACTCTGAGGATTTGTTTATGGGAAGCAAATGACAGGTAAAGTAAGAAGGGAAAAGAGGCAAGCTCAATCCTTCCTTTCTCACATTTCTTTTCTGTTCAAAATTTACATTATCTCTCTTCATCATATTTCCATCTTTTTATTAATTTAAAAGTAGGCGAAAAAGACATGGTGATGACTGATGAGCTCAATTTGATGATGATATTCAACTATTATCCATAAATATAAGAAATTTAGGAATAAATAATAATAGGAGGCCATAATAATTATTTGAATGTTATGGCCAGGATGGCTGGAGAGATTTACATTTGATCTTTTGGCCTTAAAGATGCTGCTTTTTTTGTAGAATTGCTCAAAGTTTGCTTTGCATAGATATTGGTTTTAAAACTCTGTTTTCGGCTTTTGAAAAATTGTTGGTTTTCGATCTATTTTCTGTTTTAAAGAGCAAAATTCCCAATTTCTGTTTTAAATTTCATCAATTTTCTCAAATCGTCGAAACCGATCTTTAAGCAACCCTACTTTTTAGACATTAACCTTAATTATTACCCCAAATATACCTTCATTCTGACTTAGTCGATGTACAGATGCATAATTTAGCGGTAAAATTGTTGAAGAAAAGAGGAGTAAAATAAATGGGAGGATTTCTGGGCCAAGGCAAAAATGATTTATGGCCATTTTAATTTAGGTAATTAAACCAATCTGGCTTAAATGAAAATTGGGAGAGATGGGAGATGTATAAAAATGGATTTTAGGGAGAAAAATTGGAGATTGGAGGGAATTAAATTTAAAATGTAAATTTTCATATCCTCCACTAAATTTTTCAAATTATTTGGAAGAAAGCTGAACAAACTTTCCGCTGAATAGTTGATTTTGACTTACAATGAAATTTTGTGACGAGATCTTTTTAATTCTAATCCAAATGGGGAACATTATTTTTTGAATTAAACTCAAATGAGCACATTAATTTTTCTGAACTAATTATGCCCTTACCTAATAAGTCATTGAAATATAAAGAAATTGTCTTGTTTTGGGTTGACCACATAAATTTAGTATATTTTTTGGAAAATGTATTTAAATTCTACAAAATTTATGCAAATTCGAAATATTTTCATTTCATTTCATCAAATTTTTATGCTATTATTCCTTCTTATTGCCTTCTTCTTTATTAAATTTCTCCAATTCTTTGGGCGTAAATGCCATTGGAAGAAGTTCATAGACGCTGGAAACTTTCAAAGCCTTGCTGGTCTGAGAATACATCAAAACCTTGGAATGAATAGGAATTGAAATGTTAATTTTTATTGGAATTAGACAACTGGAAAATTGCCAAATTCCACCAAAAATTGGCGACAAATCCCACATGGTGATCCGGGCTCCGACAAATCCACTATAAGAAAAAATGTTTGGAATGAATAATTAGTTCCAATTTTTCTACCAACGACAGCGATTGCCTTAGGCCGAAATTCCGCTGGACCAATCGAACTAATTGCTGCACAAATTGCACTCCTTTCGGCACAAATTGTCCCTCCAAATGAAGCATTTTCGATATTTGCTTTAAAATTAAGAAAATAAAATAGAACAAAATTCATATGGATATTTTAGTGAAATTAAAATATTATAATTATGATTTTAAAATAGCAAGGAAACCAACCTCCTTTGAAAATTACACCTTTGTCTGTAAGCAATGCTGCGCCAACTCGAAATTTGCTGTAAGGGCAATACTGAAAAAATTAATGTATTAAATGAATAGAAATAAATAATAAATTTTTACTGCATTCTCTTGGGCAATCAGTGCGTTTTCAATTAAAGTTTTCTGTTCTTCCGGGCTAATAGATTCCATTTTAAATTAATTTTTCTGAAATTTGGTAAAAAGTTTTCATATAAATTGGCTTTTTTTGTATCATTTTATTAGTCTATATTTGGGAATATTGAAGTCATTTTTACGATTCTTTTTATTTAAATAGACAGAGATATGTGGTTTGGTGGAAAGTGGAATGGTGTCATTGTCATTCAATATAAATAATTAATTCATTCCCAAATCCGTGCGTGAATTAATATGACAGGAAAATTGGAAACGTGGAAAAGGGAATGCAATAGTAAAAATTGAGAGAATATTAATTCAAAAGTAGTAAAATTAGGCAGAGTTAAATTGATTAGGAATTCATTTTAATTTGTGGATAAAATGCTTAAATATGAGAATATTTCCGCTAATTATTAAATTTATAAACTGATCTATTGCCATTTTAATTAATCTAATAAACCGAAATGAATTTGATAAATCAAGTATTTTAAAGAAAAAATACAAATTGCAAAATTAAATTTTAGTTCTCTTTATTTTATAAAAATGTGATTAACAAACAGATTACTAAATTTAAATATATTATAAATGAAGAAATTTTATTAATCAGTGAGAATATCTGACGATAAATGCGATTTATCTTCTTCACTTCTTTCCTTTTTAATTTTATCCAATTCATATTCAATCAACATTTCGGCCATTTGATCTTTTAACCAATGGAATACGTGAATTGGAATTGGCCCTTCTAAATATTTTGGTTTAGGATTATGCGATGCATCCGTTGCTATTGTTTTCATTTGAAATTCCAATTGTTGATCATTGCGTAAATAAATTTCAAGTAGATAATCATAGTAAACGCCTCTGGCCACTCGACGACGAATCACAGACGACTTAAATGTTTTGTAATTTTAATAATTTAAATTAATTAATTATTTAGTAATAAGTCATATTCATATTCACTAAAGACGTTACTATTATTTTATAGTTATTATACTTACATTATTTTGTTGCATTGCATTCGAATATTTTTCTTCCAAATCATTTTGAAGGGCGCACATTGCATTTAGCAATGAATAGGCATCCTCTGGCACAGAAATTTTTGGAAAAATGTTAATATTGCTTTTGAAATCCATTTTCTCTTTGAACATCTGAAAAATGTTTAGAATCATTTTTTTGAATAAGAAAATTTGTAAAAAACAAACCTGTGTGATCCTAATGAATTTATGACCACTTATGCCTCGACATAAAGCAATATTGATCCACCTGAATCGGTGTTTAACATCAACCATATATTTCAATGTTTTGTGTAATATCAATCCTTCCATATTAGAGATTTCCAATGCTCCCTGATCAACTGAAAATTAATTTTTTTTCAAAGTCGATTTTTTGTCGAATATGATTTAATTTATAATCCTAGGAACCACATAATATTTGTCAGTAATCAGTATCATTTTTTCTGAATAAAAATGAGGGTTTAATTTTAAAATATTCTAAGAAATTTCAAAGATATTACAATTAAAATTTTCGCTATCTTTAATATTACAAAATGTAAATGGTTTAAAAATACTATTTTCAGAGATCCATTTTGGAAGGGGATAGGGTGTTGGTCCGATTTCCTTATTGTCAGTTCCATCAAATTCCACCAACATTTCGGCCATTCGATCGCGCAATCGAGGGAGTAATTGAATTGGAATGAACATTCCCTTCGGTTTAATATCTGGTCTTGTTTCGGATCTAATTGTTTCGATAGCAAATCTGAATTGATCTTCGAATGGACATATTTTCAATTTGTAGTCGTAATGGAGACCATCTATGACCAATTCTTGGCATATCGGAGGCTAAAAATGAGCTATAAGTAAATTATGTGTTTCATTCCGGAAACAATTCTGATTTTTTGTGTTTCATTCCGGAAAAATTTCTGATTTTTTTTTGTTTCATTTTTATTATTTTTAAGCCCAAATGTAAAAGCTTCACAATTGTAATTCTTTTTTTTTTGCTCTATCATATCTCCCTAATTCATTCCCGAACAACCTTCTCCTCGTTAACAGATTTGCTCAGCAATTTGTCCATTGCCTTTACCACCAAATAGGCATCTTGGGAAACCGGAATGTTTGGGAAATATTCAAAGTATAGCTTTAAAAATTTGAAAGTTATTGTGGAAAATGAGGGCATACCCGCTTTTCCAAACGAATAAATTTATTTCCACTTGATTCACTTTCCAGCACAATTTCTTGAGTTCCATCAATTTCTGTCAACATTTCGGCAATTTGATTGCGTAAAGATGGAAGAAATTGAATTGGGAGGGATAATCGTTTAGGCCTATGTTTTGTATCGTTTGGGATGGTTGTTATGCAAATGCGAAATTGTAATCGATCATTGTGTAGGGATTTAAAAAATTCCAATTTGTAGTCATAATTGATACCACCAGTGACCAATTCAGGCTGGCAAAGTGGAGGCTAAAAAATGTAGAATAAATGTTAAATAAAATAAAAATATTAGGAATTGTTCTATCTAAATAAGTTTAACAAGTTTATTCAGTTTTAAAAAACGTCGATATATATGTTACGGTTAGGTAAATATTGGAAATTGGTAAATTCCGGAATTTACCAAATGTTTGTTGGGCCGGTAAATTTTAGAAAACTCGGTGGTTCCGTGCAGACTCGAGAATAGGCTAATTCGATTCGTCATGATCGATTTACTAAATGAAATTTCAATTTCAGACCAGCTTAGAGGCTCGAGTTGGATTATTGTAGGGGCTGCAGTGCAGGGGTTTTAAGGTCTAATTGTAAGGGTAAGGGTTAGGAATCTAAAGGTAAAGCTCATATGAGCCATGAGCCTGATGAAATTTCATATAGTAAATGTAAATCGACCATGCCGAGTCGAATGAGCCTATTCTCGAGTCTGTAGGAAATTTAGAAGCCGAGATTTCCTTCCAAAATATACTAGCCCACGCATCTGATAATTCCGGAATTTACTTTCCAATATTTTCTGTAACATATATAATACTTCGATTTAAGATAGTTTTTGAAAATCAATCCCATCCCTGACCGGATCGAACCTTTTCCTCATCAACAGATTTGCTCATCAATTTATCCATTGCTTTAATCACCAAATATGCATCTTCGGGTGTTGCAATTTTTTGGTAGTTGGAATCACCGTTTTGAGACTATAAATATCCATTAAAAAATCTAATATGAATAAAAAACCAAATCAATCCATTTGTTTCCATTCTCGTCACTTTTCATTGCGATCAATAGGAAATAATTCCGATTGCCAAATGCATATTCTAGTTTTTCGGAACGTAATGTCATGATTTTATCTTCAGAGTGTTTTGCCAATTTTGATCTAATAAGATGAAATAATTTGAAAATTAAAATTAATTTTACCCTAATTGAGCTAAATTCGGCTCTGTTTCCAGTTGCTTTTCAGCTAAATCACCATTCGCCGGATGACTATTGAAAGTGAAAGATGAATAAAATGCCGACTGAAAAATTGATTTAAAATTATTTAATTTAATCGAGTAGGAATTAAGAATTTTTCATGATTTGCTCGAAATTATAATAAAATGAAAACCTGTTGTTTGCGATGCAAAATTGCTCTTTTTTCATATTTTTTTGATGGTATCAATAATTTACAAATTGCAATGCGAGAAATGTTGAAATTCGTTGAGCAATAGAAACGAAGGAATTGATTAATAGTGGAATTTTGCAGAAAATTGGATTTTAAAGTGCGGGTCGAACACCTCATTGAAAGCATATTCTGCAAATTTTTTAGGGAAAAATAATAAAAGAGTAAAAACAATAGGTTGCAAAAAAATTAAATAACGGATTTCGGTGCTTTTACTGACTGCTTAATGCTAGCTGCTAGGCTAGGCTAGCTAGTAGCTAGCGCATTTCATCGCGGAAAAGGACATTTTATCCAAACCGGTTTCGATTTCGAGCTATCACCCCGTCTGCGATGTGTGGCGCACGCGGCAAAAACTCATAATTCATCTCTAATTTTTCTTTTAATGTCTGTCACACAATGCCACACTATTTTGCTTTTTTTTATCCAAAATTTCGATCCATTTTTACAAAATCAAGTCTAGCTCAGCTCCCTAAAATTAGATTGAAAATTCCTCTGACAATTTTGTGCAGAATTTTCCAGGCTACAAGATAGGCTAGAAATTTTTTAAAAATTTCATCTTTTAAGAAAGTTCTTCATCATTGAAGTTTAGAAATAAAAATGCCAGTTACTCGAAAAAGAGCAGCGGAAATTCAACAAAAAGTTGATAAAATTAATACAACAAAACAATTGAAAAAATCTGCTAAGATGAAACAAATAGAAGATGCAAGAGAGAAAAGAAAGGCACAAAAAAATGGTTCAACTAGCACAAGTCAACAACAACGAAATTTGATGGCAAAAGCTGATGGGAGCAGCAGAAGCAAAGGTTTTAAATTAAAGAATTAATAATAATTTATTAAAACAAGACAAAAAATATTGGGATTTTTAACCTGAGGAAATTTTTGGACAGTTATTTAAGTCAAAAAATTAGATTTTTTTGGAAAAAAAGAGAATATTTTTTTTGAATGAATACTAGCACCAATTAAATTATACAAAAATGGATAGAACTCGACGAGACGCGTCGAATGGTGTATAGCATGTCAGTTTTGGATTTTTTTAAACATAGTTCTGGGTCAATAACCTATGTCGAAAAAACATAATTTTTGGAAAATTGAGATGATTTTTAAATTTTTATTAAATTTTTAATTCTCAAATAATAAATAAGGATGATTTGGGAAAAATTGGCGCCAAACGAACATTGGAAACAATCGAAAAGGATGTGAACGACCCGGCGCACCCAACATCCTTTAATGCGCGGCCCATCCTTCCAATTGAGCCAAGTCACATAATTGTTCCCAGCTTTCATATTGCACATGGTTTGGCAAATCGTGCGTTGGATGTGCTGAAAGAATTATCCGACTCAAAGGACGAATTGAACAAAATATTCAAAGCAGCAAATGCAAAAGAAGACAGTAGAAAGCAACAATTCACAGGTTTATAAATAATTTTCTGCGCAATTAATTTAAATAAATTCAGGAGAGGGCATCAAAAAATTGCTCAAACGAGATTTGGAGGAAAAATTGCTGTCCACAATATCGAATTTAGAGGCACAAAAAAAATGGGAAAATCTTTGGCACTCAATAAGAGAACTCCACAATAATTGCCGTGCAAAAATCTACAAAGGAACTCTACAAGATTTGATAAGAGTGGCCACCGAAGCAAAATTCCTTCATCAAGATTTTTCTGTTAATTTTTTTCTTAATAATTTCGACTATTTATTTTTATTTCAGGCCTTGGCAACAAATTTCGAAAACAAAAAAGGCAAATTCACCCCGGAAAAACTGCGAAAATGGACACCAAAAATGCACTGGCTGTATCATGCTAGCGAATTTTTGCAGGAACATTTGTGGTGGGCTCTTGTAAATGAGCAGGCAATCGAACACATTCATGCACAATTTAATAAATTGGTAAAATTTCATTTTATAAATCAAAATCCCCCTTTTTTTAGTTGCTTCGATATCAAAATCAGAAAACAAATGAGAAAAAGCTGCTGAAAATTGTCCAACATCAATGCATGCTCAACTCACTCCACGACAGCGGCATTAATTTGGACGTTGGTGCTGGTGCTGATTGGATTCGGCATGAAATTTCAGAAGAAATCGATGATGAAAATAAGGAGAATGAGCCTCAATTTGATAATATTGAAATACCTCATCGTCTTTTAATATTCTTTGATATTTTTCCATATGTATTTCCATTGATTTTAATATTTTCCAACATAAAATTATAAACTATATTTTTATCTACAATTTGAACATAAATTTGCATTGTTTTTAGTTTAATCTATAGGTTATTTTTCTTATTTTTAATTTTCTCTCAAAAATTAAAAAAGGGGTATTTAGTCGATTTTTGAATTTACGCGCATTTTTTTTAAACTTTTTCTCTTTCCTTGGCGTTCCATGTTTTTGCCGCGTGCGCCACACATCGCAGACGGGGTGAGCTATTTTATTTACAAGGCATGTTGAAAAACCCTTAACATAATTTGATTGAATTTTTAAACGACTTTTTCGGTGAAACAGAGAAACACGAAAACATTGCTGCATTTCTTATAAATTTTAAATTCAGTAAATTTGCTAAATGTGCAGAAACCACCTCATCCGTCTCAATTGAAAAGAAAAGAAAGAGAATGAAAAAACTATTAATATTAATAGTAGCATAGGGTAGAAAGACAAACGCAACGCAACGCATAAGCGATAGCGATGGTTTTTTTGCATGAATGGAATGCTGATCAAATTCATTCTTTTTACCCCTCGGTCACAATAGGGCGGAAGGACGCCGCGGAGAACGGAAAACGTTTTGGCCTTCCGCCGAGTTTGGTCACATTCAGCGGAATTTTTCATTCCGTCGCCGACAAAAAATTTCCGTCCATTTTGTGGTCACATGACCAGTGTTCTCCTAAATCATTGTGACCACAAAATTGGACGGAATTTTTTGTCGGCGACGGAATGCAGAATTCCGCTGAATGTGACCACTCAAATTTTCAGGAAAACGCCGAACGGAAATCGAATGCAATTCCGTCGTCGCAAAACGCCGAGGTGGTCACAATAAAAGTTGAGAGTTTTTCTGCTCTGCTCTTTCAATTAAAAATTAAATTTATTTTTGAAAATTATTATAAAATTTCAAAAATTTAATAAAAATCTGAAATCAGGTATATCTTATTCAGAAAAATTTCCTCTTTTTAATGATATAAAAATCAAATGAAAATATAAAAAATTTATATGATTTATATTTTGCATCTTCATAAATAATGTTTTTCCTCGTCCAAATAAATAAATTCTATATCATTGAATAGAGCAGAGTTTTTTACATAGGATAGGATCAATTTGGAAAGCTTATAAAATTTTTTAATATTTTTTATTTATTTTTAAAAATGTCTAGTCTTGGGTTTTTGGGCAAAATACAAGGAATTCCGCTCGGCGGAGGACGGAAAAATTCAAATTATTTGAATTGCCGGCGTTTTCGGTTCGACGGAAAAAAAGGTCAAAATCGCTCTACTGTGACCAGCATCAGCGGAAAACCCGATCGGCGGAAAAACGTCGGGCGTTTTTCCGCTGTCTCAATCCGCTGGACTGGTCACAATAAAAAAACGTTGGGCGGAGAGATTTTTTCCGTTCGACCGAAAACGCTCGGCGTTTCTGCTGGGGTGGTCAATAGAGAAAACGCGGCGGAATGCGTTTTTCCGTTCGACGGAGAAAAGTTCGGCGTTTTCCGCTGTTAATGTGACATAGGTATTCCGTCGCGGTGAGCGGAAAACGCCCTATTGTGACCGAGGGGTTAAGCATATTAAATTAAAGATTAAACACCATTTTTAATTGCTAGATATAATTATTTGCTACCAGAAAACTATTGAAAAACTCTGATCCAACATGAAAAATTGGCCTCAAGTGGACCAATTGGATGATGCAGAAAAGCCAGAATCGTTGGATTATATTCGGACTAAATATGGCGCATACAAAATTAGCATCAAACGAGTACAAAAGTTTGTCTATTTCAAGTGCCCAAAAAATACTTGCAATTTTCAAATGCGTTGGGAAAAAAGGTTTAATTTTTTAAATTATAAAGTAAGTGATAAATTGTCGAATAATGAATAATTACAATTTCATTGATACTTTTTTAATGAAAATGATATATGTATTATAAAACAAATAAAATTGGTTTTGGTTCCTTAATTTAAAGTTTAATTAAATAAATTGATCTTTTTTTATTGAAATTTGAAATTTAAATTCAAAATTAACAATTTACTAAAAAATTCTCTCAAAAATCAAATATAAAAATTGAAATCAGTCATTTTTCAAACATCTCACCTAGTCAGCAATCAACCATTTGGCAAAACAAACAAAATTTCATTTAATAATTTAGAAATTTTCTCCACCCTGTTTTGTTACCTTAATATTTTATTCGAGAATATCCTAACCTAAAGTAATAATAAAAAATACATATTTTAAAAGAAAGGGAAATAAAAAAGAAATCATTAAATTTTTTATCACAGGATTGGAGCACTGCAGGCATTGGGTGAACACAATCATACAATGGGTGAATAAAATATTTACTCTATTATTATTTAATTTTTAGAAGAAATCTCATCAGAAGGTGACCAACCATTCCAAAACGATTTGGAAAATTGGCGTCAAGTCGAACAATTGGAAGATGTGGAAAAGCCGGAATCGGAGGCCTATATTCGGAACAAATATGGCACATACAAATTGAGAGACAAGGGAAATGCAGCCCATAAGTTTATCTATTTCCTCTGTACAAAACTTACGAGCAAGACTTGCAAATTTAAATTGCGATGGGACAAAAGGTTTTTTTATATGTTAAGAAATTCTCGGATAAACTAATATTTTTTGTTATTATGATTATATTATGAAAATCAAAAAATTCTAACTAAGCATATACACGATTTAAAAATTTTTATTATTTCCCATTTTAATCACTAATAAAATAACTCAAATAAAGGAGTGGAACATTGGAGGCATTGTATGAACACAATCATTCAATTCCATTGGAGCCTTTGCCGGACAAATTGTTGACAAATGAGAAAAAAGGTTTCTAATTTACTTATTTGGTATGGTTTTCGATTAGAGTTAGGTCAAGAGCAAGACTAGAGGTCGACCGGGACCGGATCCCGCCCTCTGGATTTTGCTGGATTATCCCGCACCGGATCCGTCCAGCAAAAATTGGGGGAAAAAAAATCCAGTCCGGATTCCGAAATCCCGCAGAAGACATTTTGCTGACTTCTATCAAGACTATTAGAAATAAGAATTTTGAATTTATCAATTTATTGCATGGCTTTCATTTTTTATTGTAAAAAATAAAAATTTAATGGAAAAATTTAATTCCTCACCATTTATAATTATTCTTCAACAACTCAATCAAATTTGAATATTTTTGGTATCAAATAAAGGTGCAGACTGCTGGCTATCAAATGATATTTAATTATATTTAAATTCGTCCAAAATTAATTAAATTATTTCCAAAAATCAATTTAACATTCCATAATGGAGGTCATTTTTGTGGTGGTTTTTTGTGCACATAATTCTATTAATTATGATTTATGAACTAATTTAAATAAAATTAATATAATTTGCTGGCCAAATGTCAGCTCTTTAATTTGATTAAAAAATCATCAAAAATTGATTCAGTCCTTGATTGATGAATTATAAAAATGGACTTTCCTTGATAATCCTAAATAAATTCTATAAAATTCTGTATTTTTAATTAAAAAATAAATTATTGATTTTAATATCCAAAATTAGATGCGGTTCATCCAAACAAGAAGGAGGAGAATAAGAAGATCAATCAACCACCGGCTGTGCCACCAATTGCAAAGAATTTGATGCCAAAGAAGAAGAATAAACCAACGAATGGCGTGAAAAAACCGAAAAAAGGCGAAATGCCGAAGAAAGTGCCTTTTTTGTAAGTGAAAACCATTTTAGACTTGAATTATGAACAAAATACAAAATAAATCATAATAATATTTTTTGGCCTAAAAATCAGTTTCTTAATTTTGATGAATGCCAATCTTTTGACAAAAACCAAAATTAGTTTAAAGCCTTAAAAGCATTTAATAAATTTAAAATTATTTTTTTGTAATAATTTAATAAATTTTTTATAATTTTCTAGGAGTCACGAGGAAGCCAGACGAATCATGATGGGATTCAAACCAACCAAAATGATCAAAGACAAACGAGGCCAAGAATAGAAGGCAAAAATAAGGAAGAATATAATTGCAAAGCAGGGCCATATTTAATTTGCAATTTTAATTTATTTTATCAATTTGATTTTATTTTAATGTCAATTTTGCTTTAATGTCACAAACATGGCCTTATTTTAATTTATTTTTTACTTTCAAGTCAACTCATACATTTAAAATATTTGAATAAAATGGTCAAACGCAGAGAATGATATCAATAATTATTTTTTTTAAATCCAATTTGTATATATTTTTTTATTTTTTTCCATATAGTTTGCTCAATAGACTATCGAGCATAAAAAATTTTAAACCCATTTCCAAACTTAATTTAATGATGAATGTTAAACCAGCATAAACATGGCTTGATTGAAATATTTTAAACGATCTATTACTTAGACGAAATTCGCAAAGATAAGAGTAAATAGAGGAATTTGCCAAATGCTTTGCTGTTTTACCTATTATAAACTGAACTGAAACCACTTGAAAATAAAATGCTACGACACCGCGAAATTTATAAAAAAAGGTTTAAAATAATCATTGACGATTGACGTGAATTGCCCATTGCCAAAACCCAAAAAAAAATTACTTATAAGTATAAGAACTTGTTTGAAAATTACGAAAATAAACAATTCCACGTGCATTTATTTCAATGAAATGCGCGAGATAAATTCACAAAATTGTTTGTTCTTTATTCATTTTTAAACTCCGAACTCCCATAAATTATTTAAACCTTCACATTGCGATCATAAACATTATTTTTATTACTTATCATTATCACGGGAAAAAACAGGGGAATACCTCGCCCTCCCCGAAGATCTAAATTTGGAAAAAATGAGATTATGATGCGATGAGCATGGTCGTCCTCGTCCCGCGGGGGAATTTTTTATAGGACGAGATCGCATCGCGACTCGCGAGAGCCATCAACAACATCTACATCTTTTTTCCTTATTCTCTCCACACCATCCTTTTCACCTATCTCTACCTCGCCACCTCCTCTGCACTGCCAAAGATTATCATTTTTTTTCAAAAATATGAGATGAGATAAATTCATAATTTTTTCATTTTATTGATCAATCGATACAATCAAACAAATCCGAAATTATGCTAGCGCAAATTAATTAAATTATAAAGTTTAATTTTCAGTAAAAAATCCAATCCAATTGCTTAATTATAATTAGTAATTATTAAAATTGAAAGATAATAAACAGCAAAGAAAGCAGCAATTTACTAAAGATTTCCAACATTTCAACAAACTTCTACATTTAACAAAACATGGAAAAGAATGAAGAGAAAAACACCACTGCTGGCAATGGAAAAACAACAAATGGTCAACAATCTCAACAACAAAAAAATAATGGCAATCGAAATGGTCCAAAATCGCCGCCAATTATGACCAATGGCCATCATCATTTGCATCCACAAAACAGTCCAAGAACAGCGCTGGCCAATTCAGCGCACAACAGCAGTCCGGGCACAGCAGCAGGTGGTGGCACAGTTTCGGGTTTGGACCGTAGTGCTACCAAGAGGAGGCCAATGATTAAACGGGTCAAAGAGCCGGAAGCTGCTGCAAGGTTTCAATATTATCCTCATAAGAAAACTAAAGTTTATGTCCGCAATTTGCAAAAGTAAAAGAAGTTGGACCTTCTCTCGACATTTTAGAAAAATTGTGTTCGGTTATCTTCATTATAAATGATAGCCAACACCAAACTTAGCAATAGTCTTAAGAGCTAGCCTGCAAAAACTAAAGGTCCGACCTCAACTTTTGCAAATTGTGGATGTAACCTGCTTAAAAGAATACATTTACGGCACGAATTTGATAACCAAATACAGAAAATCAACTTTCAAAATAGTAATTAGTTAAGAAATTCCTTTCCAACGATCGGGTTTTTTGGTTTATCTTTTCGGTTTCAAATAAAACCGAAAAGATTTAAGATATGCTAAAATGGTATATAAAGTAAGTAGCCTTAAGTGATATAGTAATCAATAAATATTGCCATAAAATCGATTGATTTAACATTCAGTAAAATTCACAATTGGCAGCAATTTTTAGATCATCAAACGCCTGGGATATAGTCACATGTCTATCGGCTGAGGAAAAATCTCGATTGGAAGCAGTTCAACGAGAATGGCGTCTGACACGACCAAAAGCCGTTTTGCCAACCAAACATGAACCTCTGGTCCCATCTGCGGCCGAGAAGACTTCCACAACCACTTCGCCAATAGTAAAAGCGACCACACCGACTGCCACAACACCAAAGGTGCTGGAACCGAGTCAAAGCGTTGGAAATCAACTACAAAGCAAACAACAACAACAATTGGCACAATTGCAGGTTTACACATAGAAAATTTTACCAAGGACCAATCATTGTCATTGGGTAAAGGATGGTTGGTACTATCCAATTTTAGGGAGGTGCAAGATTAAATTCTTAAAGTCTAAAACCTATCTTAATATAGACTCTAGAGAGTTACAGAGATGAGCATTTTTATGCATTTGAAGAGAGACGTTTTAGTACGTTTACAATGTTATTTATTTGCACCATTCCCTCTATACTATAATGACCTTTAAAAAACCACCTAAAAATGGGATATTACATATTAAGTTACCGGATAGGGACGAGATGGTTTTCTAAACAATCTCTATAGGGGGGGGGGCATTGGCTTTATATAACCAGCTTTTGAAAGTTCTCATAGTGAGGAGGATGGAGGAGTGTTGGTAGTTGGTCTATGGTCTGGTTCTGCGTTCTGGTTTATATTATCACAAAGACCGTTTGATGGTAATGTAGGGATACTAGGATGTGGAATGGATAATTGTTGCGTCTCATTATAGAAAGTTGGCTAGGTTTTATGTCTTATATGGGATATTGGTATCGAAAATTTAGAATCTGACTAATAAGTGCTTCACAGCAGGTTTAATAAGAATTTTTTCAATAAACCCAAGAAGAGCATCCAAATCCAAGGCATTAAGATAAATATGGACAATTTAATGATCCCAGCAGACAGGATAGGTGTAAGAGTTTAGGTCTATCAAAATAAACACCCTATACCCAAATAAATAATCAATTTTATATTGCTTATATTCTCCATAAAGTATTATTTTCATTTAAAGTCTCCATTGGATGCAGTCACCACAATTTCCACTGCTACCAGTGAGCCAACAAAATTGAACGAAGTCGCAGCTGCCGCCGCCGCACTTTCCACAATTGGTGCGGGGAATGTTGCCATCGCACCGAATGAGGCCACCGCGGCCGCAATCCAAACAGCAATTGCAGCGGCGGCCGCTTCCACTTCACCGGTGGCCGCCGCCATTGTCATCGATTCGGCCATCAAACAACAACAACAGGCGGAAAAGGATGAGAGGGATTTGCGAAAAGAATCGACGGAGGACTACGATGAGGACTATGATGAGGAGAAGCCAATTGACAAATCACCCGGTTTATTTTTTGAATATTATTTTAAAAATTAAAAATTGGCCATTTTATTATTATTAAACATAGTATGGAATATGGGACTCGGTAGCACTCCCCAGTCCACACCCAAGAAAGACTTTTAGTATTGGTACTATACTGCAGTTTACTGGATGAATGGAAAAATGATGAGACATGAGAATGATGAAAAGAAGATGAGGATGATGATAAAGGGGAAGAAGAAGAGACAATGAAGGAAGATAATAATAAAGATGACGAAGAATGACATACTCCGCTTCATCTTTTCTTCGTCATCATCTTCATCCTTATACCTTTTCATTCAGTGGCGTAGCCAGAAAATTCATTTCGGGAGGGGGAATTCCAACAAAATATTTTATTTCGTAAGGGGGAATTCTAAAAATTGCATTTTTTGGTGTTTATTTTTCAAAAATTTGTAAATTATAAGGAAAAACACAAAAAAAATAATTTTTTTTCACGATTTTTGACTAAAATTCCACCTAGAAAAGCGTAAAAACGATTATGCGAGCGCCGACAGGTGCGAGCGCGAAATTTTTTTGTCTTTTATTATTTTTTTTCAAGAAAAAAAATCATTTTTTTCCTCCTCGATTCCATTTCGGGAGACCAAACAAAACAAAAAGACATTTTGATGAAATTTGTGAGAGAAAAAGACGGATATAATTCACAATCCACCTAAATCATCCATTTTTTCTACGCTATTTTTTCCTATTCTAATTGTGATGATTCGATTTATGGCTTATGCTGCACAATTTTATATTTCTATATTTCTTCTTTATTCGAATTTTAATCTTATACCAAAGAATAAAAAAATTGGACATTAATTAATAAAATATAAATTTACTCATTTGTAAATGTTATAAATATTTATTTATTTTATTTGGAAATGATTTGATTTTTTATCATTAAAATTATAATTATTGCAGATTTAAGCAATTAAAATCAACTTGACAAAAATGTCCGATGAAATTGCGAAGTTGCGCGCCAAAAATAATGCTTTGATGGAGAGAATTGTTGGCAAATTGGAAGCAAAGGATGCTGAACTGGAGGAGAAATCGGAAATTATTGGCAAATTGGAATCAGAAAATGCTGAATTGAAGGCGAAATTGAAGAGAAGTGAACGAATGGTTAGACTTGCCGAAAAAGTAACCAAGGTTTTTGCCTTTTTAAAATAATTTAATTGAATTTTAATATTTTGCAGGATGTCAAAGAAAGTGAACGTGAGGAACTTCGTGCAGGTTGGAAAATTGGTAAGGCTATAATTTAATCTTACAATTCAACAAAATTTAAAAAGCATGTAAATTCTAAAAAAATCAGCAAAATTTTAGGATAATTTTGGTCTCTTGACTAATTTGGTATTTTAATCATATTTTTTTTTAAATTTAAGTAAATTAATGTAAATATTTATCAAATATTACCAATTTATGATAAATATTGTTATTGGGTTTTACCAAAATTGGGGCATAAATTGATCAAAATTGAAGGAAGATTTGTACTTTTATCATTCTAAAATTAATCCTGGGTTTTTAAAAAGATTCGTCTTAAAATCGATATCTCTACCAAATTCACAAAATTTAAAACTGAATAATTCCACTTTTCCATGTCAAAAATATTTCTTTTACAGAGGAGGAATCCGGTTCAAGCAATGCTAGCGAAGTTACCGATGATGACATCTCTTCCACTTCCACTGATATGGCCGAACAGGAGCAGGTTACCTCTCAAAAATATGTAAAAATTAATTTTTTAATAATTTTCAGGTCGAAGAGGAGCCGACAAAGAAGAAGAATCGCACAAAATGAATGATTAAGAATGAGGAATGAGGACAGTTTTGTTGTTTTTTTTTTGATCTCATAAAATAGATCATAATCAATTATTTATTGTTTTTGTTGGTTGTTGATTTACTTTGATAAATTATTATTTGTTTAAATTAGTTTTTTTGAAAATCGATTTGAAATCATTCGAAATACTTTTTATTCATAATCACAATGCCTTCATTTTATTAAACAAAATTTTATTGATATGATGAAAGTAAAGTATTTATCAATTCTTTTTGGAAATGATTTTTTTAAATCTTTTAGCAACAAAATTATTGCCGAATTAAGCAATTAAAATCAACTTGACAAAAATGTCGGACGAAATTGCGAAGTTGCGCGCCGAAATCACTGCATTGAAGGAAATTAATGCCAAATTGGAAGCAGAAAATGCTGAATTGAAGGAAAATTGGAAGGAGAATGAAGAGTTGATTAAGCTTGCCTTGCCAAATTGAATGTAGAGGTTTTTTTTTGCTTTTTAAAAAAAAATAAATTTTAATATTTTCCAGCAGGTGAATGCTTATGATGAACGTCAGAAAGCAGGTGGGAAAATTGGAAAGACTATAATTTAATATTACAATTGAACAAAGTTTAAAAAAAGATTTATTAGATTAAAAATTCTACAAAATTAGCAAAATTTTTACTGGGGTAATTTTGGTCCTTCTAAACACTAATTTGATATTATTGTCAATCATGTTTTGCCCTTGTTAAGCCAATAGTCTTACTAAAATTAACCAAATGTGGCCATGTCCAAAATAAATGTTGGTATTGACTTACCAACATTGGGACAAAAAATGAACAAAATTGAGGAAAGATTCGTACTTTTAGCATTCTAAATGAATCATGGGTAAATTATTCTAAAAGCAAATTATTCAAATTTTTGATTTTACCTAAATTCTATCTCTACCAAATTCACAAATTTAAAACCCCCGAATAATTCACTTTTCCATGTCAAAAAATATTTTTTCATTTGCAGCGAAGGAAGTCGGAACAAGCAGTGCTGGCCAAAATGTTAATGATGATGATGACCCCTCTTCAGATAAACTGGCCGAAAAACAGCAGCAGGTTTCCTCTCATAAAATAATCAGAAAGCATTTTATTGCCGAAAGATTTACATTCTTTTGCCTAAAAGAACGATTTTTTATGTATAGTTGGAAAGTTGGATAGAGCTCATCGAGATGCATCGATTGATCTATTATTTATCTCAGTTTGGCCATAATGCAACGTATTAAACCGTTTAAAACCCAAATTTGTTTTTTGGTTTATAACTGTTTTGAGCCAAAACCCCCAACAATATATATGCCAATTAATGCTTCTTGGCGAGTTCTATCGATTGGTATAAGGTTTATTGGGTCTAAAATCAAGTAATAACAACTAAAAGGTTATTAATCTTCGGCAAAAAATTGGCACCCATAAAATATGTCCAAATAAGCTTTATACCAATTTACAGGGCAATGATGAGCCGGAAAAGAAGAAGAATGGTACAAAATGATTGGCTGATGTGATGGATGGGAACTGCGATGACATTTAAATTGATTTATTTATATTTTCCATATATAATCTCATCATTATTGAAGATATTAATTTATTGATTAGATAAAGTGGTTTTAAATTAGATTATTTGCTTTATTACACAAAACTATGTTTATTCATTCATTTATATTTATTTTATATATCATTTATAATCGTTAATTGATAATTAGCAGAAATATGCTCAAATTGAAGTGTTCAACCCGCAATTTAAAATGCAATTTACTTCTCAATTCCAATTTTAACCAATTCCTCCGTTTTCACTGCCCAATTCACAACACTGCCCAAATTACAATTTGCAAATTTCCCAGCAAATGGCGGAAATCCTTGAATTTGCAGCATTTTCGACGACAGGTTTCATATTTTTTACATTTTCATAAAATGGAAACAAATTTTCAATTTAATTACCTATTTATATTTAGTGAAAATTTGGTTATAATTTGAAAATAAATTTTGAAACCGATAAATTATTTAAATAGTTTATTAACAAATGGTTAATTTACTCGGTACGCTGCAACTGGGCGACGTCGCTTCTAGCTCATTAAGGACTAAACCGATATGGATGATTTAAGTGTGAAATTAAAGAGTGCACTGCTGGCTATCGATAGATATGAAATTTATTTGATTTGGTACCGAATTAGCATAGTTGTAATTTAAAAACCATAAAATAATAATACTACCAAATTACGAATTTTTCACGGTTTTTAGAACAAAATTCCATTAAACCTTAACCAATTCAAATAAATTTTATACATATTGATAGCCAGAAGTGCGCTCTTTAACTTGATAACAAAATCATCATCATCAATATCGGTTTAGTCCTTAATTAGCTAAAAGCCCCGTCGCCCATTTGGGATGTCGCCCAGTTGACCTTGTCCCGATTAATTTTGCCTCAAATTTCTTTTTTTTTTCAATTACTCCAAATTTTTTTCATACCAACCAATATTGATTAGATTCTAAAATAATGTAAAAATACTAATAATGTTCATTTAAAATTGGAACAATTCTTTAATTTCCAGTCCAATCCATTTCCTGTATTTGGGCAGCCTGGCCAATTTAATATGCAGCAGAAGGAAAGGGAATATTTAGCGATACGGCCTGAACGGTTTGATTTTACATTTTTTTTATTCAATTAAATTTCGCAGACTAAAAATAAGGAACACTTTCTTAAAAGTTTAGTTAACATCATTGAGCGAAAGACAAATAATATATTTAATAATAATGGAAATAATCCAACTTGGTGCCATTTATTATAACTTGTCAAAGATTAAACCATTCAGGTGGTTCTTTTGTCAAATTATAGGGCAGAATTCTGGCTATTAATGTTTTATTAATTTTATTTATATTGGTTCTAAATTGATGAATTTGTGCAAAACCTTTTGAAATGTCCTTTATGATGGGCTTAGCGATTTTTTCAGTAGTTTTTTGAGCATACTCCATTAATTCTTAACCAATTTAAATAAAATTATTATCATTGAATAGCCAAAAGTATTTATTTAATTTGGAAAATATAATCTTCAAAATTTGTTCAATTCAAAATCAGCTATTATAAACGGCACCAAGTTTGGACACATTCCTTTATATCAACATAAGAAACAGAGTTTTATTTATATACAAATATTGTTTTACCAACGCTTATTGGGAATGAAATGTTCTAGTTTCAAGTGTCTTTAGTGGTATAGTGTGGTGAATTTATATTAAATTTCATTGTTCACTAAAATCAGCTAAAAAATGATAGTAAAATTATTGGCCAACATGGAATTTTTGGAGAATAACGATCAAAAAAAGTGTAAAAAATTTTTGGTAAATTTTTGGTCACAATAAAAATATAATGTTTATTTTTATATTATTTTATATCGACTTCTAGACTTATCCCCACTGGAATTAGGGAATTTCTTAATTACTTACATTTACTCATATTTTACAAATTTCTTTTTCATTTTAGAGGACCTTTCGAACCAGTGGCTTTGCACACAGAGAAATTGGAATATTCGTATATTGTGGGGAACGGTAACAGATTGAAAAATACCATATTTATCTCATTGATGGAGAATACCAATGTTGGGAGGACAAAATACATTCAATTGGCTATGAAGGTATGCCGAAATTTTTATTTATTTATCATATATATTTGCAATTTTAAGATACCAGCTGGTATCAGCTTTCCAAACATTCCTGTGCCTGAAGATGCCTATTTATTCCTGGAGGCAATGGACAGAATATTAAACAAATCTGTGGATGAGGAAAAGGTTGGGGCATAGTAGGGAGATTTGAAAAAATAAACTTCTTTCCCAAAGGAAGCAGAAAATTTTCTGAATTAAAATAAAAAAAATCAGAATTCAGAATAAAACACAAAAAATCAGAATTCAAAATGAAACACAAAAAATCAGAATTCAGAATGAAACACAAAAAATCAGAATTCAGAATAAGACACAAAAAAATCAGAATTCAGAATGAAACACAAAAAATCAGAATTCAAAATGAAACACAAAAAATCAGAATTCAGAATGAAACACAAAAAATCAGAATTCAGAATAAAACACAAAAAATCAGAATTCAGAATAAAACACAAAAAATCAGAATTCAGAATAAAACACAAAAAATCAGAATTCAGAATAAAACACAAAAAATCAGAATTCAGAATAAAACACAAAAAATCAGAATTCAGAATAAAACACAAAAAATCAGAATTCAGAATAAAACACAAAAAATCAGAATTCAGAATAAAACACAAAAAATCAGAATTCAGAATAAAACACAAAAAATCAGAATTGTTTCCCAAAAAAATACAAATTATTAAATCTATCCATATATTTATTCATTTTTAGCCTCCAATTTGTCAAGAATTGGTCATGGGTGGTCTCCATTACGATTATAAATTGGAAATTAGTACAAATCGCTATGGATTTTTGGCATTTTGGATGCATACAATCACAACCGAGGCTAAACCATATCATAAGCCTAGACAAATACACATTCCAATTCTATTGCTTCCTTTGTTGCGTGATCGAATGGCCGAAATGTTGGAGAAATATGATAGAACTGAGGAAATCGAATCACTTCCCTATCGTCCATTATGGATCCAAGGAAATGGTAATTTTATTCCATTTTTCCAAATTAAAGATAAGTTAAGTGTAACTCTTTCTTTTTTCTAATTATTAAAAGTCATTGCTAAATGCAATTTCTACAGTAATTTTGGAGTTTGGATTAATTATCGAAAATGACCTTATTTCAATTTCAGTCATATTTAACCATTTTTAAGCCCATACCCAACACCAATATTTACAAATGGGAACATATTTATGATAAATGTTGACATTAGGCTTACAAAATTGTTCAAAAAATAGAATAAAATTAAATAAAATTAAAACTAAATTCTTGCTTCGTATTGTCAATGAATTAAAATAAAAAAAATAATCGAAATTTAATTTTTTATATATATATTTTCCCATGAATTTAATCATATTAGACAAAAAATGACATAAAATTCCACATTTACAGACGATCAAGTAACATTGGAAAACTCAAATCAAGAAGAATTATTTCGCCGCCAAAAGAGTATTGAATACAATGATGTTGAATATCGATCTAGATGGACCCCGAAAAATGGTAATTCAATTCTCTGTTTTAAACATAAAAAATCTTATAAATTTGAATGTTTTTACTTAATTATATTACTCAAAAGAGATCATTTGAATTTGCAAAACTTTTTTGAGGCCTCTGGCTACATAAACATAAGATGGCCATAATGAAATATAATGACTTAGGCCTTGGTTAGATTTAGATTAGGACATATTTTAACCTCAAAGAATTGACCCTAAATATCTAAATTTAATTATTTCAAATTTAAGACACATTTGACCGCACCACAATTTCCGAAAATGCTTATGAAAGAACGCCTAAACGTATTCGAATTGAAAGAATGGAATATTCAGTCGATGTTGAACCAAAACGCAGACAGTTCATGATTGAGTTGAGAGAGGGCATTAGCGGCAATAGATTTATTAAACTTACACAAGTTTGTCATTTTCTAAAATTTTCCTTGACAAATATTTTTTAGAGACCATTAAGCGACATGGAATTTAAAAACAACAGAGTTTATTTATATTTTTCAAGTATTCCATGGCCAGAGGATGCCTATCCATTAGTCAATGCAATGCGAACATTATCCAATGATTTGCGAGAAATGTACGCGACTGGAATTCGTCAAAATGATGTATGAGCTATGAGCATAATAAAAAAAAACAAATGATTTCCAATGGATTATTGTCCTTATGATTACCCTAAAATTCATATTTAAGGAAAAAATTTAAAAACTACCGTATTTTCTCTATTGTCCCCCCTTCCTAGTAGAAATATACCCATCTAATTATAGACCCCTCACTCTAATAATAGTCCTCTTTTAAGGATTATTAACGTGAAAAATTCATAAATTTCCACAAATTATTAAGAAGCTAGACCAATATCTCTAATTTTCTGTTTTCTCAATTTTTGAGAATGTGGAAATAAATCCCCATGGGGTATTAAAAGAGCATAAACAAAAATATTTTAATTCCGATCTATTTAAGTCGACCCTAATTTGCCATCAAATGGTCAACGGCCTTTTATTTGATTACCAACTGGAAATTCATATACGCCGAAATCAACAATTAGACTTTCGAATGCGAACAATAACAACGGATGCATCGCCAAATTATAGACCAAGATATTTGGAAGGGCCAATTCCAATTAATGTTTTCGAATGGTTGCAAAAGAGAATGGCCAAAATGTTGATGGAATTTGATGGAACACAGCAAATTGAATCAAGACCATCTCCACTTCCCAAAAAATGGAAAGGTAATTTTACAAAAAAAAGCATTCTTTTTATTATTATAGATTTGGAATTTTAAATAAATTTTAGAAAATTTAACAAAAAATAAAATATCATCGAAATATAATAGTTGGAAAAAAATAAATAATATATAAACATTGTTGTAATGATTATCAATTTGATTAGGGCTAATTAATTACCCACGAGCGAGTAATGAAATGTTCACAATGTTTTTCCCTTTCCGGAAAATGTTCGCCAAAATGTTTTTCCCTTTCCGGAAAATGTTCGCCAAAATGTTTTTCCCTTTCCGAAAAATGTTCGCCAAAATATGTTTTTCCCTTTCCGGAAAATGTTCGCCAAAATATGTTTTTCCCTTTCCGGAAAATGTTCGCCAAAATATGTTTTTTCCTTTCCGGAAAATGTTCGCCAAAATATGTTTTTCCCTTTCCGGAAAATGTTCGCCAAAATATGTTTTTCCCTTTCCGGAAAATGTTCGCCAAAATATGTTTTTCCCTTTCCGGAAAATGTTCGCCAAAATATGTTTTTCCCTTTCCGGAAAATGTTCGCCAAAATATGTTTTTCCCTTTCCGGAAAATGTTCGCCAAAATATGTTTTTCCCTTTCCGGAAAATGTTCGCCAAAATATGTTTTTCCCTTTCCGGAAAATGTTCGCCAAAATATGTTTTTTCCTTTCCGGAAAATGTTCGCCAAAATATGTTTTTTCCTTTCCGGAAAATGTTCGCCAAAAATGTGTTTTTCCTTTCTAGAAAATGATTCTTTAGTGTTTTTGCTTAATAATAAAATTGGGAATAGATTTCAAGAATAAATGTAGTAAACCTTCTCATAAACCCAGCATTTTATTTTCATTTTTTTTGCATACTTAAAATATTTTCATTTCCTAATAATTTTAATTTTAAGATGAATTTTTAAATTGTGCTATTGTAGAGAGATACCTACCTATATTTTTTTTGGCTATTTAGGAATTTTTTCCGTATTTAGCACAATATAAATAAATATGATGGCCCAAAAACCTTATTCCACCAATTATGTTAAAATAAATTATAGTGTAAGTAAAAATAATTAAACATACATTTAAAGGAACAACAACAACTGCCGAAAATGACAGCAGAGAAGGGAAAACTATTCAATCTAAAGCATTGAGGTATATTGTTGGTGTTGAACCATGGGACAGATTGATCGAGATTGAGTTGAGGCAGGGCATTAGTGGTAGGAAATTCATTGAAATTACACAGGTAATTTGCATTTTTTTTAAAAATTGTTTAACTAAAATTTTAGAGAGCACTGAAGGACCAAACATTTAAAGGCGGCAGAATTTATTGCTATTTTCCAAATATTTCTGTGCCAGAGGATGCCTATCCACTGCTGAAGGCAATGTGTGATCTCGACGATGATTTCCAACTAAATCAGTCACTTGCAACAATTAGTCCGAATAATGTATGTTCCACAAGTCACATTGATTGAGGGCAGCGCCAAAACAGGCGCCAATGACTGAAAATAGAACAATGATATTTTAGAACTTTTGTGCATTTTAAGAAAAACCACAAAATCCCAAAATAAAGGGTCCTCAAAAATAATATTCTGTCATATTATAATAGCTTAATCGATGCATTTCTTAACTGAGCTCAAACCTGTCATAAATTTAATATAAAAGACCAAAAAGGGAAAAGGTTAGGCCATTTTTAGTTTCACAAGAAAAGCTAGTTTTTAAGGTTTGATTTAAGGCTAATTAGAATTTGAATGTTCATCATTTTGAACTGCATTTTTCCAAATTAAATTAGAGATAATGATTGACTATAAAAATGGACATATTTTTTTTGATTCCTCCAAATAATCATTTTAAAATTTAATTCCATTCAATTTAAGTCTTCGTTGATTTGCCGTCAAATGGTCACCGGTGGTTGCTTTTATGATTACCTTTTGGAAATACGGCAAAATCGAAACCAACAATTTGAATTTGATTTTAAAACAATAACAACGGATATTCGACCAACACATAGGCCAAGACATTTAGAAGGGCCGGTGCCAATTGATGTTTTCCATTGGTTGAAGGATGAAATGACCGAAATGTTATTAATCGATTGTTTAGTAGAACAGCAAGAATTATGATTTTAATTAGTGCCCATTCTTTTTGAACCTTTCCCTAAATGTTATTTTTCTTCATTTTTTGTCAAAAAAATTTTTAAATTAGTTTTTCTTGTTTATTTACAATTCAATCATTAAATTAAATAAATATTATAAATAAATAATAAATTTAATGATCGAATTATAGGATTTTTGGCTATTTTTTATTTCTTGGATCCACTCATCAGCAGAATGACTGACTAAAATTAAAAGTCCCAACAGGGAATATAGGTAAATATTTTAGTGGGTACAAAAATTCATTCGATCATAGTTTTATATATATATTGGGTTGAATTTAGGTTGAAAATAGGATTGTTGGATATAGATCGTAAACGAGCCTGGTTTGGCCAATTTTTTTGTTCTTAAAACATCGATTAATTTTTATGAATTAATACACTTAATATACTCCATTTTTATAGTTTATTTATTCTTTTAAATTTTAATATTCCTTTTTTGATGCTAAGAATTAATAGAATTAAATTATATGATTTATTCATTAAATAAATTTATTTGGAGATCACTAAAAAATATAAATTTTTAAAATAATTTGATGAAATGAAAATAATTGCCGATAATATTAATGTTGATCTCTTCTCATCCTTTCAATGTCCACATTTTGTCCATAATATATTGAATCGGCATTATTTTTGCATTGCCCATGAAATGTGCCGGCGACATTTTTTGCCGCAGCTCTAAGTTGATAGGGTGGAGCGGCCATTTGGCAACAGCCAACCAATGGCATCAGATTGGGCGGAGGCCAATTTGGGGGATCCGAAAGGATTGGCGGCGGTGGGGGAGGCGGCGAATCCGGCGGACTATGATGATCTGTGTGGAAATTAAAATTCATTAAAAAGCAAGATTTCAATTTAGTTAATTAATTTATGTCCAAAAAGAAATTAATTTTTACATTGTTCTTCGTAGAGGGAATCCAACATTATGCTGGAATAATATTCATCTCCGTCATTCGGATTTGAGCCACCATGAATCTGGAAAAAGGATTAATTATTTAAATTTCACAATTTAGAATGGAAAATATTTATAAATTGTTTAATAAAAGTGTGGCTCAGATATAATTGTAAGAAATGCTAAATTAGATGGACTTTTAATAACTATAAAAAAAAGATTTTTGCTAAATTTCCCTCAAATTTAAAAAATTTGTCAAAAATTTAAGAACAAGTTATACTCTAAATAGATAATAAAAATAAAATCGAGGCCCTTACACTTTAGTTCTGGCTTCTGGGCCAAAATGAAATGTTAAAACTACATATTTGGCATATCTACAATTAAATTTTCAAATTTTCCCATATTGTTAGTTGTTATAGGGTTAATTACCCGGGGGCGGGTAATGAAAAAGCGGGTAACGGGTAATACGGGTAATTGGGGTCCGGGTAATGGGTAGGGTAGGCCAAACTCGAAAAATACCCGCGGGTACTACCCTACCCGTTCCTTGTTAAGACATTTTTTGAAATTCGTTTAATAAAATTTTTAAAATTGGCCAAAATAAATATCATAATAAAAAATAATAAAAACTCTTCTTCATCTTCAAATTCTTCTTCACTAAAATCTTTGCCTTTTGCAACAATTCAGGCTTTGAAATAAACATATTAAATGCTTGTGAACAATTAAATTCAGAATTTTCTTTAATCGAAACAAGGGCATTCACTGCATCAACTTTAAAACTGTTTCTTTCATCCGTCCAAACATACGTTGGCAAGGAGGGCAGGACAACCACCCATTTTGCGCCTCCCTAAAATTGCCCACGGCAGCGAAAAATTTGGTTTTTGTAATGGCCGCGCAGCGAAAAATTAGGTCTAAAAATGGCCCCGATAGAGGAAAATTTAAGCCAAAATTAGGCGCGCAGCGAAAAATCAGAGCCAAAATTAGCCATGCAGCGAAAAATTAGAGCCAAAATTAGCCATGCAGCGAAAAATTAGAGCCAAAATTAACCGCGCAGCGAAAAATTAGAGCCAAATTTAGCCGCGCAGCGAAAAATTAGAGATAAAATTAGCCGCGCAGCGAAAAATTAGAGATAAAATTAGCCACGCAGCGAAAAATTTTTATAATTTCAGAAAATTGGTCAAAATCAGGCTTTATCAGGCTTTTTCCGAAATCAGGTTTTTGTCAGGCAAAATCCGAAAAATCAGGGAAAACCTGATAAATCAGGCATTCTGAGAGCCCTGCATAAAAAAATACAATTTTTGTTCCCTAAATGGTGGCTTTAAAAAGGTTACGGGTAGGCGGGTAGTCGGGTAGTCAAGGTGCGGGTAATGGGTAATACGGGTAATTGGGGTCCGGGTAACGGGTAGGGTAATTTGCCCAAAATCCTTACGGGTACCCTACCCGACTACCCTACCCGTCAACGGGTAATTAACCCTAGTTGTTAAAAATTATTCCCTAATTTATCCAGTTCTTACCATATTTTGGCCATTTTCCATCGTCTCATTGCTTTCATCGCTTGTAGACGGCGATTTTTGTTGCGGAATAATTCTTTGATTTGTTGATATTCCATTTTCAATTTGACGATTCCCAGCGGGCATTCCATCCCCAAATGAATAGAATTTTGAAGCAGTAGAACTAAAAAATAATTTTTTAAAATATATTTTTAAAATTTTGATTTTTTAAAAATTTAAAATTAATCCTTATTTTCTTACCGATTTGTTTGGCCTCCATTCAATGAATTTGCCGGCAATATTCCATTGTTGATTGCCGTGGACGATGAGGCCGAATATGATGGACCCTTCTCATAAATCAATGATTCAGTGAATGTTGACCCGGTTGAATAGAGTTGAACTCGGCCCAATTGATCCTTTTTCACTCCATTTTCACGTCTTTTTGAACATCTGAAATTTCTTAAATTAATTTTTTCAAGATTAATAAATAAAAGTTGGATATTGGACCTAAAATTGCCGATGAAAATAAAAATTTTCAAGTAAATATATAAAGCTTTAAGTTTAGTAAATTTATTACCATTCTAAAACTAGATACTAGACCAAGATTGGCATGAATTGATTAGAGAAAGAATTAACGGATATTTTAAAAATTGGCAAAAATTTTTGACCAAAAAATTGTAAAATAGGCCTACATTGGACAGTTTTCAATTTTTGGTAATAAACTTTAATGATTAATTTTGACCAGAGTCATATCAAAAAATGCTCTTCTAAAAACTTAATTAATACTTGAGATAGGGCAACCGATTGAAAAAAAGTATTATTTTTAACAAATTGTAGAAAATAGAAATATATCTTAAATATATAAGTAGTAAATATTTTTATTTATTTAATCCGAATTTAATTTTGCCATAATTTTTAATAAAAATTATTGTATTAAAAATTTAAATTAAAATCGAATTTTAAATTAATGAAAAAAAACTAACCGGAAACAAAAATGATTTTTGTCTCCTCCTCCTTTTTGGCAACAACAAAAAATGGTCAAAAACAGCAAAACCAACGAGGAGACCATCAAAAGGAGGGCAGCGCCCGAGGCAATCCACACAAAATTTTCCTGAATGAAAATTTGCCCCGAGGACATTGTCGATGAAGAAGATGGACATTTGGAAAAATCATGCAAATTTTTCTGAAAAAAAATATTAAGAATTTTTGGAATAATAAATTTTTATTCTCAAATATTTTTTCCTTTCATTAATTTTGTCAATTTTAGAATATGAAAATTCCTTAAAATCAATAAAAATTAGGGGAAAAAAATTCAATATAATCCGTTTTACATTTTTCATTCAAAAACTTGGAACTTTTTTTAAAGGGTTTTTTTCGATTTGGGATTTGCACATTCTAGGGGTAACTTTTCAATGCGCATCCAGGAAAAATACGCGTTTTTTGATAGGGGTTTGGGTTTGGGTCGAAACCGGTTTAAAAACCGGTTTGCCCAGGTAAAACTTTTTTCCTTGGACCTCAATCGATTTGAAACTAAAAACCGCTCCTAAGTTAGAATGTTAGCTACAAAATGATATATAGGTTAGGGGGTCTACGGTGGCCAGGGAAGTCTAAACAAATACGGGAAATTTCCTATTTTAGCTGCGCGAGTCGAAAATTCCTTATAACTTTTTTGAGAGTTGAGATAGAGCTGCCCGGTAAAAAGCAAAGTTGTAGAGCTCAACGAGACGGATCGAATTGTATATTGCGCAGTTTGTAATACCAAACCGGTTTCGAGATATAAACTTAAACCGGTTTAAAAAATCGAAAAATACGAGGCGAGCGAAGCGAGCCGTCCAAAACTTGAATAAAAAACCTACTGGGATACCTTAAAGCGCCCCGCGCTTTTTCCGACACGGAAGCATGCCTTAAACCAGTGGGGCTCTGCCCCACTGGTTTAGGGAAAAAAAATTCAAAAAATTCTTTTCCTATTAAATCTGTTTGTGACAAAAATGGTTTATATTTTTCCAATATTTTTGAGTAAAAATTTTTCTATGAAATAAAGCGACAAATTAATGGGTTTTTGTCACAGTTGGTTTAGCATCAGATTTCTAAAAGGCAGTTAATAAGTTCGAGTCTTTTTATGAAAAAATCACATTTTTAATTGAATTAAGATTTTGTGATAAAATCTTTTAAATTTATTAATTGAAAAATTATTTTTTCTATCAATTTGGAATATTTTCTCTCTTTTTTAATTAATCATAAAAATAATATGAACTCACTTTTGCCACCGCAACAATTGATTGGCCATTGGCGAATTCCGGTTCCGCACAAAGCACATTGTCCACAAATTGGTGTTGGCGTTTTTGTAAACCTTCTAAGATGGAAGGCAAAAATGCCATTAATTGGCATTCACAATTCCAACGATTCCCTGGAAAAGTGAAGTAATTGGCATTGGCATCAAATTCTTATTTAAATCATTAATTTAAAATCTAATTATAATTTCCAAAAACAAGATTATTTGAATCTCTGTTTTTTGGTCCACAAAACATAACTCTCACTCTCATCCAGCAGAGATAAATAATTTGGTTAAATATAAGAGCCCCATTAATTTCCAAATGATTAATTCATAATGTTATCTATTCTATTCTATTATATAATTTATTTTATTAAAATTTTTTGAAATGGAAAATAATTTGAAAATTAGTTCTGAAAATTTTAAGTATTATTCCTATTCATAAAATAAATAATTTTATTTGTTGATTTTTTTACATTTTATAAAACCAGTTTTTTAGAATAGGATTCAACCTTTTGGGATCGGATTGGATTTAATTCAAATTTTTTAAGATAATTTTTGTTGGTTATTAACCATTTAAATTGAGCGTTTTCAGCCGTTCCCATTGGCCATTTGGCAAAAATTGTTGGGAAATTGTGGAAAGTTGGCAATTGGCCAAATTCAAATGAATCAAATTGTTGCCGGCATTTTGGCCTCCAAAAGTATTTGAATGAATTTTGTGAAGAAAATTGGAATTTGCCAAGGAAAGTCGCTCAATGCTGGACAAATCGGCGAATGCATTTTCCTATTTCGAAGGGGAAATTTTGGAGATTGACATTTTATTAATTACCTTAATTTCCCTCAATTGACTCATTTCTTCGAGCAATAATTCTTTCAATGATTTTGCTCCAAGGAAAACATTCTCTGGAATCTTAAAAAAAGGAAATTAATTAATGTTTTTTTTTATTAAATTCAGTAAAGTATTTTTCTAATAGTAATTAATTAGGGACAGGGCAGTTTCGATTTCAAAAATAAACGAATTAAAACATAAATTTGGAATTTTTTGCTATTTAAACCGAAATGAAGAAATTCGGAAACAGAAAAGCAGATTTTTAAAACCGAGACACTTTTGTAAAACCGACTCGTCCTATTTTATAATCATTTAAAAATTAATTTGACTACTAATTTTGATCAATTAGTACCAATCTTGGTGAGCCCAATGTCAACATTTACCATTGACATATTCTCCTCATTTGATAAATGTTGACATTGTCCTTATAAAAATCGTCAAAAATGACTGAAATAAGATCATATTTTTATTTGTTAGAATAAATCTAGAAAGTAGAAACTAAATTGTTGTAAAAATTTCAATTATTTTAATTTTTGGCATATTCTGAACTTAATAAATTAAATTAGCTTTAAATTAAAATTTTGAATATGTATATTTTAAATTTACTCAATAATAATAAAACCAACCTGTGTCCATGAATTCCTGGACAAATCCAATCGTTCCAATTTGTTCGGCAATTTCGCCCAATTTTGTGGGCCATTTTCCACATTATTTTCCTCTCCTTCTGCCTTGGGAAATGGCGTGGATAACTGAAGAAAAATATTGGGGAAAATTATTTAAATTAAGAAGCTGATTTTTGTATAATTTTAAAAAATTATTTTTATTAAAATTTTAATATTGCCGATTTTATATAATTTTTTATAATTATTTTTCCATAATTTGTGCTTACCAAATTTTGTGCCAAATTCAATTCCCTCAATTCGATTAATCCATTGAATGCCCCATCCTCAATGTGGGAAATTAAATTTGCACTCAAATCCAATTTGCGCATTTTTGAACAGCCCAAAAATGCATTGGAAGGTAACTGTTGAAAAAATTAATGAGTAATTTTTTATATTTTGTTAAAATTATATATAGCTACTAGCTCTTTATAAATACTATTATTAAATTTAGCTTTAAAAATTGAAATATCTTTGAGTATAATAAATCAGAATTTTGACCATTTAAATTGTTTTGTTTTAAAAATGGAAAATTTTTAGTGCTTTCAAATTCGAATGGATTCCTTGGTTGTTTCTTTGTTGAGTACGACCAAAAGAATTTCCAAAATGCGGACTTCTTATTTTGATGAATTTCTACTCAAATATTTATTAAATTAAATAAACATTTTCTTAAATTTTTTTAAAAAATATTTAACAGGGAAAATGTTTCAAATTTTTTGTTATTTAAATTTTTACTAAAATTATTTCCCACCTCGGAAATAATATTTCCAGCAAAATTCAATTCCTCCAGCTGAATCCCATTCTCTGATTCATTGGCAAAATTCGATGGCAATTTGGCGAATCGATTCGAGGCCAAATTTAGTTGACGCAATTTTGGGGCACCCAAAATTGGATTGGCCGGCAATGAATGTAATAAATTGGAGGAAATATTCAATGAGAGTAAATTTGGCAAGGAATCCATTTGACCAGGGAGGAGAAGGTCAATTTGGTTGGAGGAGATGTCGATGGACTATAAGGGAAATTAATTTAATTTAAAATTGATTTTAATTAAAAATAACATAAAGGCAATTTTGGAATATTATGGTTCAATAATGTCTTACTTATCCATTGTAGAAACTTGATTTTTGTTCATATGCTAATAAGGAAAATTTTTAATTGATTTTTATGTTATTCGCAAAAATATTATTCAAAAAAATTCAAAATATCCCAAAATTCCCAAATCATTCAATCCTTTTATTATAAAATCATCCGTCAATCCACGCGCAATTAAATAGTCTATTGGTTAAAGACTTTGATTTCATGTTCAGAAATGTTGTTGGTTCGAATCCTCAATGATGCCTATAATCAGACAAACTGTTTAAGAAAACCAACTACTTTGGTTTATATGCTAAAAATTCAATACTGAGAGGATTTTTTTATTTTTGACTCGATATTTTTTCGCGAATAATTTTAAAAAATTTTCCAGATTTTTAATCAAAATCTTGAATTTGAACCGTAATATTTGTATGTAAACTCATAAGTAATTTAAAATTTTTAAAAATTAATAAGAAATTTCTTTGTTTTTTTTACCTCCAAAATGGTCATTTTTTCGAACATTTTTGGCTCCAATCGTTTCAATTTATTTCCTCTCAAATTCAAATGCCTCAATTTGGTCAATGGTGCAAGGAATTGGGCCGGAATTTGGCCAATTTGATTGTTCGACAATTCCAATGTCTCCAATTCTGAAAAAGGAAAATTAAAATTAATATTAATTAATTTAAAATATTTAAATATTTTTAATAAAATTTAAATGTAAATTCTCACCCGGATATAATGCAATTGAGAATGTGTCCATTTTGAGGCCATTGGAATTTCGAATTGTCAATGATTTGAGCATTGGATTCAGCCTTAATTTAATTTTTAAATTTATTAAAAAATTAAATTTTTATTTATTTTTTTTTATTAATATTAGGAAATAAAGTTTAATTTAAATAAAATTAATAATAATAAAATTCTCATATATTAAAATGAATTTTAAAATAATTTTAAATTTAATTCTATTAAATAATTTAATAAAATGAATACAAAATTGGAATGGATGTGAGGCCGGAATAATCGCATTCAACGCTCAACAATTGGTCATTGCATTCACAGCCGGGTGGACAAAATGCGAGGCCAAAATGTGGAAGTAGAAATAATAAAAATATTAGAAATGTTGAATGAACAATTTTTGCCCATTCTTTTATTTTTATTCCCATTTTTTGCTCTGAATTTAGGAAAAAATAATTAAATAATTAAAAATAAAATAATAAAAAAATAAAAAAATAAAATAATTAATAGAAGTAGAATAGGCAAAAATTGGTATAGAATGGTTTAAAATAAAATTAAAATTTTTGCCTAAAATTTTCGAAGAAAATGCCAATTAATTTGGTATTTTATCTGGCCAATATATAATTTGACCGTTTAATTGTTATATGCAAAAATGAATGAATGAAGGAAGGAGACAAGCAACAAGCTGTCCCAAAAGGGTACCCCCAACCATTGGCAAATTTGTGCCGTGCGCGAGAGACCATCAATTTGGCCGAACAACAAAACAGTCTTCCTTCCTCCTTCTGCCCTTCTCATCTTTCCTTCAAAACACAAAAACCCCACAATTGTTGCCCCATTCCAACCATCAATTCATTCATCCCTTTTGGGAAAGGCCATTCTTGGCAATTTTTGTGAATGGTCGAGCGAGACTGACTGTCCATCTCACAATTGAATTGAATTGTTGTTTTCCCCTCTCCCAAGGGAAACAAACTGCGCGTTGTTGGCTCAAATTATGCGGAATTGGAATTGGGAAGGATGCGCAAATTTATTTTTATTATTAAAAATAGGTAGCTTTATTCGAATTGGATTTTTGAGCAGTCAATTTATCCATTTTCGAAAAAAATGATAAAATTAAGTTGGTCCTTTACCTTCGGAATTTTTATTGAATATTTCTTTTTTACATATTAAAATTTTTACTAATATCTCTATGAAAAAGTGGATGGTTATTCTTTTTGGGAAATTTTTGATCAAATCAGAAACAACATGAAATTATTGTTTCGGGGTATTATGACTAAAAGGAATGATCGTAATTTGAATGGGGAATAAAAATAAATTTATCAATGGCATTTTTGAGAGCAATAATTAATAATATAACTCTGGGACCCTTAAGGTAAGAATCAAAACAAAACTGCAGGTAAAAAGGAATGCGAATTAAAATGCAGGGACGAACAATAAGTGCGCATGTTCCGCCGAAGAAAGGAAGATGGAAATTTAGGTAGAAGCAGATGATTGGTGTGTTATGTTTTCGACCAACGGGAATATAAGGAAGATTGACCCCTGGGGCCATCCACCACCGATGATGATGATGTGATGAGGGAAGATGAAGATGACCATTTTGATGGAAATGGTGGTGGGCAATGGATTTGCGCCGAAGGGGATTTAGGCAAGGAGGAAGGGGAGGGGGGGGGGGGGAGAGGGCAATGTGCGCGCATTGAAAGAAGAAACGGGGAAGAGGAGGAGGAGGACAAGTGGACAAACAAAAGCTCATATAACCCCCACCAAAATTGTATATTGGGAGCCGAATGATGCGGTTGCGCATTGACTGACCCCTTCCCCTCCTTTGGATGGTCAGAATGTGGCCAAAATCAGCGGGGAGTCAATAAATGGATGGAAGGGGGTATTATAATAATTCATTTTCGGCTACTTGGCATCGCGATCGCGATATGTGGGCCGCATTAATTTTATGACAATTTTGAATAATACATATAATATAGGTAGTAAATATTGGATGTGAAATATAAAGTATTGGGGATTTGGAAATTTTGATAAAATAAAAAAATATTAATTTATGTACTCAGAAAATCATTGAATTTATGCAAAATTTCTCTCCAAAAATTGGCATTTTTTGACCATAAATTTGTTCATATAATACTGCTTTAGGGTTTAGATTGGGATAATGCAAGGAAATGAAAATTACTTCGATATGAAAAAATGATTGGGCCAAATTTTATGGCCTCAATATGCAAATTTTAGTAAATTCTCATTGCTTTTATGTGTAATTCATTCAATAAAATATTTATTTTAAAAATTTTTGGCCTTAGACTTGGATGTGAATTTTAAAAAATCTGCTGGACTGATGATGAGATCGTCCACTTAAGCTTTTTATTAAATTTGCAGTGGCCGAAAATTACCACCAATATTTTTAATTAATTTAATCTGCTAGAAAATTTTATTATACCTTAATTCTTAAAGTGAAAAACATTTTTCGATCCAACCTAAAAGTGGCCTCTTTTAGTTTGTCTTTTCGTGGATTGCAATTTGCGTCGATGAATTGGATAAAATTATGTTCAAGCTGGAAAATGAACTGGGATAATTTTTACTATACTTTTTTGATGGTTTCATTTCCATTCTATCAAAGAAAGCAATTGACAAATTAATGGAGCAGAAGAATGTAATGGGGGGCATGCAAATTGCTTTTCACTCCCTTCCCAGTGCATTCTTCTCAATTACAATTTTTTGTTGTTTTTTTTGTTCAATTCGCCGCCCACAAAATTTAATTGTTTGTCCAAGGAGAAGGAAAGTAAATGAAAATAATACATTCAAGGAGAAAATAAATTGGCAGACAAATTATTGGGGTAAAATAAATTTTAGAAATATAATAAAAAATGTAAAAATTATTTGCTCCCAGGCGGCATCGATCCGCCGACCTCCAGTTTACTAGACTGGCGCTCTACCATCTGAGCTATAGGAGCTTGTTGAGGGGTCGATTAAAAGAACACCTTTGTGGACCCAATTCCCTCACATTTTTCCCATATTATTGGGGAAAAAATTAGGAATTGATTCGGATTTTCCTAGTTTTTGGTTCAAAAATAATTTTATAAAAAATTTTAGGACCAATAAACATTGTTTCTTTAGAAAGGACTGATCAAAATCAATGAAATAACATTTTAGTCGGGAAAATAATTATTTGGATAATTTTATTTAGGATTAACATTTTCGAAATATTAAAATTGTGCCGATTTTCTTAAAATGTAACTTATTTGAATTAATCTTTTAAAAACGTGAGAATCCTTCTGGAACATTCCTAATTTTCTGTTCTCTATTCTATAATTGAATTTTTCAAGGCCATTGTCATATTATAAACAATTTGCCAACGAATAGTATTAAAATTTTTAGGCTTAAAATTATTTTTTAGCTAATCTTTAGGTTCATTTGAATATATTGCAAAAATTTTGGTGATTGCAGATTCCCATCCACATGGATATGGCAAAGTAGGAATGGCCGGATGGGCAAATTTATTACCACAAATCAAAATTTCATTAGTGACATTGTCTAAAAACTACAAAGTGCCGATAATTACACTAAATTTTATATGACTATCACTATGGTATATGGGGATTAGATGATGGGAATTGGGGAGTGTTATTTATTTCCAAAAAAATGAAAAAATTGTCAATCAGGATTTAATTTCGGAGCACCCATTTTTTGTATCATTCAATTGCCCAATGCCCATCAAAATAAAACCCTACAATTTTGGGCATAGCCGCAGCCAAATGAAGCAGCTTTGAGGGGAGGGGAAATGGTTTTGGAGGGGACCAGCAAATTTTGACCCAGGGCGCATGGCACGCGACATTTCCCCCATTTTTGTGCCTAAAATTGGATTGGATAATTGGCAATTTGAGTGAGAAGGAGGGAAGAGGAAATGTAAAAATAATAAAATGTTAATTCGGAGTTGGAGTAAAATAAATGACATTTTGTCAATAAAAATTAGACTTGGCCTACAAATTTTTGGTTGGATTTAGTTTGATTTATGTGACATCAGGTAAGGAAATATATAAGAAGGGAGAGGATTTTACTGTTTTATCCAAAAATGCAAAATTTTTTGACACTATAAAGGACAAATTTTTCGTTTTTAGGTTTTTTCAAAATGTAAAATGCATTTTTTTTCTTCTTCATTTTTTCCAATAACAGTAGGAAATAATTATTTTTGGAAGTAATTTTTGATCAAATTACAATACCCAAATGGAAACAATTGGTTTATCTTTTGACTATTTTTTCGTAAAATGAGAACATCTTTTTGGAAGACTCAAACAGATGGACAATTAATTTGTTTGAAAAAGAACATATTGAAAATTGCCTAATTATAAAGCCCTAAAATTTTTTTGTAAATTGGAAAAAATTGGTTAATTTGAAAATATTAATTAATGATAAAATGAATCCAAATTTTGTGCCAATTTATTAGCTATTTTTAAAATTTATTAAGAAATAAATTCGCCAAAAATTGGCATAAAATTTTTCTCAAAAGAATTTCTATGCTTTGAGTTTTAGTTATATAAGTCCAAAAACCGTTTCATAAAGAAAAAATTTGAAATTTTAAATTTTGACATTGATATGGCCTCAAGGTTAAAATAAAATATGAAAAAAATTTAAATAATTGGTTAAAATTATTGAAATGGAAGCGCAGTAAAACCAACAAAAAATGAAGGAAAATATTTTTTTGGTCCAAATTTGTGAAGGAGGAACAATAGGTCCAATGAGGGTGCGCGGATTTAGGTGGATTTTGTGATGATGAATGAATGAATGGGATGCCAATTTTTGATGGATTGAAAGGCACAAAAAGGGGACATTTGTGAGAGGATTTAAAGGAGGGGCCAAATGCCAAGTGGAATAAAAATGAAAGAGGAAGGGAATGAGGCAGGTGTTGAGCAGCCCCAAGGGTACGGATACGGACTACGGGAAGGAACACTGTGGTGATGGCTGATGGGTCGGTCATCGGTGGTCGCGCGAATTTTGTTGGTGGGAAATGGAAATTGGGCAGGATTTTCGTCCGGATTTGGAGACAGGAAAAATGGCTACTGCTGGGTGAATGGCGGATTAAGGCTCGGAAATTGGGGAAAAAATGGGGAAAAATATATTCAAGAGAGAAATTTTCAATTTTCATTTGGGATCAGTTAAAAATGAGAGGGCATTTTTAACTGGAAAATTAGATTTTTGGAAATTTAGATTAGGGCAAAATGAACTGGGTAATATTATGGGCAAGAGTATAATAGAAAGGAGAATAAGCCAAATCCGAATTCGGATAATCAATCTATTGGGTAATAAGTCAATGAATTATTTGGAAATTTTTGAGTTGGCTAACCGAATTTAGCGCATTGGCAAATCTCTCAGCCATTTTAGAAAAAAATTTAACAATTTGATTAGGCGTTTTCTTAGAGGAATTTTTAATTTCAAAATGATCGGATTAAATATAATTTGGCGAAAATTATACCAAAAAGCGAAAACGACTCTATTTCTATTTTTCCGTTTTTTTAGTCAAAACTTTTTGGAATTTTAATTAATATACTATTAATTCTTTTCTTAAATTCATCCCTATTATAATAATAAAATGGTACAAAATTTGTTAAATTTATTCACTTTAAAATTTTGGTACCCAAATTCGTTCCATGAATTTGACCGCGCATAGAGGCGGTTTAACCCAGAAAAATGGCCGTTCAATTCGCCCATTCAAATGAGGAGTGGGATAAATGTAAAAAAGGGATGGATGGATCGAAGGATTATCCCCCTCCCCCTCTTCTTCCTTTCAGCTCAATTTCCGCCTAAATTCTCGGCAAAATTCTTTCTCGCTTCTGTGCCCCACGCATTCATTTATTCATTTTTTGTTCCATTCATTGTATTTTTCTCCTCTTTTTTCAATTGCTTTCCTTTTTGGATGGGCGGAAATGACCGCCATGCATTTTATGTTGGAAAATTATGCAAATTTTTTGGATATTTTCAAGTGGAAATATTTTTGATTTGAGAGAGGAGATTCGTTTTCTGGGATAAAATTCCTTTTTTTCCAGAAGAAAAGAATGAATTTTGTTCAATTAATTAAAGGGATAGATTGATTGAGAAAAATGCCAAAAATACGGCGAATTTTATTAATAGCTTGAAAGATTGTTGAAATATAGGTGAATGGGAAAATTCGATTGCGTAAAATTCCATTCTAGTGCGAAATATTTTCATTGGCAAATGGCTGACCATCTGCCCTAGCACTTTTCCTGTTTGCAACAATGCAAAATCGCAAACGGTGGATCTGAAGATGAAAGAAAGTGAGAAATATTTGGCAAAATTTGTGAGAGGAATGGAAGCGGCAATGCCCCGAAGGGAATATTTGGGGGTATATTTGCATTTTGGTGGGCGGGCGGAAAATGGCACAGGAGAACCACACAATAAGATTTTTAGATGGGATTGAAGGATGAATGAAATGAATGAAGGCAATGAACCGATGATAGATGGCCTAAAATGGGTGGCACAAGGAAATATTGAAATGAAGGGCACAGTAGGGGGAAATGATGGAAATATGGGGAAAATGCCCTCTGGGTAATTGGCTGAAAGTCGCTGATAGGCATATGAGCTTTAATCCTTAGCCGTTTATTTTTTAAGTTTAGGAATTATGGTAGGTTTCAGTTTTGGCTATTTTATTACTCAGCGCATTCTTTTGTCCCTAGTTCTTGAATTAAATAATTTGAAGAAATGATAAAGTTTTGGAAGCCCAACTTGGTTTTCAATACAGTTGCTCAAAGCCAATTTTAAAGCGGGATTTTCATAAAAACCGGTACGGTTTTGGAAAAATGTCTGTTTTTGGTTTGGTTTCTGCTATTTCCGGTTTTAAAGAACAAAAACAATTTTCGGTTTTAAAATGCATCGATTTTCTCAAACCGAAATCGACCGTGAGCAACCCTGGTTCCAAAAATGGTTGCTTCCTTCTTGTGAGCCATGACCAAAAAAAGCCCAGGTATTCAATCGCACTCTTTCAACGTATAAATTGGCTCAAGAATACAGTAATCCATCTTCCCACATATATAATCTTCTTACCAAAATTCCAATTTATTGCGCCTTTTATGTCCATTTATTCATTCAAAGGCACGTAAATCCGCAGTGCGCATATCCCCCTCCTCCCTCACCAATCCAAAATGTCCAACAATTTTCCCTGTTGAAGTGCCCATCTCAATGTCAGGGTCAAAGTCACAAAAGCCAATGGGAATGGTCATCAAAGGAAGGAATTAGAAAGGTGCACCAAAACATTTCCCCCTCGCATTTTGGTTGGCTCCAAATCCAATTGCCTCTTTTTATATATCCAATAATCTTCTTCCCCCATCTTATATGCCCATTTTTGGCCTTCACCAAGTGGTGGTCACTGGTCATCTTCTCAATTTCAGAGATGAACAAAATTGGATTTGACACAAATGTGTTGTTTTGGATTGGAAATAATAAGCGTACTAAAATTGTTTTGGATGATGTTTATGTGGAATGGGGATTAAAGCAAAGTGATTTTAGAGTTAGAGGGGATTTTTCTTATATTTTTCTATATATTTTTCACCAAGTTAAATCAAATTTACAAATTTCAGTATTTAATAAAAATATTTAAAAAAATATACGGAATATTAAAAACAGTTTAATTAATTTGGTTGTGGGAAAAAAGAAGAAGAGGAAAAAACATTTTATTGTTTTGATCAAAAAAAATAAATATTTTTATTAACAACAATTGAATGGAATTTTAATTCTAGAAGGAAAAAGTGGAATTAATTATTATGGCAAGATATTCTCATGCAAAAATTATTTCTGCCAAAATATTTTTCATTAATTTCGGTTCATTTTTTGTCTTATATTTTTGGGAAAATAGGAAAAATTTATGAGAGGAGATTAACTTGAAGGTGAGCGCATTTCCATGATGTGGGGAATATGGCAGCAAAATTGATGGTTTTGCGCAAGAAGATCATTAAATTTTATTCCAAAATTGAGCAAAAAAAGGTAAAAATATGGGGATTGGCGAGGGGAAAAATGTGCGCAATAAATTATTGTGGAATATCCCTTTTTTATAGTGGAGAAAATGGGACCACTTTTGTGATAAAAAATTAAGTAAAATATATTTATTTTTGCAATTAAATAATTTTGGAGTAAAATTTAAAAAATTATTTATTAGAAAATTAATTTGGGAATGGAAAAATATTAAAATGCATGAATATTTTGCGCTTATTTGAATGATTTATTAGGCTGGGAAAATTGTTGTCATTTTCATTACTAAAATATAAATTTTTGATCAATTTACAATGGGAATATGCCCCAAGGCAAGATCCCAATTCTTTTGATTATCTATTTTGCAATTTTTTTTATTAATTGTTATTATTAGTTTATTTCAATTTTAAACAATATTTTTCGCAAATTAATTGGATTGATTTATTAATATTTAATCATTATTCAGGAATAGAATAATATTTTAAGCGTTTTGTAAGCTAAAAATTTGAGCAGGGCGAAAAGAAATAATAAAATTTTTGTTTGAAGGAAAAAAATATGAATTTAGGGAATGTTGGAACAGTTCAATAGCGGTGGGGTACCAAAATATTATAATTTATAATACAATGAAGAGGACAATAAAATTAAATTCTCTTGAATGCCAGTGGCATTATTTGTGTTCAATCGACCACACCGCCCAAAATGAATTTACTTCTATCACCCAAGGCGAATTTGGGGGAAGACAATAAAAATAAAATGGGGGAAATGGGACGGGAAATAAAAAATGGAGGGCGAATGACTCGTCGGAATCGGCGGGGAAAGAAGATGGCATTTTCAGATAGCGCGCGGCACTGTTTTAGACGACACTTTTGCTCTGCTGGCCGCCGGCAAAACAGCCGATGGGGGCGATTGCCGGCGGGAAATGAAGTGTGTTGGGGACGGAAGGAATGGACCGACAAAAAAATGGTGGCCATTCGTTTCCCCAAACCCTAAATATAAAGGAAGGAAGGTGTGGGGAAGAGGCAATTTGCAAAAGGCCAAGGTCATCATTTTGGTAAGGGGGAGAGCAATTTGGCTAGGAGCGAATGGCAACAGGACATTGGGGTGAATTTTGGGCACAATTTTTTGGGGTTCAAAAGATGTAATATTTATTCCAAATTTTAATATCAGCTGAAGTAAGAATATGAGTCAAGAATGGAAATCAATGGAATTTAAGCGTACCAAAAATTGAAATTTTATGTAAATTTTCGCATGCTTAATTTTATTATAAAAGCATCTTAATGTTTAATTAAAAGGTTAATAAGACTATGGTTAGTTGGATTAGGTCAAAATTTTGTAAAATTGATAAAATTATATATCATTTTTAGGGCTCTTTATATTTAAGGCGGTATAAAATTTTAAAGGATGCTCAAAATTAGGAATTTTTCACAGTGATTTCGAATAAATGATCAATGGTAGAATGGGAAATTTTTGTGAAAATTTCTCATTTGAAAATCATAGAATTAGAATTTTGAATCAAGAATGAATTTTTTCTTTCATAATGCTATCCCGAAAATTGGTCAAAAAATTAATGTTAATTTTAATTTTTAAAATGTTGAAAATCTTAAAAGAAAGGGAAAATTTTTAAACAATAAAAATAGAAAAATTGACCGCAAAATCATTGAAGAAATTTCCCCAATGAATTCGGCCATAATTCTTCTTTTTTATGGGATGGCCTCGATGCGAAATTTGCATACAAAGGATGGAAGAGGATGAAGAATGAGAATTAGATCGGCACACAAAAATTGGGTCCATGGAAAATAAAATAATAAAACATTTTCGGAGGCGAATTCAGCAGGGAAAATTGGACAATTGAGGGGAAAATGGGATTTTGGTGGTGGTTGGGAAGGAAATAAGCCGATTTATTATAGGCCATTATCTAAAATAGGAAAAAAATGAGGACAAATTGGGAAATAGAGAAAAATAGGAATCGGGGCAAATTTCGCTGACCAATGGCAAAAATGAGATACTATTGTCATTTTGGTTGGGATTTCGCAAAAATTGGCATTTTTTAAATATAAGATTGTCGATGGCCAAAATTTTTTTTAGTACTTTTATAAAATTATGATTGAAAATTGCAATGCCTGGAGTTTAGGTTTGCCAAAATATCTTTTTGGCATTGTTTTGCCAAAATTGCTGTTGAGTCATTCATAACTGATTGAACACTTTTGGTCTAAATTAACTGTATTTCCACTTAAATTAATTCTTTTCAATCTCTTTTTGAATTGCATTGAAAAAATTAAGTCTGAATATTAAAACAATTTATGCACAATTTTTTGAATGGGAATTGAATTTGAGTTTGCTAGACTAATGAACGCACAAGAGGAAAAATTGTCAATTTCATTGATTACATACCTTTTTTAATCATGAAAAAATTTATTAGAAATTTTATTAAAAATTTTTAAAATTTTTGGACATTTTTATTTAAATTGGCTCACTAGAAAAATATTCCCAAAATTGAATTGGATTGATATTCCTGCCCTCCGACTCCGACTGATGAGGCCCAATTTGGCGATGCCCTTGAATGGGAATAAGAGAGGATTGGTTGGGGGATTTTGGCCCATAAATGAGCATATAAGAGGGCCATAAGGGCACAATGTGGCCAATTTCATTTGGGTGGCCCCATTTCGACTTCCTTGGATGAATTAGGCCAACGAATGGAAGGGATGAGGTGGATGGATTGTTTTGGTTAGTGGCCCAATAACATTAGAAGAGGAGGAGGAGGCATTCGGCTGAAATAATGAGAGGAAATTGGCCAAGGAATTGGCCAATTCTTCAAGGATTCTAAAGGCAAATGCCTCTAAGGATTATTAGCCATTTCAAAAATGGTTGGTTCACAAAATGGCGATTCAAATTAGGAATTTTGCTAATTAGATATTTTTTGGATGAAACAATCCACAGAAATTTATCTAGCCCAATGCCACATTTTCATCTATTTGATTGAATTAATTGGCCAAAAGAATACTAAATAAAATCATGTGGCTAAATTCCAAATCATGAGTTCTAATTAAATTCTGGAAATCATAGTATTAGAATGATGAAATCATCGAAAAAATACAAATTGGTTCAAAATATTCGAGAAAAAAATGCTAGAAATAAATATAATAATAAACAATTATGAAAGATTTACTAAAAAGCCATGAATATTTATTTGTTGGAAAATTTTTCTAGAAATTGACCAAAATTGGATGAATGAATGAATTTGTTGGGGGCATATTTAGGTGGTCGATGATGTGCCCGCAACGGGTTTGTTTATTAATTCTTCCCTCCTTCCCATCACAATCGGCGGGAAGTTGGTCGGTTGGTCGATTGGTGTTTTGTCTTCCCCAAAAGCGCGTTTCGCGGGCACAAATGTGAATGAATAATCGGCTGGTGATCCTTTCAAATAGAAAAATTAGGAAGGAAGGGAAATGTGTTGTGCGGGGGAAGAGTTTGTGGGAATGGATGGAAATGGTAGAGAGGATTAATTGAACGGTTTTGGGGCTGGGAAATGTGGGCGCCAAAATTGTGCGCACGATAACTAACAATTTTCGCAAAAGTTTTCGGTGGTGCCAGATTTCACAATTTTCGACATTTTTTTGGTGAATGAATTTGTAACGAGATATGGTTGCACGAATTTCCGAAACGCTTGTCTCAATCAATTTTAAAGTTAAAAAAGTGTTTAAGCTTAACAAATATCAAATATATATGATACCACTGTAATCATAATTGAGATGAATTTAATAGAGAAAGAATTTTTGATTTAATAAAATTGTAAAGTTACGACCAAAAAAGCTGCAAAATTGGGTTGTTGAGTTTCTTAGTTAGCATAATTTTCTAATCATTTTTTATATCAAAATGTTTTAAAGAAATTTATTATCCAAATGGTGAGAAAATTTTATTAATATTTTGGAATGGCCAAAATCGATGTTGATTAATCAGGTTAATAATTAGGACAAATTCTTGTGAATTTTTTCTAAAAATTAAATCTAAAAATGTCGCAAAAATTGGAAAAATTGTTTTTCGATGCCAAATTTGTTGTCCATTTTTATGGCTAATAAATTTGAGGAATAAATGACCTTCACATTCAATCCCCGGTTTAGTCGCCAATTTTTTCCCTCACCCAATTTAGGCTAAAAATATAAATTGGCGGTCGCTTCCCTGCGGCTGCCATTTTTTTCAATCATCGCGCGGCCATTTTCCCTGCTGGGCACATTTACAATTTCCTTCCTTCTTCTTCGCATTCAACTTCCCGCAATTTTCTCATTTTTTTTCTTAATTAAATGTTTGTTCTTTTTTGATTGCGGGAAGTCGATGGTGCACGAAAAATGTTGATTTTTTATATTTATTTTAAATTCAAAGATTTTCACAATTTTTTTTTCACTTTTTTGGAATTAAAACTTTGTAAAAAACCGAGTTTTTGAGGTCTAAACATTGCAAATAAATTTTGTTCCAAAAAAAATTTTCAAAAATTGTTAATTGATATTTAAAAATTCAAAGGAAAATTGTTTAAAAGTTATTCTTTTTTTAACCCTTATCTGGTAATTTATTTTTGATGACTTTACAGTAAAATAAAAATTTGTGTTGAAAAATGTTCTTAAAAAAATTTTTTATATGATAAATAATTTCAAAAATTTTTTATTAATTAAAATTTTAAAATTACCACAACTCAAGTAAATGCCAATGGCCAAATTCCACTCAAAACTTGATGAATGCAAATTTTTGTTGGAATTAATTCCCACGGGGAATCATCCAAGTCCAATGGTCATTTTGGGTGGCCACTTCATTTATTTTTGTGGAAGGAAGAAGGGGAAAGGGATTACCCATTCCACTCTCCTATGGGAATTTAATTTTATTCCTAAAGCAACATTTTGGAAATAATGGACTGGAAAAATGAAGAATTTAAAACTTTTACTTGAATAAAAATTTAAAAAATCAAAAATTTTAATAAATAAATTTTAAATTACATAATAATAAATATATTTTTTGTCAAATTCTGAATAGAGAAATTGAGAAATAATAATTGATGCCAAATTTATTAAATGATTAAAGGGCCAAACGCAGAAAATATGCCAATGGCCTATGAATTGGGTTGGGTGGTGATGGTGGCGGCAATAATTATTGGCGGAATTAGATTGGAGGGATTTTCTATTATTGGCAATGCTAAATCTTGCTTCCCCCTTTCCATTTTGCCACCATATTTTCCTTTGATAAAATGGCCGGCACCGGCTTGCTCCCCTCTCACTCTGAAACAGAACATCTGCTGCTCGCCCCTTTTGCCCAATATTGCCACGCAATTTTAATTATATTTTCTTGAAGCCAACTATCCAATTGTGCATTTGAATGAATATAATATATAGAATTTGGTATGGTAAAAGATTTTATACATTTTTGTTGAAAATGTGTTATTAAATGATACTTATAGAAGAGATCGAAGGATGATTATAAGGAAAAACAATTCATATAAATTCATTAATAAATGAATTCTACTATGTATAAATTTATGATAAAACAGTCGGTAAAATTTTGTCAAAAATTTAGCTATAAGGGCTTGATAATGGCTGATAATATTTAGAAGATACAATAATATTGCTGATTGAGAAACAGCCGTTATTTTAGTATAAAAACACTAAATATATCTTTTCTAAAAATGAACTTTCTATTTTTTAAACAGTTGGAAAAATAAACGGCCTTTATTTAAATAAAACTTATTTTATAACGGTCATAAAGATTTATCGGACATGTTACTCCCCTTTGAATTATCTGTAGGTAAATGAATGGTATCTCATACACTAGTTGAATCTTCCCCTAAGAGAGAATCATTTTATGGGTTTAATTTCCCTTAAAATTTTTTGCCAAATTAATTTGGTTTATTCCTGCATTTTAAATTATTCTATATTTTTATTTCCTTTCCTATTCTAACATTAGCAATTTGTCCTCCCATTGTCCAGGAAAGTCTAAAAATAAATAAAATTTTAAAAAGAGAGGAAATTGGAAAGAAAAATGTGGATATGATGCAGTCCTTCCTGAGGACATGAAAATTCCAATAGAAGAGGGCATAAAAGTCGGCAAAAGTGAGTGTAGACGAAGGCCAAAATTTATTTATTCGGCTCAAAATGACCATTGGCCAACGGGGAGAGGAAAAGAGAAATTGGATGAGGAAAAATAAGGAAGCAGAAAATGATGGGGGGGGGGGGGGGGGGGGGGGGAGGAGGCACAAAAACTCTTTTTGATGGCCTTTGGGGGAAGGGGGGAATTTGCCCTCCACCGTTGGACTTGGCCAATTTAAAATTGCGGCCATGAGGCAGTCCACTCTTTGGGACATTATTTCTCTGCCTTTTGGAGGAGGCGAATGGGAGCCAATTGAGGAAATTGGAGAATTGGAGGGGAGGGAGGGCATTCGGTCAAAGAATGGAATAAAATAATATTATTTCATGGGCGCCAAATAGAATTCAGAAAATATAGAAAAATAAGAGAAATAAAAATAATAGATTTAAAAATATTACAAATAAAAATTTTGGTCAAAACCAATAAAATAATTTTTGAGCCTTATTAATTAAGCGAAAATATTGTTATAAAAATATATGAAAAATAATAAATCAAAAATTGAAAATTTTGATTTTTTTTTAAATTTTGGAATTAAAAAATATTTTAAAAATTTTAAAATATACCTAAATATATAAGTAAAATATAATGAATTTAATTAATTAATTGCATGAAAATTCCTAATATTTTTAAATAAAAATTTTACAAGTTTTAAAAAAAATATTTTGTGACATTTCCACTGGATGGCACCAATTTATATGAATGGAAGGGGAAATGAATGGGCAATGTGGGGGCATTTTATATTTTGGCATGGGCAGAAATGAGGAAAATTGATGAGGGATGCCATAAAAAGAGCGGTATAAGCCTATTTTGCAGTTTAGCTCAACAATTCTTTGGCCATTTCCCCACATTCCAAGATATTTTAATTTTTATGGGAATTAAAGAAACAATTTTTCGGAGGAAAAGTTGTTCAATTCCTTTGTATGATTTAAGCAAAATTAACTATAGAAAATTATATGAAAAAATTTTAATAAATACATTTCTAAATAATAATTCGATTAGTGGAGCAAATTTTGTGAATCCCAATTTTGTGCATCAAATAAATTTTTTTAAATTGTCATAGCAAATTTTGTATCATTATTTACGCTAGATTAGGATGCATTTTGATTAGCGAAGGAATTTGTGGATTTGAGGCTAAATAAATAGGACATGAAGGCCAGTTTTCGTTTTTGTGACCATTATTTTTGTTCATTCATTTTGGTATTAAATGCTCTCACAAGTGTAGGCATTTTAAAAAGGAAAAAAATGAATAGAAATATTTAGAAAGCCCTCACATCGGCCTCGTGGTGTAGGGGTTATCACGTCTGCTTCACACGCAGAAGGTCGCCGGTTCGATTCCGGCCGAGGTCATTTTTCTTCATTTAAATATTTTTTCAATTTATTGGCAAAATTTAATTATTTTAAAATATGCAAAAAATTATTATATAAATTGAATATCATTTAATATATATTTCCTTTACGAAAACCCCATAAATACAAATTTTTTTTAGCTTCGGACATTTACTCTATTTTTGCAGAAGAATAATTTTTGATGGATGAAAAAGAAATAAATGGACAAATGAGGGAAAATACTTGTCTGTCCAATCCAATTTTGTCAAAACGGCTGTCAACTTATGGATGTTGTTGGGTTGATGAGGGCATTTTTTGTCCAATAGATATGGCCAAAAGAAGAAAATTTAATCAAATTTTGTGGACAGCAAAAAAATAATATGCGGAAATTGGGGGAAAAGATAAAGGAAGCAAATATCCATCTTAAGTAAAAAGTCCTTAAAAATTATTTTGGAAATGATTAGGGTTAGGATAGTTATGTAAATACATATTTTTTTCCTGATATCAGAACGGTGAAACAAGCATGAAAAAAGCATTTCCCACTTGGTTTGAAGCTTCTAGCATGAAGTTTTATTTACATAAATTTACATATTTTCGACTTTTCATACATATTTACATATTTTGCGATTTTTCTACATAATTTACATATTTTGCCATTTTTTGGGAAATTTTCAACAAAAAATGCAATAAAAATGAAAATTTTTGAATTAAAATTTGATAAATTGCAAAAAATATACGAAAAATTCTTGAGTGGATCAAGAAAATTGATCTTTTTTGCCTTCAAAATGTGAAAAATAGTAGATTTTGGTGACCGAAATTTTGGCCGAATGGAGGAGAGAGGTGTCCTTGGAATGCCTACTTTGAATGGGCACTAGAGTTCGAATCCCGCCTCATTTCAAAAATTTTTTATGGTCGAAAAAACCGATTTTTATGCTTTTTTTAGCATTTTTCTTTGAAAATTTAGTAAAAATGGCTAAAAAAATTGATAAATTACTAAAAAGCCATAAAAAATCAATTTTATCTACATATTTTCAAATTTTTCTACATATTTTATGTACATATTTTGGAATTTTTATTTACATAACTATCCTAACCCTAGAAATGATTTTTAAGGTAGAATAATTGTTAGTTTTTTTCATTTATACAAAATAAGATAAAAATATTTTAATAAATTTCACTAGTACTTTTCGTGAATAAAATATATAAAATTTATGTTTAAAATTTTGATTATTTTCTTCTTAATTTCTGTTTTCATCTTTCATCAAAAACCGACTCCTCCCAAATTACCAATGCGCGATGACCAACAGTTCGGTTTTGGTGGCAGACGATGGAAATAATTGCTGAGTTGTTGTTTTCCATCCAATTCATTTGCTCCAAACAATTGGCCTCCATCAAAACTTAACAAAAAAAAATAATATTTTTAGTAGGGTCGGGGTTCATCTACTATTTTTATATTATTTCAAAAGCAATTTATCCATAAATATTAATTCAATTTAAAAAATATAGTAATTAATTAATACGAACCCGCCGATTGCTGTAGGATGAGCTTTGGCGGTTTGAATATAGCGTGGACTGGCCATACAATGAATCAGAAAAAGGATGGGGAACAGTGAAATTGGCATTCGATTATTTGTCATAATTTCCTTTGAACTTCTAAATTAAAAGATAGAAAAATTTGGGTGAAAATTTAGAGCTTCCAGAGAGAAAATGTAGTTGATTTTGTACGAATGAATATTAAATTATATTCGAATGGGCCCTTGACATTTTCCATGATGCTAATTTATAGAAGAAGATGGTGAACAATAGAATGATGGATGCATATTTCACTTTTTTACACTCATCTTCTCCAAATTTGGGTCAAAACCAAAACTTAAAAAGATGAGAAGAAGAAGGAAACTAAAACTAGTCAATCCTCTTTCCACCTATTGTCGGCGGAGAAGTTGAAATTCAGGAGAAGTTGAAATCTCCTAGGAGAAGTTGAATATTATTCTAATTCTCCTAGGAAAATTCAACTTCTCCTGAAAGTTAGGAGAAGTTGAAATATCTACCCCCATCTCTACAACAAATCTCTAATAAAAATCGAGAAAAGTTTTTTTGTCCCAAGAATCTGTACTTTTTGTCCTTAAAGGCCAAAATGGATAAAAAAGGTGGTGCGCGGGATATATGGGGATTAGGGTGGATATGGTGCGATTAAGGGGGATTAATGCTGAAAATTGATGGGTGATGATTCGGATGGATTAGGGAAGGTATAGAAATGAGCCGGAAGCTTTGAGAGTGGGCGGGATTAAGCCGGATATATGGGGATTAAAGTGGATTTGGTAAAATTAAGGGGGATTAATTGCGGAAATTGATGGTCGATGATTCGGTTGGATTAGGAAAGGGCGGGAATTGGGCCAAAGGCCCTGAGAAGGCACAGATCCGGATATAGGAGGATTAAGGTGGATAGAGGGGGATTAAGCCCCGAAATAGATGAGAAATGGCCCGGAAGGCCAGTGGAAGGATGGAAAAGTACGACAGAGGCTTGGAGAATGTGCGGGATATAGCCGGATATAAAGTGATTAAGATGGATATAGGGGGATTAGATAGGATTAAGCTCCGAAAAAGATGGGCATGAGTCCTGATTTAGGCTGTTATGCTTCCGGCTTCGCGAGAATCCTATGCTCCGAACCCCTAATCCTAATCCCTAGCCACTAATTAGGTTTTTTTTGGCTTAATCTCCCTATATCCGGCTATATCCTACGCATTCTCAGCACTTTCAGCTATCTCCTACATTCCACTGGTCTTCTGGGCGATTTACCATCTAATTCGGGGCTTAAAACGCTTAATCCCCCTATATCCATCTTAATCCCCTTATTATTTTTCACTTTTTTTTGCAAAAAAAATTTTCCATTAATAATTAGTAAGTATTTTTTTCGATTTCCAATTAAAAAATTAAATTAGTAACCAATTTCTTCGAATTTCCAATTAAAAATTTAATCTTGCCGAAAATGTAGTGATTTGGTAGAAATTGGTTGTAGATGTTTCAACTTCTCCTAACTTTCAGGAGAAGTTGAATTTTCCTAGGAGAATTAGAATAATATTCAACTTCTCCTAAATTTTAGGAGAAGTTGAAAAATTTCAACTTCTCCTAGGAGATTTCAACTTCTCCTGAATTTCAACTTCTCCGCCGACATATATACTTATACTTACTTATTTTGTGGATTTATGGAAGTGCTTTTGCCAGTGCCTATCCAATTTAATTCTAATTATTGTTCCATTCATGGTATAATATTATAGCAAAGGAAGTTGAAATTGTAATTAAAAAGGAGGAAATTTATTTTTACAAAATATTTATTCTTAATTGGAAATCCAAAATCAACTTTAGTCAAAATGAGCTTTGTAGAAAATTAAAATTAAATTTATAAAAGCAAGAAAAAGTTTTATAAACAAAAACACAAAATTTCCAGAGGAATGCTGAAAAAAACAAATTGTTTGAAAAAAGCACAAAATTTTGGAGGAAAAAACCACAAAATATTTGGAGAGAAAAACAAAACCATTAGCCATAAATGGTTTTTGGGATCAAATGACTGATCCTTTTCTATTGGATGTCAATTTTTTTTGTCCCCTATTTCAATTTTTTTTGTCCCCAATAATTTGGAACATTTTTTCTGTCCCCAATTTCAATTCTTTTTGTCCCCAATTGATTTCCCTTCTTCTCTGCTCTTTTCTTCATGCTTATCTCTCATCCCCTTTGCTCTCTTGCTCACATAAACGGTTCCAGGGGTGCGCGGAAGTCAAAAAGAAGGTGCGCGGGATATCCGGATATATGGGGATTAAGGAGGATTAAGGGGGATTAAGCCTCGAAATGGATGTGAAATGGCCCGGAATGACACTGGAAGGTCAGGGAAGTGTAATATAGGCCCGGAGTGTGCACGGGATATAACCGGATATATGGGGATTAAGGTGGATTTGGGGGATTAAGCCGGATTAAGGCCTGGAATCGATGGGCGCGAGCCCGGTTTGGGCTGTTTTGCTTCCGGCTTCGCGAGATTCCTATGCTCCGAACCCCTAACCCTAATCCCTAGCCCCAACTAAGCTTAATCCGGCTTAATCCTCCTTTATCCACCTTAATCCCCCTATATCCGGCTATATTCCGAGTGCTCCGTACCCCTAAACCCCTAGATCCCATGCCGCCCCTAAACATAACCCTAATCCATAGCCCCTAACTAAGCTTAATTCGGCTTAATCCCATTTAATCCTCGTATATCCCCTTATATCCGGTTTAATCTCGCGCAATCTCCGGGCCTCTATTACACTTCTCCGACGTTCCCATGGCCTTCCGGGCCATTCCGCATCCATTTAGGGGCTTAATCCCCCTTAATCCTCCTTAATCCCCATATATCCGGATATCCCGCGCACCTTCTTTTTAACTTCCGCGCACCCCTGGAACCGTTTATGTAAGCAAGAGAGCAAAGGGGATGAGAGATAGGCATGAGGGAGGAGCAGAGAAGAAGGGAAATCAATTGGGGACAAAAAGAATTAAAATTGGGGACAGAAAAAATGTTCCAAAATATTGGGGACAAAAAAAATTGAAATAGGGGACAAAAAAAAAATATTTGCATTTTAAAAAAAATTAAAACATAATTGTAAATAAGAAGATTCATTAAAAAATACTGTTTTAAATTAATCTATGATTTTTTATAAAATATAAAAGGCAAAATTTTAGCTGATATTTTTGGCTTTCCAATGGTACATTTTTTTTAGATTGAAATAAGGATTAGACAAAAACATTTTTCACAATATTTTGATTTTTTTTAGGCTATTTTTCTGAATAGATTTTTTTAAAATTAAATCATTTATTTTATTAAATATCAATCATATTTATTTGCTCTTTATTTTAATAACAAATCATTAAAATACTTTATTAATAAGTAATGCAATTATTAAAAATTTCACTCAAATAGACCACTGTTTCCCTTTTCTTTTTTCAATTGGTAAAGATGCTAAAGTGTTAAGGAGAGACAATGTACATTTCGGTTACTTTTACTTGCTCCTTTCCCTTACTTTACCCATCATTTGCTTCCCATAAACTTTTACTCAGACCTTCAACCCTTTTCTATATATACGACCTCAAATTTTCGCCTTCTGTGTCGATCGCTTGACGGAGGGGAGCGCCGCATGGGCAGTGAAAGGAGTTGTGAGTATTCCGGTCCCGCTGACAGCTAGCGGTAAAGGGGACTTGCATGCAAATAGCCAATTTGCCGCTGGTTGAATGCGATGTGATTGTTAAGTGTGCTAACAATCAATTCGGAAAGATGTCATTTGGGTCCTTGTGTGTGGGATCAGCATTCATCTCCCACAACTCCGAGACGTCTAACACGGCCGGACAGAAATGTCAAAAACGTGCTTCGCTTTCCGGTGAAACAGGCGGTCGACCCAACTTTTTTTTGTTTTATTTCCTTCTTTTTTATAAATAAAAATCAAACAAATAAATTGATGTATTAAGAACTAATTTATCGTGTTTTTAAACTGTAAAGGGAAGATAGTTGTTGAGGATTTATCATAATTTCCCAGATTCATAAAAATGCCAAAAATCTGTCGAATTCGGCATAATTCGAATTGGCGTTGGGCTCTAAATGGCTCACAATTTTATTGTAAATAACATTCTTTTTCTAAGACCATACGAATTTATTCAAAAGAATCAGATAAAAATCATTAAATTCTTTAAAAAAACAAAATATCTGGAGGAAAACAGAGGTTGTAAGAAAAACAAATTCTTTGGATAAACAAAAACACACAGAATTGTTTTTAAAATATAATTTAATTTTTATATTAGCATTTGTACCATTTTGGAATAGTTCATATTTCATTCACCCTTTTTATTGTGCAATCGAAGATCTCGTGGATATTTTACAAATTTTGTTGTAAACCTATTTTTTATGTTTGCCATTTCATTTTTTACTCTGATATTTAAAGAAATGATGTTCCTTTTCCATTAGATTTGAATTTGAGTGTGGGAAAATAAACAATGGAATAACCAGAATTTGAATATTAATACTACAAAATTGACACGAAATGTACATATTCCATACCCAATTTATTCGCATCAATAAAGCTACAAATTTAAATTGAAAGGAAAATTTTGGTTTTTTGATTTTTTTGCTATTCTAATTGGATGCAAGGAAAAATAATGCTTTGTGGGAATTTTGCAATTTCAAACAGTCAAAAAAATGCCAATTCTTTGTCTAAATTCAGCGTTCTTCTCAACAGTCGGTACACATATACAAAACACTAAATACAATTAATTTTGCCCAATTATTTAAAATAATTTACACAAATTTATATAATTTTATTCCAAAATTTTTATGCATATCTGATCCAATTTTATATGAATTTAATTCTAATTAATATAATATGATTTTATAATAGTTACTTTATTTAAAATTAATTTTCAATCTTCAAACCTGAAGAATTAATTTTTAATAAAAAACGATTTATTAGATAATATTAAAAAATGATAGGAGATATTTCAAATAAGCTACTGGATATGTCAGTAAGCATAAAAAATTTAAAATTTTTATGAAATTGATTACATAGCCAAAAAGGAAAAAACAAAATTGTCTTATTTTGGCCTTTCATTTTTTACCATCTTTTGGCTATTTATATAAAAAAAACCACTTCCTTTTCTAATCAACTTATCCAGACTATAAAATTATGCCATAATTACTAAATTTAATTTTCAATTCTAATATTCTTAAAAAAAAGATTTAGTTTACAAATTTCTTTAGCTGATGAGAGATCAAAAAGGACAAAAACCAATAATAAACGATCGAAAATCTTTAATAATTCCTTCCTCTTCATTAATTATTCTTTGAATTGTGATTATCATTTTATTTCAAATTTTCGCTAGAATTTTGCCAATTAACCAAATTTGTTAGCCTTTTTACATCAGTCAACAGGTGAATTTATTGAGTTCATATTTCGGGTTCATATAACATTTTTTTGTTATTATTTGACGCATTCTGAGCCAAATTTCCGGTATTTGGCCAATTATTAAATTTAAAATTTAGCCCATTCCTTCAAATTTGATTAAAATTGAACACACTACTGGTCATAAGATAAGCGGAAAACAAATGCCCGATAGCTAAATTAAATTATATTTAATTAAATAAGCCATTCCTATTTTTTAGTTTTTTTACTTCCTACTTTATCGAACATTTATTTAAATATCCAATTCTATCATTTTCTACTTTCACCCTTTATACATTTCATCCAATAAATAAAAAAGAAACATCAACTTTCCCATTAAAATGGACTCCTTTTTGGCCCAATTGACTTCAGACAAGAACAGCAATTTGCCGACAGTAATTTCACTGTTAACCGGCTTCCCCTCCTTTGTTCTCTACACATTGGAGGCAATCGCCATTGTTCGGTATTGGCACAAATTTGAATCACCATTTTGGCGTCTCTTCTTCGTCCGTGCCTGCATTCACATTTTCGACTTCCTCGATTCCGTCATTTTCTTTCGTCTCGGCAGAATCGCATTGGGCTATTCCTTTTTCGTCCAATTCCCATCCACTGTGCTTGGCATCGGATATTTCTTCTGGCTTTACCTTTATGAATCGCAGAATTTTATTTCCATATTCCTTGTACTCACTCGGCTTACATCCATTATCTTTCCCATGAAGCTACGGCCAGTAAGTGGGAAAATACTAAAATAAATTCAAGGGTTCCAGTATTGATAAATGCTATTTTTAGGTTTATAAAAGAAATCCAAGAATTAAAAACCAAACACTAAATTTTCTTGTGTCAATGATGGTAAAATTGCTGACCAAATTTTATTGGCCATAAAATAACTAAAAAATGATATCATAAAATTGATCAAAGTTCGATATCTAAACTATTTATGGGTAAAAAACTTTTTGTTTACACTTTCCGTTTAATAAATATCCATATTTTATAGTTAATTCTTAATTTCAAGCTTAATAAAATGTTAAATAAATTGACCAAATAGCGTTACTATCATGGAACACAGAAAATTTACTTTGACAAATTTCACTCTTGTGTAAGGGACGGCAGATTGATCAGGCCCACCATTCCATGTTCTTTGTAGATTCCCTGACCAATTCCCAAAGGCACAATTCATAGAATATTATTTGAGATCAGCAGCAAGGGAAGGTGGAACAGTCTTGATCCGTTGAGCAGATTCAACTGAGCAACTTTCACTAGCTGACTCCCCATTTTATACCAATTCAAACAAAGAATATAAAAATGGTTCAAACAACATTGAAAGTGTGAATTCGGAAATTAAGGGTGTGAAAATCGGATTAAACAAAGAGAGAAAATGGGGTCATCATAATTTATCATATTTCATTCAGTTTCCATTTTTCCAGCATCCTTATTTCATTACACTTGCTCTTAAAAATGAAAATTCAAAATAATGATTTTAGTCATCTTTTATTTTAAATTCAAAGTAATTTTAAGTTCCATTTATTAATTATAAATTATATAAAATATACTTCCTTTAACAGATTTGGCGTCGTCTTCTGCCTCTATGCATTTTCATTACATTCATTGTTCCACTTTGTGATACTTGGGAAAATTTAAGCCGAAAATATCGAATTGACTATGAAGATAGTAACTTTCAATTCGACAACACTACCTATGTCATTAATTATGATTCTGACTATTACGGAAACGAATATAGTGTGTTGAACGCATTTTACACTGCAGATAATTTTGTGGCCATTCGTTCCAGTGTCATTTTGCTCGTGGCATCAACTCTGCTGAATATCATCACAATTTTTCTCTATTCCAAAAAACAAAGAAATGGTGGAGGAGGAAACACAACAATGAACGATGAAGAACGGAGCGTGGAAAAAAGGCTGCTCATATTCACAGTGCTCAACTTCCTGTGCCAATTGTTGATGGTATTGTGGTGGGTAAGTGATAATTGTAAATCAATAACCATAGTCAAATTTAAATTTGTATGAAAATTATTCCAAAATTATTAACAAAAAATTAGTAATCGAATTTCTAAAATTTATCTTCTAAAATTTATCAAATTTTTTCTAATAATAGCCCTACCTTTTAGGATATTAGAGAAAGAATTGATTAGAAATTGTAAAAATGTTCAAAAAGCGGCAAAATATGCCAAAATCAAATTTTTTTGCTCAAACATGCTTGCCAATATTAATTTATTCTTTAAATGTTTTTTTTTTGGAAAGATCTTAACAAAATAATATAAATCTATATTAACCATTGGAAGTATCGGTGAGATATTAGTAAATGTGCAAAATTCGGGTGCACAATTTGACTTTAGACATAATACCCATTTTATATGAAGTAATAAAATTTATCAGTAAAATTATAAAAAAAAACTATTAGCTTATGCTTCTTCTCACTATCCTCTTCAAATTTAAATTCACTCAGATAATGACGTCGGCATGCTATAATCGTTATTACTTATGCCGTCTGCTCTGGAATAATCAATATTGGATTAAGGTTGTATTTGTGGATTAATATTATAATAATATTACATTTAAAATAAACTTCTTGTCATCTTAAATATTTTTTATAAGTTAACTAATTTTTTCTTATATGGAAAATCTTAAAAAGAAATAAAAATATTCATTCAAGAAAATTCTTCAATTTTTACAAGAAAATATAATATTTTTTTTATTATTGATCTAATTTGCCTGCTATTTAATCTTTTTTTTTATTACACATATAAGGACATTGATGCATTGCATTCTCCAGCATGGCTAATTCTTTGGTCAAGTAAAATGTTACGAGAATTGGTCTGCAAACAAATTGGCATTGGGAATGTTATAAGGCAACAAATGAATAGTCACCAAACACAATATCAGCCTACGAATAATTTGCAAACAATAACACCGAATTTGACCTCACCAAAAACTGCTTGGAAATAAATAGGAGGAATTTTAATGGAACACAAAAAATCAATTAATTATTTTATTTTTTTAATTTATGATTTTATGTAATTTCCATTTTTCTTTTAAAATACAAATTTTAATAATAAAAAATTAATTTATAATTTTAAAATCTTATCTTAATCTTCTCTTCCAAAATGTATAAATTGCTTATAAATCAATGTGATTTCATTTAAAAATATTAAAAAACCGCGAACTTTGTCTTCAATTACGAAGGGAAAATATGTAAACTTTTTCATTAGAATTGGAAATAAGAAAAATGAAAATTATTTAAAAATTGCCATAGGCAACCTCTTTTCCTACTTTCTTTTCGATTATAATGCTTATGAAAAAATTAAAATTAAGTCAAAAATAAATGATTCAGGTAGAAAACTAATAATAAATAATAATAATGTCATGAGCTCTTCTATCTAAAATATTTTTATCGAAGAAAATAGAAAATAAAGGCAAATCTCTTACAGGCATTCCACAATTAACAATTTAGCTCTCAATTAAATTTGCCATATATAGGGAGGAGATTTGAATGGAATTTGAGAGTGAAAATAAAATGTTTTTAAAATTGAGAAAGTCGGAAAGTGGAATGGTATGATTTATGAATCTGAATTTGAATTAATTGAATATAATTTTTTAATAATTTTATTCTATTCAAAAAAATATTAAAGTATGAATTTAGTCTCCTTTTTATCCAAGTTATGCCAATCTTAGAATGCCCATTCCCAACATTTCTAATGGATATGTCACTTTTTTAAATGTTGGTATTTTCTTACCAATATGCTAATATTCAATAAAAAATGATTTATTAGTGCGAAAATTTCGTGACAAAAATTATAAAATAAATTTACCGAAACATCTTTAATAATTCTATCTCTTTATAATTCATTGAAACAAATTTAAACAATAATATGACCTCTCCTACAACTGTATGGAAATAAAAAGAATTTTGATGGAATTTTGATCAAATACAAAAAATCAAATTAATTTGCTAACTATTTAATCTCATTTTTTTATAATTTACCATTCTATTATATTTAAATTTCTATTTTTCTTTTAAATAAAAATTAATTTAATTTAAAATTTAAAACTTTCTTCTTATCTTCCATAACTTACAAAATATATAAATTGCGATCATTAGGGCACGAATTTATATTCTTTGAAAAAGTATCAAAATAGGCAAGTTTAAGAAAAATTTCAAAATATACAATATTTCGATTTTTTTTCATTTTTGAACGATCGGACTTATAAAAATAAAATCGATTTAAAAACTTTCCAAATATCATAAAAAGTTTTACCAATATTTGCTCAGAAACCCATATTTAGAGTATTGGCAATAATATGTATTCGAATATAAATTCGATAATCCATTAATCATTTAGAAATGTTAAAAAAATCAAAATTTAAGACTTTGTGAATTTTTTCGCTCGAATTCAATTCAGGTAAAGTAAAAATTAATTGAAAATTTGCCAAAGGCACAGTCTTCTCAATTAAATTGGAAAATTAGAATATTAATCAAATTTGTTTAATATTTTACTTCATTGAGATTTCCTTTCTCCTTTTTAAATAATTTTTTATTAAATGAAATTTTTTACTTTTTACTGCCAAATTTCTGGTATTTGATATTATTAAATTTAAAATTTAGTCCATTCAAATTTAATTAACGAATAACAGACTCAAAATCCAAAAAATGGGAAAAAATTTGCCCAATTTTCAAATTAAATTATTTTTAATAATCAAATATAAAGGCATTTATTTTTAGTTATTTTATTTCTTCCTTTTTGAATAAATTTATTCCTTTCCTTTTATCATTTTCGATTTTCTACATTTTGTTCAGCCAGCAAATTCTAAATTGCATTAAAATGGACTATATTTTGGACCGACTGACTTTGAATTTTAAAATATCTCGCAAAATAAAGAACGAATATTTCGCTAACAAATCTATTCAAAGATAATCACTTCGGCATGCTATGACGATTATTACATATGCCGTCTGCTGAAAAATAATCATTATTGGATTAAGGCTGGTTCTTTAATTAATTTTTATTTTTTATAAAAGATTTCTAATAATTTTAATTCTTTATAAGTATATCAAAATATCAAAATTTTTTAATCTTTAACATTAAACCATAAAATGTTAGCTATCAAATGACATTATTTATTTATTCTCTCTAATTATTTAAGGACATCGATGCATTGCATTCACCAGCATGGCTAATTCTTTGGTCCAGTAAAATGTTGCGAGAATTGGTCTACAAACAAATTGGCATTGGCAATTTTTGGAACAGACAATTGCAACAGAACAATCCTCAAGTAGAAAATCAGCCGACGAATAGTTTGCAAATAATAAATCCAAACAATAATTTGGCCTCGCCAATAACTGCTTGGAAATAAAAGGGATTTTAATTTCGATGGAATAAAAAAATTAAATTAATTTTTACCTATTTTATCATTGTTTTATCATGTATCATTTTTTATGTAATTTTCCATTTTTCTTTTAAAAATACAATTATAATTTAAAATATTATTAATAATTTTAAATCTTATCCTAATATTCTTTTCCAAAATGTATAAATTGCTTATAATAATTCATTCCTGATCTTTTAAAAATATAAAGATTCAATTACGATGGAAAAATTGTGAACTTTTCGTTTGGATTGTTTATGTAAGAAATAAAAAATAAATCGGAAATTTTCAAACGGCAACCATCTTTCTTGCTTTCTTCTCAATGAATTTGAAAAATTCTTTCTTAAATATAATAAATCTACTTATGATAATTTGGATTGGATTAAGCCACAAATAAATGGTCTAGATAGAAAACTAATAATAAATAATAGATAATAGCATGATCACTTTTTATTTAAAATATTCTTATCGTAGAGTAGAGAATAAGGTCAAGCCTTTGCCACAGGCAATCATCAATTTGTTCTCTCAATTAAATTTGCCTTATATAAATTGGATAATTTAAATGGAATACTCAGATATCTCTTCAATTTTTCCATAGTAAAATTAATGTAATATTTCAATATGATAAAATATTTATAAATTCAGATTACAGATTTAAATATTTAATTGAAATTTATATCGACTATGAAAATTTATTTAATTATTCTGCCATTCATTTTGCTGAATTACGCCAAATTTGCTTCAGCACGGGATTGTCGAATTTTGTGCTATGGCAATAGTAATTATAATTTAATAAAAATACAATTTTCAACCAATTAATTATTTTAATTAGTTTGCGTCGATGATTCGGATTGTCCCTCGGATTCTCATTGTATGAGCTTCTTTCGATGTTGTATGTAATTCATAATTATAATCGATATTTAATGTGTCTTATCTCTTTAGTAGAAAATTAAAAAATTCATACATATAGTGATTAATTAAAACTTAAACGCTCCTATTTTCAAGCTAATTTTTGAGTCTGGGATTTCAAAAAATATAAAATAATTTCGTTAAGCATCCATCTCATTTTGGACAATTCTGGAATTCCCATATATGGATTCTGAAGAGAAATACATATCGTATTTTTTCTATTAGAAGCCAAATTTCGATTTGAAACCCATCCTCTATTAGATGTCGATCCTAGCCTAGAGGGTCTCAAATATTTATTTATAAGCCCATTCTTTATTAGAAGCCTACCCTAAAAAATTTGTTCCATCTTTATTTTTATTTCAAAGAGATGTTTTGAATGGTTAAAACATATTCAAATTTATAAAAAAGCACCTTCCTATCTTCTATTTGAACTCCCTAGTCCCTATAAAGCTTTTGAAAATTTTCAGCTCATCAGGTTCTATTAGTAAGGTATTTAAATTAATTTATTTTCATTCCAGGCAAGAGTCCGTGTGCAACGGAAGGTTTCAGCCAATCTTGCATTGATAAAGTGGATGCAAAACATCCAATATGCGAGGCATATCCTAAAATCAAAATGAATGCTTGTTGTGCGTAAATTCAATTTATAAATCACTGCAAATTCTTTTTAAATTTTTAGGCAGCGATAATTGTTTGGAGGGCGTCGATGTGTCCCATCATAATGGCGCCATTGACTGGATCAAAGTTGAAAAAAGTGGCAAAGTCAAATTCGCAATGATCAAAGCAACTCAGGGGGAAAAATTTGTGGATCCAAATTTTGTTGAAAATTGGAATGGGGCAATGCAAAATGGAATTACCCCAAATGCTTATCATTATTTTATTGGAAATTGTTCTGCTTCATTGCAACTCAAAAACATCCAAAATACATTGAAACAAGTCAATTTCGATTTGGATTCATCCATTTTGGCCATTGATGTCGAGCCAAATTACAATCAATTCTTTTTATTTATATAATAAGATGGCGATTCGTTCAATAAATTTTTTATTAAAATTTTTTCGTATAATTTAAGAAATTTAGTGGGACTAAAATTTCGAATTTTATCTAATTTTGTTTGCATAATTTTATTGAGCATTTAGTTACATATTAATTGAACGAATTTTTTCTTTTTTTTTTTCAAATTTATGAAGCCCTTGCTCAATGTCAACATTACCATGGAATTAATCAAATTTAAATGTTGACATTGTCCTTTAACAAGATGAATAAATATGAAGTGAAATATTTTCTTTTTAATATAAAAATTTTCACCTAAATTCCAATTTTCTATTTTAAAAATTTGCATTTATTTTTTAAATAAATCTAAAATTTTAATTTCTCTAAAATATACTAAAAATATATTTATTAATTTTTTGAATTTTTGACCCATAAAATTTCAATTTGTATTTCTAATTTTAAAAATATATTTATTTTTTAAATTTTAGAATTTCATCCTCATTTTAATAAATTATTATTTTTTCCATAGCCAAAAGTGATGGCCGACAATTTATGGGCATTGATGGAGTTGTTGGAAAATGCCGGTTTCCAGAACTTGTTCATCTACACAAATAAAGAATGGAATGACATTGTCAAATGGCAAAGCTATGAATTTGATCGATTTCCCCTTTGGGTGGCCAGCCTTTTGTCCGATGTGAATCAACGCTTTGCGGGACTCGGCAAGGACAAATTGCCGAATGGTTTTTCCCAATGGAAATTATGGCAATACACACAGAAGGCTCAAGTGCCAGGCTTTTCGGGAATGGTTGACATGAACCGTGGCCTTTGTACGGAATGAAGGAAGACACAATGAAAAATTTGATAATGTTAAAGAAGCTGATTGGATAAAAAATTAACTATTAATTATGTTAACCTGAGTCTTTCTTAATTAATTAATAAATAAAAATTGATAAATTTAATGAATAATAAAATATTTAACAATTGAAAATCACCAAAGACAGTCCAATTTAAAATAAAAATATATTTCCCTTTTAAAAAGAATATAGGTAAATTACATATAATGGAAATTGAATGGAGATGAAACATTTATAAAATTTTATGGATAAATTTTATATAACAAAATGATATCAATTATAATTATTTTTTTTTCAAATAAAATTAGTCAAAAATTTTGTCAACATTTTTCTATCAAATAATATTTTTATTTAAAAAAATTTGGTAATTATGCAGTTCGTATCTCCTATTTTTGACAAAAAATTTTTTTGATTTTCAACATAAAAATATGTTTTATGGGATTTTCGTAAATGGGGAATTCGAATATCGCATTAATTTTCAAATTGTTCAAAAACATTTTAGTTGAAGACTGCAGTTCCTTCGATTGACTAATCAACTGACGACAGGGGAATGTCAGAGAAGGAAAAATGCAAATTAATTTTTTAAACCTCTATTTGAACCATTCGAAGTGACCAGAATTCAAAACTAATATGATATCCGAATTCCCTGCAATTATTTTTTTTTTGTCAAAAATAGGGGATAATTTTACCAAAAATTTAAATTTCTATTTTATTTTTGAAAATTTCTTAAATATTCAAATTGATATCATTTTGATGATAATAATATAGCGAAAAGCAGGTGCTGATTATCCTGCCTAAATTGTCGAACACTCCAAAATTTGTTGCAAAATTTGCCTCTTCATATCTTCAAATTGTGAAATTTGATTGGACAAATGAATCCGTCGTTTAATAAATTCATCCGTTGGCCGCATTTCATATTGCAAAGTTTGATTCACCATTTGATCATCTTCAATGCGTAATTCAATCAATTTTTGTTCAGCAGTTAAAAGCGATCCTTTCAATGCAGCCAATTCTGAAAATGATAATAAAAAAAATTAAAATTATTTAATTCATTTTTAGCTTGAAAATATCTGAAAAATAATTTGTTAAATATTTAATTATTATTAGAAAAAAATAAAAATTCTGCTAACTAATTCAATAATGCCCATTCGATATATGGACCGTCTTTTGGCCATAGTTCAACAAGGAATATGCTCTAATTTTTAGAAAAAATTTCGTAAAATGGTGGTCTTTCTCACAAAAATAAAGTTTATCTAAAATTAGAATTACCATATTTCTTCTATTAGAAGGCCATAGGCCTATAAATTTCGAAGCTCCAAAAATGGGCAAATTTGGGGTCTAATTTGGGGACTAATTTTGTTCGACACACGACACTTGCGGACCCGACACTTGCGGACGAAACAGTCTGCAGCCGAAGATGGTAAAGCTAGAGTAGCATTGTTTATAGCATATTATTAGTCATAAAATTAGCTACAAAATGACATCAAAAATTTTGGTCAATGTTGAATATTCACCGAGTTATGGCCAAAAAACCGTTGATTTAATTAAAATTGCGATTTTGATGGTTTTTTGGCCATAACTCGGTGAATATTCAACATTGACCAAAACTTTTGATGTCATTTTGTAGCTAATTTTATGCCTAATTATATGCTATAAACAATGCGCTACTCTTGCTTTAGCATCTTCGGCTCCGGACTGTTTCGTCCACAAGTGTCGGGTCCGCAAGTAATGAAACTTATTGTATTTTATTCTATAAAATCAGCTGTATTTTAAAGTCGCCTAATCCAACTATACTCTAGTTTATTTACATGTGAAAATTCCTTTTTATTTTATTAATTTTTTAAATAGATGATTGCAATAACTGAAATGTTTCTAAAGCATTTAATTATAAGCAGACAGAAAAAATTCCATACGTGGATGGTTCTGCCAAAATTGTTTGTGCTGTTCTTCTTGTTGTTCTTTTTCTTGTTGTAACAAATTTGTGCCAGAATGCACTATTATAGATTGTGGAATTGGCGGAAGCGTTCGATGCGACGAAGTTTGGCCTGGATTAGTGCTTTGATTATTATCTCGATGAAATCTAATGGGAATTGGTCGGACAATTTGCTGTTGACCTTTTTGATGAATTTCATGTGAAGTTTCAATGATTTGATGAATGGGTTGCCCGGTGGAATGTTGTTGTAATTTTTGATGATAATTATGAAGTAAATCAGATTGCGCTTTTCTAAATTGTTCATCAGAAATGCCAGCGGGCAAAGTTGGCCTTGCCAACGATGAGCCAGGTGAATGTTGAATTGGATGGTGAAAAGGCAGCATTAGCTGTTCTGGATCATTAGGTAGACCAGTAACTAAAAATTATTTTGTTTTAAAAAAGAAAATTTTAATTTACATTGTTGCACAAGTTGACGAAAATTATTCGGAGTGGTTCCTATCTGCATATCTGGTTTACGATCTCTCATAAACTTTCGTGGCTTCTTTCTCGATTTTTTTATTTCATGAACCTTTTCGCTGTGATCTGTAAAAAGAAAAAACAAAATTCTTAATTATCTTTTTTACATGACATTTTTATAGTTTAAATCTGGTCAAATTTAATTCTTTTAAAAATAGTTTTTTTTAAATTAAGAATAAGGATAAGCATGAATTTGGCCTCCATTTTATTCAAAATTTTTGCTAACCTTGGTAAACATATTGCCTTTATTTTAACAGATACTTGTCACATTTAAAAATGTTGACATTACCTTATCAAGATAGTCAAATATGACTGAAAAGAAAAGGTCAGATTCTTATTTAGCTTCCTTCGATAACCCCAAAAATTGTTTTGTGTCAGTTTTTGTTTTGATTATACAATTATTTGAATTAAATAAAAATTTTAATTGTCAATTTTTAATCCTTACTTTACTAATTAATAAGAATTTTAAATAACTATTTTAAGTGACATATTTAATTTTCTTATTAAATTTAGAAATTTTCGTGACCTTCTTCGTCGGTATCATGCGCCATTTGTTGTTTAGCATTCGGCGAATGCGGCACATTTTCAACATTGGTTGTTTCCAATTCTTTTAACCAATTCATGTCAGCGGGCGAAATTATATTTTCTAAATTCTCATGAATAGCTGGATTTGATATTAATTCTTGAGGAAAATCATTTGAATTCGATGAATTTGACAAATTATCAGAATCGGAATGCTCCTCCTCCATTTGTGTTTTCCCTTTGTTCTCTCTTTGCGATGGTCCGGCTTCATCTTTATCGGTACAAATTATTTCAAAAATTAGTGCGCAAATAAATAAAATAAATAAGAATTTTTTCATGTCTCTAAAAATGATGAATAATCAATTGGAGACGTTTCGCCGTCTTAAAATTAATACCATTCTTTTTTTTATTATTAATAGTTCAACTAAAAAATGTGGCCAAATTCTAAGTCCAAAAACCGGTTTTCCCCCTATGTTAACCATGTGGCTGAAATCAACTTCAAACCAAATCATGCCCAAATTAGTCTATAGCGTGCATTCCTGGTGTAGTTTTTCAAAACCCACCTCCCGAAATCCAACCCGAACCTTACTATACCGAAAAAACTGCCTGACATTTTTTCTCTAGCATATATAATAATTAGCTAGGAAAGGGAATATACTATTTAACATTGTTAAACTTAAATATTCTCCTCTATAATTCTGACTTTGGTAATATTGTCGTTTGTACCCCCCTTTTTTACCAAAAAAAAATTTTTTATCTTATTTTACGCTAAAAACATGAATTTAGGGGCTTTCGATGATGGGGAATACGAATCTGGCATTAGTTTTTCATTAGTTGTATTGGTTGAACCGTTATCGGTTCACAAACCGGTTTCGAAAAATCGAACTTTGGTATTTTCGGTAATATTATATATCAATCGACGCGTATTGACGAGCTGATCATGAATCTGTAATCGGTTTCGCATAAAACCAAAAACTAAAAAAGTTATGGCCATTTTAGTCACATGGGTCATCAATACACCTTATGAAATTTTAAATGGCTATAACTTTTTTATTTTGGGTTTTATGCAAAACCGATTACAGATTCATGATCAGCTCGTCAATACGCGTCGATTGATATATAATATTACCGAAAATACCAAAGTTCGATTTTTCGAAACCGGTTTGTGAACCGATAACGGTTCAACCAATACAACTAATGAAAAACTAATGCCAGATTCGTATTTCCCATCATCGAAAACCCCTAAATGCATGTTTTTAGCGTAAAATAAGATAAAAAAATTTTTTTGGTAAAAAAAGGGGGGTACGAACGACAATATTACCCTGACTTTTCTAAATTTTTATAGACCAACTTTTTAAAAAGGTATATGTTTTTGAATGCCATAAACCTATATTTTAGGAGGAAAAGCTGCTTATATTACAAAATGTTTGAATTTTGAAGAAATTAAAAAATTTTTTTTTGGACTTTTAAGGTTTCGAATGACATATTGTATATTGTTTTTACCAATTTTGTATTTTTTGTTTGGTCAAAAGAAATTTAATCCACAGTACTGAATTGTGCTACTTACAGGATTTAATAAATTTTAATTTAATGAAGCAATTTTAAAAATTAATAAAATAATCCGTTAGTTTTTTGTTTATAAGACATTTAAATGTCCTTCTTACCCTTACGATTGATCAGCGGCATAAAATTCATCGACCTAGCATTCATTCAATCCCCCCTTTGGGCACATCAATAAAAGGAATTTGAGGAATGAAAATGGCCAAAACTGAGGGGAGAAGGAAAAATGGGCCACTGGTTATGATATGAGATCATTCGTTAACCAAAACATTGCCTTTGGGGGATTGCGTCAAATAAGGGGGAGAAGGGATGAGGGAATAGATAAAATTTAGGCAAAACAAAGGAAGAAGGGCGGGTGTTTTGAATGAGCCCATCCTCCATCCCGGCTGATCCAATATACTAGTGACCAATTTTCCCCAATTCCCAAAAATTCTTTCTCTCTCAAATCAATGCCAAACTCAAGTGCTGGGCATTTTTTTGTTGATGAGGGAGAGATAGGGAGCACTTGGCTCAAAAAGTTTAATTGTAAATTTATTAATTTATTATTACCTCATCTAATCAAATTATATTTTTCAATAAAATATGAAAAAATTTATTTGTATTTTATTAATTTGTTCAAAAATTATTGAAATAATTTGTGCCGGAGAAAATGATGCTGGCCCATTACAAAAAGGCAAGGACAAAAGAAAATTGGACGAATATTTGGAACAAAATCCTTCAAATCATCCAAATGAATCGAATGATTTACTACCAAATCCATATGCTGATTGGCTTCAAGAAGGAAAGCTTTTGCCAATTGGAAATGATCACTCATCAAAACGTTTAGCTTCAACCAATGATGAAAATATTCAAAATTTTTTGAAGACGCAACAAAATGAACAAAATCAAATGCAAAATATTCAGCCAATCACAAAAGGAACTTCCTCGAATCCCAGAGAAAATGTGGAAGTAATAATTAGCAATCAACAAAATTTCAAAGATCTTGTACAGAAATGTAAATAAAAAAATTAATTTTTAAAATAAATAAAATATTAAAATTTTAGATACTGGGTATACGGCAGCAGGTGAGAATTTTATGTTAATTTATATTATAATTGGAAATTGCTGAATGTTTCTTGAGAAATTAACATAAAATTTTGATTATTTTTTTAATTTTTAGCCGATGAAAACGAATTTAAATGTAATGAATGCGGACAAACATTTGACAATAAGTTGATTTGGAAACAACATGAGAAAGGACATAAATGTGAGTAAAAATTTAGAAAATTCTTATTATTTTCGGAGATCATTAATTTTAAAATTTATTTACTCACCAAAATTTTAGCCGAAAAACAATTTATCTGCGAAAATTGTGGAATGGGTTTTAAGCGGAATTACCATTTGATCCAACATAAGGGTAGAAAAATTCCATGCATCAAAAAAGGAAGTACTCCGTTTCAATGCACAAATTGTGAAAAAACATTTGAGAATGAAACAAAATTGAACCAACATCTGAAAAGAACGTGCACCAGAAAAGCAAATGTGATTGAGACTAAGAAATATCTGGATGATTAAATTTTAAGCTTTTTTACCGTATTTTACTGATCAGCAGAATAAAAAATTAATTTGTTTTAATTTCTTTAATTCAGTTGACCAATCCTTTTTTATCGGTTTTCCTTTTCCAATTCTTCAATTTCTCTTTCTATTTTGCCTCTTTATTAAATTTTTTAAGAAATTATCATCCTCGATAAATCAAAAGAATCATATTCAGTTTTAAAATTTATAAATTCATATGTAAATTACGGCCAAATTAAAAAATAGACTAACTCCTTATCCAGTGTTAAAAATTATGAAAAGCGCAACAATGATGAGAGATTAGAAATTAATTAGTAACTAATTACACGCAAACAAACAAATTTTACTGGCTCATTCTTGTTCCTAAGAACAATAATCAACATCTCCCCTTTCTTAAATACTATTGTCTTCTATAATCGGAGTATCCGTTAATGTCTATTTGATTAGCTTGACGAGTAGTTTTACTTTTTTCCATTTCAATTATGAATAATACTAATTTGAAATAAAAATAAACTTTTGCATTCACGGTTGATCATCAGTGTAAAATCCATCGAGCATACATTCATTCAATTCTATTTTGAAAGGGAATTTAGGAATTAGAATGGCCCAAAATTGAGAGGAAGGGTTAATGGATTCCGTTAATATCAACAAAAGCATTGCCGTTGGCGATTGGGCTAAATAAGGGGAGAGAGGAGTGAGGGAATAATAAAATTTAAGCAAAACAAAGGAAGAAGGACAGCGATTTAAATGAGCCAATCCTCCATCCCTGGCTGATTCAATATACAAGTGATCAATTTTTCTTCCCCAAAATCCCTTCTCTCTCAAATCACTGTAAAATTCAAATACTTTATCCAATTTACCAAGCCCATTAGAGAAAAAATTCAAAAAGGGGTTCGAAGTGACGACCTAAATTCAAACAAAATTTATTAAGGCAGTTAAAAATTTCGATTTTTTTGAATATGATCAAATGGGGTCCCTTTCCCGTGATTTTCATGTGTTTATAATTATTTTTATCCGACACTGACACAAGTTCTATCGAATGATACCATATTCGACCTTTATCAACCAATTATAAATTCCAATCTACTAAAATTAAATTTTCAATATAATGAAAATCCTTCTTTAAGGTAAATGAAAATTTAAACATTATTATTTGCTATTTTCTTATTAAATATTTCTATAATATGTATTTGTACAAATGCTCATGGCGAAGAAGGAAATATTCCGCCGGCGGAATATCCTTCACCAAATGAACAAGACAGAGGAGAAGCCCATGGACCACAGGCAGCTGTGTATAATGAAAATAATTTTGATGATGATATTTTGGAATATGATTCGGAAGAACTTAGACAAATGATGGCATTGTTTGATGAGGACATCGGAAATGAGGGGAATGCTCCGGGTTCAATGGAACAACAATCTATACAAGCAGAACAACAATTCATTGATACATCCAACTTGAATGCGGTTTGTAAAATTGTAAATATATTTTTAATGCCCTTCCAGGAATGAGCATTGTGGCAGGAAGGATTAATTTGTGTAGTAAGGAATATTGTAGGAAGATTATTTAAAAGAATTTTATATAAATTTTGTTGTTTATTTGATATTCAAGCCACATTTAATTGATTATGGGTTGGGGGTTGGGTCCAAATATTTCCGTAATTTTGCGGGTTTCATAACAAATCGCACCCGGAGGATAAAAAATTTGATTGTTGGTGGCAGATTTTGTGCAAAATTAAGAAATAACATCAAAATCTCTCAAAAACCATCCATTGAATGTCACTGCCTCAAATTTTTTTCAGCCTAATCAACAGAGTCCATTATTAGCTTTGCCTTCGGAAAATATATCAAATCGAGAATTAGCTACAAATGTTGTGCAAGAATCTCAATTTAATAAGGGAAAAGGTTTAAAAAAATAATTTTATTAAAAATTTATTTAAAATTCAGCATCAATTATTGGCTCAAATCTGCCAATGCAAGGGAAAAAACCAGTCGCAAAAAATTTAGATAAAGAGAAAAAACTAGCCGTAAAAATTGTTGAAAAGCGGAAAAACCCAATTAAAAAAAGCGTTGATAAAGGGAAAAAACCAACTCGTTCTCTCTCTATAATGCATTTTGATGACATATTCCCAAATGGATGGACAGATTCAATGGTTGAAAATATTCCACATTCATCGCCCGCCCAACAACAAATGATGAACCAAAATCCGACAATGGATGATTTATTAGCCGAAGCATTTGAAAATTTGTCGGAGGATACTTTAGATTCAATCAATGATAAAAATATCCCACATTCATCGCCCGCCCAACTACAAATAATGGACTCAAATCTGCCAATGCAAGGGACAACAGAAAATGCAAAAAATTTAGATAAAGGGAAAAAAGCAGTCAAAAAAAGTGTTAACAAAGGGAAAAAACAAAATCATTCGGTTACTCAGATGCATTTAGAGGATGACATGTTGCCAAATGAATGTTCATCATCGGCACAACAAAATATGGAACAAAATCCAATTCATAATATTCGGCCAATCATAGCAGAAAGGCCATATCCCTGCCAAAAATGTGGAATGCGTTTCACTACGAATGGCTATTTGACCAGACATTTGAACAAACCATGCACCAAAAACATAAATGGTTCAGCAAATAAAAAAGCTAAAATATGAAAGAAACCCTAAAATCCTCGTCCCCTTCCTCGGTTTTATTGCAACATATTTTTTATTAAAAAAACTTTCCATTTCCATTGATGATAAGATTAGAAAATTTTATGTGGTCTCACTCAATCAAAAATTGATATGATGAATAATAAAACTAGATTAACCATCAATTACAATTTGTAGAAGTTTTATGTAGAAAGTCTAATCTAGGATTAATAAGGTCAGCAAATATTTTTAAAACATTTTGTTTATAATCAATTTTAATTTAGAATAAATTTACAATTTTTAAAAAGGTTTTTTCCCTTATTTCAGACAAGAAAGAATTTGAATGCCGTTTTTCCGAATGTAATAAAAAATTTGCCTCAAAAAAGAGACGTTGGGAGCATGAGAAAATACATAAATGTGAGGAAAAAATTTCAATAAATTTCTTTTTTTTTTCATACATAATAAATTACTAAATAAAATATTATTTTTAAAATTTAAAAATTTTTGAAAATTTTCCTCATGATTTAGCCGATTTTAAACCATATAAATGCACATTTCCTGGATGCGAGAAAGAATTTTTATACGATTCGAGTCGTCGGCAACATATGGAAACACATCAAGGTGAGTAACATTTGAATTGTTTTCAGACTAAATAAATTAATTCTTGTTAGCATTTTCATTAACATTTTAGAGAAAGTTGTTTGCGAAAAGTGTAGAAAAAGTTTCACGCGGAAAAAATATTTGAAAGAACATTTGAGGACATGCGACAAAGGAGGAAATAATATGCTGGAAAGTGACAAAGGGCCTATGGAATGAATTGAGGGAAAAGAGCTGAGGACTTGGCCTTATTTAATATAAAATTTCACTATGCTATTCGGATTTGTAGAATAAATTTTATTTTGATTTATTCATACAATTGATCAAAAAAAAAACATTTTAATGAACTTTTTCTAAAAAGAGAAAAAAATATTTATGAAACATATCTTGTAAACATAATAATAATAACGACAATGTCTTTTTGAAAAGACCTGGCTATGATAAAATTAAATTATGGATAATATTAAGAAAATATAAAAAGATGGTTAAAATTTGGCCAGCCGTAGAAAAGAGTCTTTCGCTTTCTGCGGACGTGGCCGGTGTTGAGAAATATTTGTTAGCCAATTTGCACAACAATGGTCATTTGATGGCATTTTCCTCGGACCAATATGTGGGATGGTTGGCCGACACTTGCGGACCCGACATTGCGGACGAAACGGTCTGGAGTCGAAGGTAGTAAAACTGGAGTGGCATTGTTTATAGCATATTATTAGACTTAAAATTAACTACAAAATGACATCAAATGCATTGGCCAATGTTGAATATTCTCCGAGTTATGGCCAAAAAACCATTGGTTTAATTAAAATTGCGTTTTTGACTATTTTTTGGCCATAACTCGGTGAATATTCAACAGTGACCAAAACTTTTGATATCATTTTGTAGCTGATTGTATGCCTAATAATATGCTGTAAACAATGCCACCCCAGCTTTATCACCTTCGGCTTCAATCCGTTTCGTCCGCAAGCGTCGCAGTACGGAATGGAACGCCACCAATAAGAATCTTTTTCATTTTTGGATCCAAATAATCAAAAACCTATGAATGAAAAATATCCAATTTGATTTTAATAAACAAAAAACTTTATTTTCTGCCTTTTGACGAACACTAATTTGGGCAGTTAATAAAAATAAAAGGCTATTTTGCTTTTATTTGTATTGGAAAATCAATATTTTCATGAAAAGTAGGAAAGTGAAGGGCCCCCCTTCACTTTTCAATACTCGTCCAAATACTGGTTTCGAGGGCCAAAAAACGAGTACGAGTACACGAGTACGAGTAGGCCCAAAATCACGAGTAATACGAGTACGAGACGAATTAACACCCCTGGTGAGGAACTAAATGAATTGAAGAAAGATTCTATTGATAATAAATTTTAAAATATAAAGTTTACGAATGATCACTTTTTCCGCGTTACACAAATATCCAATCCATTCTCCCTCAAAATTTTGCAAAAAATCCAATTATTATATTCGATTTATTCAATAGAGAAATCCCCAAAGCGGTGTGACCTAAATTCCAACAGAAATTTACTATGGGATTACAAATTATGGCCAAAAAGTTAATTTCCATCATTTCCTTCCAAAACTTTATGAACAAATTTGCACAGAATCCGCTCTATTCCTTTTTTGAGTTCATTATGATTTTCTTCAAAAAATTGCATTTCTTTTGGGAAAATAAAAATCAATACTTGCTGATTCAAAGGCCTTTTCCAAATTACAATTAACTCTCCCCATATTTGGCCATTCCCTACCTTTAATTTTGGGCCTTTTGGTTGTGGCCACTCTCCAGCTCTCCACCCAATTTTTGGGATTTTGGCCATGGCCGACCCTCCACTCATATTTGGGCCTGTTGGTTATGACCATCCTTAAATCCCAACTAGGTCATGTCTATGCCCTTCACTTACACCCCACCCCATTTTGGGACTTTTGCATGCCCCCACCTTATAAGGAGCGAGGATATGCCTATTTTGGCCAGAGGTGACGACAGGGGGATCGAGGATGGGCCTATTTGGCTCGGGATATAGGTGGTTGTGATAGAGAATGGAGAGAATAAATCAATATGTACAAAGATGGGGTAAATCCATTTTGGGCAGAGATATAAAATCAATATATCCACTTCTCTGAATAGATCTGATAGGCCTCATAAGGCTCTTATTTTCGGGTGGGTATTGTACAAATCAGATCCCCTTAAATTTTCTTTCCAATTAATTATGAAAAAATTCCTATTAATTTTATTCATCTGTTCAAAAATTTTTGGAGTATTTTCTGCTGAAGAAAATGAGACTGACTCTGACTCATCACAAAAAGAGGAGAATGAAAGAAGAACTCATGATGATTATTCCGTTCATTCCCCGCCACAGTTTTTACAAAATCCAACTGTTGATTGGCTTCAAGACCAACAAGGCTATTTTAAGCCAGTGGCAGCCCCAACTGATGAAAATCTCCAATATTCATCACCAAAACATCAACAAATGATGCACCAAATTCCTTCAATAGAATGGCCAATAAATGTAAATGTAGAGGAAGGTGAGATATTATTTATGATATATTAAAACAAAAAACGAGTTCTAAAAATTTTTACACTTTTTCTAAAAAGCTGTTATCTTTATTTTATACTATTGAGACAAAAAATTATTAATGGAAAGGGAAAGTTTCATAATTCTTTTCAGATGTTGGCGAAGAGAGCCATCCAAATAAAGCGAAAAGGCAAAAAATTGGAACAGAATCGTTTAAAAAGAAAGATGCCCATCAATTAGATTATCAACAAAAAAATAAGTTAACGGAAGGGCAGCAAAGTACCTTTCCAATTCTGAATACCGGAAAAAGAGATCATGCACTCCATTTTGATTCAATTGTGTTTAATGAAATTCAAGGGGAACCCATTAAATATCCCTCTCTCTTCATTGTATAATTTAAAATAAGAAAATAACTAATTACTTTAAAAGTTGCCAAATAAGAATCAAATTCCAATGCCTCCTGGACTGCAAAATGACATTCCAACACCAATGTCTCATGGATCGCAAAGTGGTGTTGCCATCAATGTATATAATTTAATTTCGCAAAATTTTGTATTTTCAATCCAAAAATTATTTATTTCAAGACAAAAAGAATCGAGCTAGGATGCTTTAAATTTTCAACTCTATCATTATCATTATTTAATTAAATAAATTCAGCAATCAGAGAAAGGAAAAAAACCAGTGGAATCAACAGGACCAATGCTATCAACAAATTCACATGGTAAAAAAGAATATTTAATATTTCTTCGTAATGAAAACAAATTTAGCAATGGTTGAGAAAAGAAAACGAGATGAAAAAGGCAAAATATTGGATGCATTTAAAGATAAAATAAAGGAAAATTGTAAAATGGAAACGACAAAGTTATATAAATTTTTTTTATATAATCAGTAAATTTAAATGGTCAAATTAAAAAAAACTCACTAAATTATATCTACTGAAAAATGTGGAATTTATAAAATAAAATAGAAATGCGAGCAAAATAAAAAAAATAAAAATGGAGAAAATAATAGAATATTAAGTGTGACGATTTTATTTTAAAAACCCCGAATTTCTTTTTTAAATGAGAAAAATTTTGAATTTTGATTTCTTTTGTGATTGTGAGTTGTGACTTAACAAAAAACATGAAAATTAAGTAATATTATAATAGGAAAATAATCAGTTAAGAAAGACAACTTTAATATTTTACTATAGATGTATTAAATTAGGCTGTCGATGGATTGATTTTCCAATCAACATTTATTATTTATAGATTATTTCTATATTCTATCAGTTAAATGTGAGCTTATATAATACATCTAATCAATATAGCTTCATTTTGATTTTTATTTATTTTAATCATCTTAAAATTCAACAGGTTAAAGGAATTTGAAACATTAATAGCAACGCGCGATTGCATAATTATACTGGAAGGAGAATTGGTCTCTATGATGAGGTGAAAATAATTTTAAAATTAAAAAAATATAAAATTTTAAACAAATAATATTATCAATCCGAAAATATTGAATTATTTTATAAATTAAAAATTCAGCGGAGTAAAAGAACATTCACACATTGATTTACTTGAACATATTCGAAAAAATAATGAGGCATATCTAAATGGTAATTTTTACTATATTTATTATAATAATAGATATTTATTCTTCATCATAATTCATAATATTTGCAAAAAAATGTTTAATAAAATATTGAATTAATTTCCTACAAATTTTCACTTAGAATAATTGGCCTTTTTTAAGTCTTTAACATTATCATAAAGAAATGTTGTGATTTATTAGATGATTAGATATAGGCAAGGGCTAAACTTGACCAAAATTAGGTATAAATGCAGTCAGTTTTGTACAACTTTATATAGGATTAAAAATGCTGATTTATTTTATTCCCCATTATCTAATAATTCATTATCCTCTACTTTGAGTAGAGAACCCAAGCCCTTGGTAAGGTGAATTTGAAAAATCTTATTTTCCCAAATTAAACCGAACAAAATATGTATTCAAAATGTTCACAAATTAAGTAGATGGATTCATAATTTTCTTAGGTGGGTTGAGAAATAGTTCCTCGGGGATTTTGAATGAATATTAACGATATATTTAGAAATATGAAAATAGAATAGGAAATGCACCTTTATTGATATTCTTAATAATTAATAGTTTTATTCTAATTGTTTGTTAATACAAAAAAATAAAAATTAAATTCATTGTTTCAATATTTTATTTTAAGAATCGAAACATCCAAATCCTATGGGAAAGAAATCTGCTGATGCTGATCGTAAAAAAGAAATGTCGAAAAAAGGAAAAAATAAAATGACAATTACAGAAAAAAAAGAAAGGGAATTAAAATTTAAAAAAGAGGTTAGACAAAGACAAACAGATGCATTAAGCGAACTTAACGCAACAATACCGAAATTTTTATTGAAGTAATTTTATTTTTTTATTTAAATTTAAACAAAATCGGCAGAATAAGATTATACAATAGGGTCCCGGAATTGGGCGCCACCGGACAAATGGGCGCTAGCCTAAATTAGGGCGCTAACATAGGGCACCACATTTCATTTACCAAAAAAAATTTTTCTCAACAAATATCAAAAATAGATTCTTTTTTTCTTGATTATACCTATATAAAAATGCAATAAAAAGAGGATATAATACACTGATTTAATTATTTTATAAATAATATTTGTACAATACAAAATATTCAGATATTATTCAATGATAAGCCCCGTTAAGGCATTCCGAAAAATTTTATTTAAAAATACTTAAATCAAATTATTTTTTTTTTTAATTTTTTAATTGATTAATACCATTCATTTTTTGATGAATTAAAAATAAATATTATTATATTTAAAAAGTTTAATTAATTTAGGATAATGGGATTTACGAGGAATCATATAATGTTTGCTGCTCTCAAATATTTGGAAATTTTGGAAACATTTATAATGTACTATAATGATGAAAACAATTTGACTATAAATATTTCTAAAATATTTGAAATTTTTGATTAGTGAAGAAAGGGAAAAGGAGCATTCTCGATGATGGAACCTTTCAAAAACTATGGAAAGTGTGGATAAATTTTAAAATATAATTGGATTTTCTTTTATATTTAAAAGTAAACATTTTCGAATTGTCTTCTTTTTTAAAATTGTTTTATTTCATGTTTGGGATATAAAAATCAAAGGTGACAAATCATATTTTATTACAAAAAGACTAGAAAAAATGGCAATTTTGAAATGTATAAATCCTGGTTTTAACCTAAAAACTATATGTTGAAAAATATTAAAAAATTGCAATTATCCGCTTATGTCTAATTCCCTGTATTTCATCCTAAATTGGAATTTTAGGCCAAAAAGTTTTGATCATTCCCAAATTTCCCTGATCAAATCAATCACAACTGTCCTCGATTAACAAAACAATATGGACATTTTCTGACTAAATTATGGTGATCTGATCACAGCTGTCTTCGATCACCAATATATATATGACTTATTTGATTTTGAAATTTTTAAAATCATTTTTTAAGTTTGATTTTTTTTCTCATAAAAAGGAGATGTAAATGGGATAAGTACTAAAATTAGAAAAGAAATAAGGAATTAGTATTAGAGCTATTCAATATAAATATTGCGCAGTGAGCACTCAGTACATATATATGAAAATAATTTTTCCTATTCCAATTTCTATTGGATTATACTAATCCTGATGATGATTTGATGTTCCATAAAAGATCCTTTAATCTCTCGTTATTTTTGAAAACTTTATTTGATTAATTGGTAATATTGTCGTTCGTACCCCCCCTTTTTCCAAAAAAAATTTTTTATTTTATTTTTGGGTGAAAACAAGTATTTAGAGGTTTTTGATGATGGGGAATACGAATCTGGCATTAGTTTTTCATTAGCTGTACTGGATAAACCGGTATCGGTTCACAAACCGGTTTCGAAAAATCGAACTTTGGCATTTTAGGTCATATTATATATCATTCGACGTGTATTGATGAGCTGATCATGAATCTGTAATCGGTTTCGCAGAAAATCAAAAACTAAAAAAGTTATGGCCATTTTAGTCAACTGAGACATCTAAACATCTTATGAAATTTTAAATGGCCATAACTTTTTTAGTTTTTGATTTTGTGCGAACCGATTACAGATTCATGATCAGCTCATCAATACACGTCGAATGATATATAATATGACCCAAAATACTAAAGTTCGATTTTTCGAAACCGGTTTGTGAACCGATACCGGTTTATCCAGTACAGCTAATGAAAAACTAATGCCAGATTCGTATTCCCCATCATCAAAAACCCCTGAATACTTGTTTTCACCCAAAAATAAAATTAAAAAATTTTTTTTGGAAAACAAAGGGGGGTACGAACGACAATATTACCGATTAATTTGCTCAGAATCCGCTTGACTCCTTTTTGATTTCATTCCGATATTCTATAAAAAGCGCATTTCTTTTTGGTAAACAAAAATCAATACCTGCAGATTCAAAGGCTTTTTTCAAACTACAATTCACTCTCCCCATATTTGGCCATTCCTTATCTTTCATTTTGGGAATTTTGGTTATGGCCGACCCTCCACTCGTTTTTGGGCCTCTTGGCCATGACCATCCTTAAATCCGAATTTGGCCATGGCCATACCTCCATCCAATTTTTGGGGCCTTTTGGCCATGGCCCTCCACCCATTTTTATCATCTTCATTCCACCTGATTTCTCCCCCGTCATTTCGGTATGAAACCCAAACCTTCCCTTCATATGATTGGACACGGCCACGGGCTGCAGTTCATTCAAAACAAAAGGGCCAAAGTAGATCATTTGATAGAATAAAATGGTCTCGTTTTTAGTGCCACAGCTACATAACCCGGTTCCCTTCTCTCTGCAGTGAGCCATCAAATTCCCTTCTCCCAATCAATTCCAAAATCCAAATCACACCCGATCAATGCCATGGCATATTTAGTATTTACCATATTTTATAATAAATTCACAGCCAAAAATTCGTCTTTTCCCTTTCATCATCATTCCGCATACGTCGCCGATATCTTGGCGAATTCGCCCTACATTTCCAAATTTCCATAAATACTTTAAATTCGCCTTTGGCTCTTTAAATACAGATTCATTTCAAGGCAAAACCATTCATTTTCACCCTTATTATTCCATTGAAAAATAAATTTTTCGTCCGAATATGTTCCTTCAAATAGTTTTTATTTTTTGCCTAATTCCCAACTATATTGAGCCGGCGGGATTACCACCATCATCGGCATCAGATTTAAAAAGAACTTCCGATACCGGGACCGGGGCTTCTTCTCCGTCTTCTTCAAAAGGGACAAAAGTGGATAATAAAAATGATGAGCATTACAAGAATGGTCCAATCAAACTTGGTCATTATCCCTTGTTCGAACCAAGTACAATAAATTTTTATTTGAACAGCAAAGGACAATTGAATAGTTACTTTTAGTGGTTCTTTTTGCCCATAACATAACTAGGAAGTAACCAATTCGGGGAGACGATATCGGAAAAAACTACCTTAAAACTTGCTTTTTTAGTTAGTGAAAACTAAGAATAATTGATTTCTAAGATAAAAAAAAACTAAATTATAGCAAATTTGAGGCATCGGAATGTTTTATCATTTGACAGTAAAAATTTTCTTTTTTCTCTTATTAGATTTTAGCCTATTCATTTTAGGCCAATTCTAATTTGCATTGACCAAAAATAGTAATAATGATAATGACTAATATTACAATTTTTGATCAATGGCTATAATAAATTTTTATGTATCAAAAAGTTTAATTTACGGCTAATTTGATTCGGCATGTTCAATTTAGTTGAGTAATTTTAATTCTTGTCAAATTTTTCAATCTTAAAAATGCTAAATGGCTAAAAACGAATAATTTAAATTGGACTTAGGTTCTAGCTGATAAAATCAATTTAACACTGATTGAATTTGTGGACATATATATAGAAAATATAAAATCAAAATTGGATGGAAAATAAAAATAAAAGAAAGTCCCAAGTTATGATTTATTTATGAATGTTTGTCCCTCCCATTTGATTGTCCTCGGGCTGATGCTTATAATTAAAAATTAACTTATTTAAATTTTGAAATTAAATTATAGAAATTCCAAAGGTTGAAGCAGAAAAAATTGTTGAGAATGAAATTGCGAAAGTTAAGGCGAACATTGAGCTAAATAATAATCAACATCCATTGCCTTGGTCCAAAAAATTACATTTGGAAAATGAAAAATTAAATTATGAAAATCTATTATGGGAAAATGAATTGTCGATTACAGGTCTGAAAAATATTAAATAGAATTATAAATTTTTAATAAAAATACGACTAGAATTAAATACAATTTAAATAAAATTAATTAAAACAATAAAAAAGTAAAAATTTTATTATATTTGTTACTTAAATTTTTGCGATAAAATATTTTATTGTTTCTCATTAAAGTAATCTAATTAAAAATAATTTATTTTTTAAATGCTCAAAATAAAATATAACATTTTTTACAAAAAATTAATGTAGAAAATTAATGTCTGTGCCAAAAAGAAAAATATTTAAATTTCAAAATTATAGGACAAGGCCACTCCAGCAAACATCTAACATTGGATCGGCTTAAGCCAATCCGCCTAAATAGGATGCATGTTCCAAAATGGCATGAAGGCCATTTTCTGGTTTGTCGTCTACTCAAAAATCCCAGAATTGCACATGGCCACGGAGAGCATCAGCGCACTATACTCAACGGGTTCACAGCAATCAATTTACTGATTGCGGATTTCGATGGTTCAATTGAGCAATTGGAATTGTACAATTTTGTCGTGGAACCATGGATGCGGGCGGGTGCCATCATTGTTATAAAGGAACCATATTTGAAATATTTTATCCCTAATGGGAATGGAGAAGAAGGGAAAGAGAATCGAAATATTCAAAAGATATCGCTAATCCGTGTGGAATCACCCTCCGACATTTTGGTAGTTCCCTGCACGGATCGGGAACAATTGGAACGGCTTGGAGCCGAAAAGTGGTATAAAAATGAGGAAAAGTCATTGCAATCACTGTGGGATGAGGCGAAGCAACTGCAAAAAGATGGAAAATTTGAAGGTAATTAATTTTTATAAATTTGGTAAATAATTTTTTAAATGAATCAGATTTACTTTTTCGAATTTATTTCCTTCTATCTTCATTGATTTTATTTTTTCAATAAATGTAATCTAAAAATTTAACTTTATATATATATTAAAAAAAGAAATATAATAAAAATAAATTAGATAATAAAAAAAGAAATTATTTAGTCAAATTTTATGGTCACAGTAAATATTAATTAGTCAGATTTTTATGATGCAAATTTTTTGAAGCATTTTTTAAATAATTTATGACCAACTAAAGATAGCTTCCATGACGTTACATTTACATTTCATAGCATAATTTTAATTTCATTTTCAGAATTATAAAGGTCAAATTTGTATGAAAAATTAATTTCGAAAAAGAATGAATTTTATAACATTTAGTCATTTAAAATATTAATAAATAATTAATATATTTTTAAAGAAGCAATTATGTTCTTTGACCGTTACATTGCATTGAAAATGAAATTGAATGTGGGCGATCTACCGAATGTGGATATTCATTTGGAAAAGGCATCCACTTTGCTTCATTTAGATCGTTTTTATGAGGCAAATTTATTTGCTGATAAGGCCCATCCAATAAATCGAAAAAGTGCGCTCATAATGTAAGTTTTATTGCACTTTTTGAAATTTAATTTTTAATTTAACAAAAATTATTGTAATGGGTTTTATAGTAAATTTATTTCAATTGCATATCAGTCTCAACTTCAACCTGAAACAAATTTGATACCATTGTTTAGCTTAGATATCAATTATTTTGATATCAAAATGCCTAATAGAAAATGTGAACACAATTGTATAAATATTTATTTATATGTTGAAAGATTGTTAAGTTATTGGCCAACGGACTAAATAAGTGTGGACAATTTTAGGATAGACAAAAAATTGACAAAAATAAATCAAAATTTTTAATGAAATTGAAATTTGAAAATTAATTTTCAATTATTTAAAAAATTTTTTTATTAAAATTGAAAATTAATTTTTTAAATCTTCTGTTTACTCAAAACAGAAAAGGAAGGGCTGCATACGGACAACGTCTATGGGAAGAGGCACAAGGCCATTTCCAAACAATTCAAAATGAATTTCCATCGGAAAGTGACGATAATTTGGAAGAATGGTTGAAAAAGATTGAGAAAAGATTAATGGAATCCAAAACTGGTGAATATGATTTATACGGCCTCTACAATAATTATATTGATCGGGATCAATTCCATTTGGATGTTGCCGATTACATAGGCCCAATTAAAATAACGCAAATACCTAATAAAGGTGAGGAAATGTAATACTCGAAAAACCATTTAAAACAATTTTTGAAATTTAAAAAAAAATAATTTTTTCACATCCATATTTTCCTTTTACCTTTGACTAATTTTTAGAAAAAATTCCATTTTTTTTTCAATTTTTTACATTTTTTTAATTTTTGTAAAATAATTTTTTTTAATATATTAAAATAATTTTTTAAAACTTTTTCAAAATATATATTTTTAACAATGGCAAAAAATTTAAATATTAGTTCAGAATTTATTTCAGAAGAGAAAGGCTACAAACCGGAAATGAATTTGATATTTATCATAAATTAATTTATTAAATTAAATTGAGTTTAGGTCGTGGGATGGTCACAACAAGAAAAGTGGAAAAAGGCACACTGTTGATGGCCACAAAAGGATACTGCTATAATTCCAGCAATAGAAAGGCCGAGGCACATTTGTTCTTGGTGAACACCTTCCCCGACGGCGAAGAGGCTTTGATGAGCACGCAGGTCCGATGCATTTTTGATGCAATTCAAAAGTTGAAGAATAATCCGCAGGTGAATGAAAATTGTAATTTACCTCTTTCTTCCAAAGCTAAAAATGCCAGCACAGATGGGTGGAATCGGAAAAATGAAAAAATGATTTTTGAAAAAAAACATCGAAATTCCAAAAATTGAAACTCAAATTTTTAATAACGTATTTTTTATTTATTCCACAAATTATTTGTAAAGAGTTTACCATTTTGGTGAATAAAATGAAAATTTTTTGGTAAATTTAATTAATTTATTCGATAAAAAATGAAATTTATTAATATTTTTTTTTGTAATTCACTGACTCTAAAAAATGTACAAAAAATTAATCATTCTTAAAATAAATTTTCTGAAAATAAAAAAAGCATCAAATTGCAGACTGCTAATGAACTTTATACCCTGTATTCGAAAAGCTCCGACGAGAAAATGCCTGAAGAGGGCATCATTGACACCGCACGAATCCAGAGAATATTTTTGCTTAATAATTACAATTTTGATGACATGTATGACTACAAGGAGGATCGACGCAAGTACAGCGGCTTATTCATTCAGCAATCATTTGTCAACCATGCTTGCTTACGTAATAATGAATAAATTATTCTATTTATAATAGAAACAAAAAATTACAATTTTTTGAATAAAATTAAATGTTTTATACTGCAACGTTATTTAAATAAATATGCAGTATGCACTGAAAACAGTGTGCATGGAAAAATTCGTAATAAATAAATAACAATCATTTATTAATCATTTGGAATGGGTGTGCATTATTTTGCCGAAAGATTTAAATGGTTTTGCCGAAAAAATGCATTATTTTGCCGAAAGAACAGTTTTTTGATTATAACTCTTTTGTGCTTGATCCTAGACCCCCAAACCATTTAGCATATTTGTAGAGCTCATCGAGACGCATCGATTGACCTATATATTGTCGGGGTTTGGCCAAAATTAAAGGTATTAAACCGTCTAAACCATATTCAGGTTTTTGGTTTAAAACTTTTTGGTTTGGGTTTAAACCCAGACAAACTATACATCAATCAGCGCGTCTCGATGAGCTCTACAAATATGCTAAATGGTTTGGGGGTCTAGGATAAAGCACAAAAGAGTTCTAATCAAAAAACTGATCTTTCGGCAAAATCATGCATTTTTTCGGCAAAACCATGTAATTCTTTCGGCAAAATAATATTATCTCATTTGGAATAGACTTGACTGTAATATATAGTTTTACCAAAAATATTAATTCAATTTTTAATTCCACAATTTTCATTTTGTTGGTGCAAATTTTTCTGACTGAATGAATAAGAATAAATTTTTTTAATGAATAATAGAAATGTATTAGTTTTTTTTCTTTTGTTTAAAAGTGAATATACACTTCTAGCTAATTGTAATTTTCTGAATTTTTTGATTTTACTTATTCTTTATTTTTATAAAATTTCTACGTTAAAAATTTTTAAATTTTGATTTTTTGTAGAAAAAAATAATAAAAATGCACGTATTCAAATAAAAAAATAAAATGATAAATTACAATTTGTAAAATCAATTTCAATTTAAAATATAACAAAATAACTAATAACATTATATAGCTTAGACAAAAAATTTTTGCTAATTTATTTTTTCAAAAATTATTTTTTTTTTATCAATTACTGAAATGCAAATATTTTTTTGATTAAGCCAATACAAGTTATATAATCCGTGGAGATGTGCTTTTCATGTATGCCGTCGAGGACATGGAAGAGGGCCAAGAGGTGACCATTTATTACAATGAACCAGAAGAATACTACGAGGAACGTCAAGATTTTTTAAGCACAAAATGGGGCATCGATTGTGATTGTATTTGGTGCAAAAAAGATGCACAAAATCCACGTCAGAAACAAATTGAAAAGTTGCTGAAAGAATATCGAAAAATAAAGTATTATTTAGATAAAAATAATTTAAAAATTTCAAATTTTAATTTTGATAATCCAAATTAAAAATTGAATTTTTGAAGGATGATTTAATATTATCAAAAAAAATTTATCTGCCGAAAACTTTGTATTAAAAATAATTATTTTTAATGCTAAAAATCTGGCTAATTTAATTTAAACATTTTATTATTGTCAATTAAATGACCTAAAAAATTTTATTTTTCGAAAAGATTTTAAGTAAATTAATTATTTTGTCAATAATTTAATAAATATTTTTCATTTTCAAACAATCTAATGCCTTACAAATTTCCACAGGCTCCCCATTATTGACGATCCATTGAATGCCAAATTGGGAAAACAACTTGAAAAATTGGTTTCTAAACTCCAAAAATTATACACCACCAAAGATGGCAACAATGGGCAACAATTTCTGCTACTCCATTTGAATGGTCCACTGTCTCTACTTGGCTATATATATTTCCATAAACACCAATATCAGAAGGCGGAAAAAATTCTTCTTGAAGCATTGGCCAGTTTGGAGGGAACACCACAAAAATATTTTCTCCATCCGACCATCCACATCCTTTTGGTCCAAGTTTACAAGGCTCAAAATAAAATGACGGAAGCACGCAAAATTGCCGAAGAGGCTTTACTGCTGAGTGCCATCAAAGAGGGCCTGAATGATAAGCGTCTTTTCCTGAAATTATACCCAGCATTTGATGGACTTATTTAAAATGAATGAGAATGGAAAATGATGCACAAGATTGAAAATTTTGAATACCAAAAATCCAAAAAATTAAAAAGATTTTGTCCTTTTTTTCTTCGGTTCTTTTTAAGTTAAAATAGTTTAACCTTTTCTTTAAACCAAAATGAAATAAAATTTTCATTTACAATTTAATTGAATTACAAATATATATCATTTTGAAGCCCCCATATCATAGATGGGCAACAACTATATTTCATCTTAAAATATCCATCCACAAAAAAGTTATGAACGAAAATTTAAAAAATTGGGTCAAATTCTAAGTCCAAAACCGGTTTTCTCCCTCTGCTAACCATGTGACCAAATTCAACCTCAAACCAAACCATGTCCATATTCATCTATACGCGTGAATTCCTGATGCAGTTTTCGGACTCCCACCCCCTAACCCTAATCCGGAACCTTATTATACCCCAAAATGTTGGCGACAAAGCTTTTTATACTGAATATAATTTTATAATATTATAATTTTAACATTTTGCATTAATTTTTTTGCCTAGATTCATGCTCAGTGTCTAAAATTAGAACTTACAATTAGAAATGTGTTACCTATCATTTTAAAATTATTTTTGGCGAGATATCAATTTTTACTTTTGCCGTTATTTTTGTATCGAACGATAGTATACAATTTATGATTGGGAATTTTTGCTAAAAAACCAAAAATATGAGAAACCGAAATCGACGAAAAAGGAATTTGCAAATGGCGGTTTAAGCCGATTTCGTTCCACTCTTGTCCACAGCATATGCCAGCCAGAGACAATAATCATCAATTGGGGCAAGCTTATAATTTTATTTTTTTTATAAAAAATTTTATATCATCGTGTGTAATAAACTCGAATTTTTGAAAGCAAATTATTTGTTTTACAATTTTTTTTGTTTCAAAAAAATAGAAAAATAATATTTTAAATATATTAAAAGCGATAAAATTTTATTGATGATAAAAATGAGCAAAATGTAATCAAATTTTTCACAAAAATTTTAATGTCGAAGCATTGATGTTTGAATTTGAATGACCGTCGTTGTCGAATGATTCGATTCTTTTGTGAACCATTTTAAAAGTGGTAATTCATTGTTAATTGCATTGCGATATTCACTGCTTAAATATATATTTTTTTGAATTTTTTCTATAGTTTTTTATGCAAACTTGCAAATATAGAGAATGGGCGCAGTCACAACTTGATTCAAAATAATTAGTTGAACCGAGATTTGCACGCATAAATTCAACATTTGTGGATTATTTTTAATTATTGCCGACAAAATGGTGATTGAAAGCATTCCGCCGGAAAAACAAAAGAAAATGAAAGCCATAATCAAGGTCAATGATTTTATAATGCGTCTTATTTCTGCGATATTTTGGAAATGTTGAGAAGTGGAATTCGCTAAAATCATATGATCACAAATAAATTTAAATATGCAAAACTACTACATTTTATTTTTAGCCGAATCCAAATGAGAATATAGAATACAACGGAAAAAATTGTTGTCGAAATTGTTTCGTATCGATACCACCATTTTGATGTTTCACCTTGTAAAATGTCACCAGGATTGCAATAAAGTTTTCTATTAAATTTAAAAAAAATATGTTTAGAATTTAATTTTAAGGTGAAATGATTGATAATATTGGAAACCATTTTTTAATAGTTCCGATTCTATTTAAAATTTACCGTCCAATGCTATTAATAATTCATATTTTCTTCTAGAGTAGAACAGAGTTGATTCTATACCGAATTGTCCGCTTCGAATTCTGATGTAGGTTCGAAAAATTAGAGAAAAAAATTTTCGTTAACCAAAACTGGTCCTATCTCCTATCATGTAAAATTTTTAGTAAAAAAGTAAAAATTGCCTCTCAAGGTGAAAGGGAAGAACAGAAGAACCAGTCGGTTTTGATCCTCGGTTCTCACTCTGACCTCGGTTCCGTTTCTATTTCCGGTTCGGGTACCCGAATCTCTCCTACCCTATTTTCCTATATTCCCTTATTCTGTTATTTTGAACAATTATTCTAGCACTCACATTTCTTTATAATTTTCTGAATTTTTAAATGTCAAAAATGCCCAACAGCCGCAAAAGGAAATTGAAAGAAGATTCAATGAAAAAATCAATCTGATGGGTCGTTTATTGAGCACAGTGCGATAAATAAAAAAGAAGGGAATTTAAATTCAAATTCAAAAAATTTTTAAAATACAAAATGGGTTTCCAAACGATCAAGAATCGGTCGATACTAATGCAAAGCATACAAAAACAGGCATGTTGAACAGCAAAAAAAGGAAAAACTTGAAACCAGAAACATTGCAAAAATGAAATTTGTTTTTGCATTGGCACAAGAAAAGCGGGCAAAATTGATGCACATAATCCAACGGCATCACTGGCAGAAAAAATTGCCAATAAAATGCCGGTAATTGATTGAAGATTCCTTGAGAGATTGAATTTAAAAAATTTTATTAAAAATTAATTTTCAATTAACTTATTCCTGATTATCACATAAACCAGAAAATTATTCATCAAAATTCCGCATGAGGCGATTAATGCTCTGATCAAAGCAATTGAGCATAATGAAATTGTGTAAAAATTATTCAATTCTTCTGCCATTCTTTCAATAAATGTGAATGAAAGTTTACCAGCCTTTTATTTCATTTCTTTTAAAATTATGAGTTGCCAATCAACAATTAATTTTACATTTATCGGCTGCAAATGTTTGAGAATTAAATTATTTAATTGAGAAAAATGAAACTTTCCTATTTATATAATTTATTATGCATAAAATGTATACAATTAGTCTAATAATTTTTTTTTATAAGATAATGTGCATTTTTTGGAGAATGGCAGCAATAGAGAATTTTACACAAATTAATACAGTATATTAATTTCTAGAAAATTGGTGACACACTCACAGGAAAATTGTAATTTTTAAATACTCTATCTGGCTTTTTTTTCCGTTTTATGATTCCATCTCGAAAATTTTTGAAAACCGGCCTCTAAGAATAGAATTTGACGCTAATAAATACGAATATGACATTAATTTTTTCAAAAGACGTCATTCACGTGACCTACTTGAATTTTTAGGTGAAAAATATTCAAAAATTAAGTGGGTGGTACCTAATCTGGGAACTTAGCGTCAAAAAATTCCTTCGCCACACTGTCCAGTTGATTTTTGTGAAAAAATTGCATGCAAAATTTTTTGACTTAAAAATTTTTTCACGGGCCTCTTTTCTAAAATTTTCGTGAGGGGTCAATAAACGGAAAAGCACCCCTATTTTTTACCCTATAATTTTTGTTTTTATTAAATATTTATTTACTTCATAGACAAATTTATTTAAATAAATGTAAAATTTGTTTGCAAATAATAAAAAAAAGCTATTTTAAAAATTGAAGTCTCAAAAATTTTTATTTTTCAAAATATGGCTTTCTGGGAGTGCAGTAATTGTTGAGCGGGAAATTGGCATCTATTTTATAATGACCCCCGGATTTGTATGTTCTTGAGCCGATAAAATGCTTTTTATTCAATTGGCGATAATATTCACAATAATATTGAAGGAAAATATTCATTTAACAATGACTGTGACGCGAGCAAGTACAAAAAGTGGCCTTGGCACGCAAATTTGGCGAAAAGGCTCAATAACATGGCTCGCATCGAATTAAAACAATCAGTATTTGTATGGGAAAATTTTTGGTTTTATAAGGACATAAGCGATAAAATTTTAAATTATAAGTGCATGTAAATTTTTCTTTTTTTTAATACAAAAGATTGTATTTATTTTGTTCAAATGCTTTTATTTTTCTTATAAATGCATTTCTCAATTATTTTTGAATTGTTTTTGGTTGAATAAAAAGATATCAAAATTGTGAACAATTAAAATTGCCTACCAAAGTAGAATTTTACCCAAAAATGGACTGAAATATCCGACCATCCACATCCTTTTGGTCCAAGTCTACATGAAGCAACACAAAATGGCGGAGGCACGCAAAATTGCCGAAGAGGCCTTCCAACTGAGTGCCATCAAAGAGGGCCTGAATGATAAGCGTCTTTTCCTGAAATTATACCCAGCATTTGAAGGACTTATTTGATGGATGGGTGTGGATTGTGGAAAATGATTTGATTTACAAATTTGAATACTTTTAGCAATTCTTTTGTATATGCTGTAGTCAATCTGGTGATTTAAACGACTCAGAGTCGGCTAGCCGATCTGAAAACATTACTTTGACTCCATTTCTGCTAGTCGATCTAGAGGCAGCCACTTCCAAACGGCTAACCGAAATGGAGTCAAATGAAATACAAAAATCCGCAACCGTCTATTCTTCACCACATCTCTCCCGGCCTCATATTCAATTGTTTATTCTATCCTCCCAACCAATTGGGAAAATAAGGCCACCAAAGCGCAGGTCGAAAAGAAAACCAGAGAATTGATCGAGATTCGGTAATTGGGTTTATTGAGGGAAGGGCTTTCATCTAGGTCTCGTTGGAGTTGGGGATATTGATTTGGAAATAGATGAGTCGGAAGAAAAGTGATGGCATAATCAATATGGCGCATGGAAATTGGAAATCGATGAACCTCCAGAATTTATCCATATTGCTCCGGCCTAGAGTCTGGACATTCATGAAATAAAAATAATATTTAATATTATTAAAATTTAGATTTAAAACATGTCAATTATTCGGATAAACAAAATATTCATATTCCTTGTATTGAATTTTCCCTGTATTTGGTCAACAACAAATATGGAAGATCAACAAGTAGAACCTTCATCACTTTCAAAAATTAAAAGGGAAAAAGATCCAGACAGACATTGTTTTTCTTGCTTCTTTAAACCAAAATCGAGTAATCCGCATTCACAGCTGGACATTCTGGCAGCATTGTCAGACGGATATTTTCAAAAGGTAGAGTTGATAAAATACAATGTTAACAAGGGTTTAGTTTAGTTTAGTTTCGTCTTCCGTGATATTGGATGAGAGAATTTTAAATTAGATGATGTTTTGGGCTTAGTGATATTCATAACTAAAAAGGATGGAAGCGAATTTATCTACTTAAATAATAAAAATATTCTATTTTAGACTCTAATTTCAGACAAATTTTTTTCCCATTTTATTTTAAGAAAGGAAAAACGGTGTTATGCCAATTCCAATTAAAGAGCAAAAAATGACAGAAAATATGTTTAGCGAAAAATGCAGTTGCGGCAGAACAATTGGCCAGCAAAAACCAGTACAATTAAACATAACAATAAACAAGAAAATCTATACGAATTTATTCTACATTGATCGACGTCGACGGGTACGCATACGCATAACACAACATTCATAAATTTAAATTTAAATTGTCGTTTTCAATTTTTTTATAATTAAATTAACAATATATTTTATGGTATTTATAATTAGAGGACCGGATTTATATGCACAAAAAGTGCCAAATATGCGAATTATAGCAAAATTTGCTTGAAAATATGCAATTTTCGATTTGTATTTTTGAAAGACAATTTTTGCCAAAATATGCCAAAATATCTAATTGCATATAAATATTTGCATTTGTCTATAAATCCGGTCCTTTTATCATATCAGATTATGCATGGACGAAATGAGAGCGGTGAATGTTATGCCATCAAAACGGATTGTTATTCTCGCAACGAAATTCTAGCCATGCGTGCTTGCAAGACGGGGCCTCATTGTGGAAATGTAATTGAATTCAGCGAAGTAGATATGTGAGTTTGGGCTTTGGGGTGAGCAAATATTTATTGTATATTTATAACATAATTTTATCAAAATATTTGACTGTCCAATGCCCGTAGAAAAAGACCGAAGGATTTGTAGACCGAGCTTATTCCAAAGAGCTCGACGAGTTGAATGAATATGTATATGTAAAAATTTTAATTAAAAAGAAAAGAGTTGAAGAAAAAAATTAAGATGATAAAAAAATTTAAATATCGCGTATCGATTTGTTGGTGTAGTATATGGCATTGATTTCACATAAAACTCAAAAATAAAATTATTATGGTCATCAATATTTTACATATAAAGAGAGGACTATGCCTAGAATTAGGACTCAACGAGGATTTAGAGCTTAAGATCGGAGTTTGAAGAAATATTTGAATTTTTCGAGCGTTTTCGAATGAGCTATGAATCGATCCGATTGGTTCACTTCTCGGCCTTTTTTGAGGGACATAAACTCAACTATTTGCTGATAGATTCTAAGGGAATATCATAAATTTTTCCCCGATTTCATGGAAAAGATTAATGATGGCGGTGGATATATTTGATTCTGTGAAATTATAGTTTTCTCTAATAGAAAAATTATTTTTGTTTAATTAATTTTTTTAGTAGTAGACAAATTTGCGTATTGCCATTTGGTGAAATAACAATTCAACAAATTTTTAATCAAAGGTAAATATAACCATCGATTATCAAAATTTCATATATAATTTAAGATCTATGTTAAATTATGGTCTTAAATGCAATTTATTACGCACAGAAATTACCAAAGGCATAAAACAAATGCATCAAAAAGGTAACAAAAATATATATAATAAATTTTAGTAAATTTTTCAGGATGGTCCCATGGCGATATAAAAGCCGAAAATGTGATGCTATTCAAAAGAAAAAATGCTGGATATGTGATTAAACTAATTGACCTAGGAAATGCAATTTCTTTTGAAGAATATAAAATGGATTTAGAACTTTTTGGCTTCCATTTAAATCCGTTCGATAGAGATTGGGAAGATTTAAATATAATGATGCAACAATGTCAAGATGATGAATGATTATAAATTATAATGCGAATTTGATATTCCAGTTCTATTCTAAAATTTACATATTCTATCCTTTTTACATATATTTTTATAATATTTATTTATATAATTTTTTTTCTTTTTTAAAAATATTTAATTCGACTCAAAAATTTATTTAAAAAATATAAAAATTTTTATCCGAAATATGAAAAAAATGATAAAGAAAATTATGAAAAATTAATTTAAGAAAGAGATTAGGCCGAATTCCGATGGGCAGAGGATTTTCGTGTTTCTCTCCATTGTTTAGACGGTGACCAGAAAAAAATGGATGTCGAATTAAAACCGTTCGAGAGGATATGGGGCTCCACCCACAGTCATTTGGAAAACAACAAAGCAATCATGATCTTTGCCGTACTGCGACACTTGCGGACCCGACACTTGCGGACGAACCGGTCTGGCGCCGATGATGGTAAAGCTGGAGTGGCATTGTTTATGGCATATTATTAAGCATAAAATTAGCTACAAAATGACATAAAAAGGTTTGGATAATGTTGAATATTCACCGAGTTATGGCCAAAAAACCGTTGATTTAATTAAAATTGTGATTTTGACGGTTTTTTGGCCATAACTCGGCGAATATTCAACTCTGGCCAATGCATTTGATATCATTTTGTAGCTAATTTTATGCTTAATAATATGTCATAAACAATGTCACAATAGCTTAACCACCTTCGGCGCTAGACCATCTGGTCCGCAAGTGTCGGGTCCGCAAATGTCGGCCAACCGATCTTGCTCCACAATTTTGAGAAAATAGAAAACAAATTCTTCTAAGATGAATAAGAATTAAACTGAATTTTATATAAAAAATTGAATACACTTCCTATTTATTATCAACTTTTGTCTTTTGTTTTTAACATATTTCCTTTTTGACACAAAAATAATTGCAAAAATAAAGAATTGGTGTTCGCATCAAGATTAGTGTAATAATCCAGTAGAAATTGGCAATATGAAAAGATGATCTAGCATTTATTTGCCCTCTTCCTAACATCATATTGAAATTGAATAGAAAAACAAGGGAATGAGATTGGTGGCCGTTAGAATTAGAAAGTATTTTGATTTTGATCTCCTCTACACTTTTGATGATCACTAGAGCACGGAATTTTATTGACGAAAAATCCCAAAATATTGATGAAAATATTGATTTAAAAATCGCAAAATATTGACGAAAATGGCAAAAAATAGGCAAAATATTGATGAAATATTGATGAAAATTTTTTAAAAAACGATAAATTTTAGCAAAAAAAATGTAAAATTATTTGTTTAAATATTTTCAATCTCAAATTATTAACATTTTGACCTTTTTTATTCAAAAATTTTAAAATATATTTCAAAAAAATGAAATTTTCTATTGAAATTTTTAAAAATGCCAAAAATCTATTTTATGATTAATTTTTTTGTTCTAAAATTCTAAAATTAATTTTTTCACAATTTTTTCAAAAATGTTGAAAAATTTTTTTGAAAAATTTTCAAAATTTTATAAAAAAATTTTCAATTTTTTACAAAAAAAAAACTAAAAAATTTATTGAAAATCTTCAAAAATCTTCAAAATATTGATCAAAATGCCAAAAAATGGCAAAATATTGACATAAATATTGACGGTCAAAAAATGGCAAAATATTGATGAATATTGACAAAAAAGTCCACGAAAATCATCAAAAACATTGATAAAAACATGTTTTACGTTGGTTTGAAGCTATTTTAAGATAGCAAACAAAATATTGATATCAATAAAAATCCGTGCTCTAATGATCACATTTTCTAGACATTTTGCTCTGCTTTAACTTTATTGAATCAAAATGATAAACTTTCATTCTTTTCCCATTATTAAGAATGGGAAATCAATTTATTGCTGTTGAATTATATGTATCTAATATATTTCGATGTTGAAAATCAAATTAAGTAACTTTTACTAAGAAAATTAATTAAATATAAAATTTTTATATCCGAAACATAAAATAAAATAATTTAAAATAGAAAATAGCAAAAAATTTGAAAATGTTTGGTTTTAAAGACAATAAATAAAATTCAATTTTGTTTTATACAGCGCTTTCCATAATTTTTGAAAAGATTTTCTCTTTCTTCTCTCATCAAGATTTTTAAAATATTGTAGAAAAATATGTTGTCAAAAAATTCTCGTCATTGTGATAATTTTTAAATGCTTCCAAAATTTCCAGATATATAAGAGCACTAAACATTACTTCATATCGCGTCAATTCCATTAATCTAAATTAATTGAATTTTAATATAATTGTTTAATTTATTTTTTTTTAAATTTATTAACAAATGTGGGAAAAATTTGAAAATTTTTTTAATTTTGTCGGCGCACTCTAAAATAATAATTAATGTTTAATAAAATAAGCTAAACTTAATTTTTGAAGATATTATTTTCTATTTCAAAACTAAATTAAATTTTTATGAAGCAAAATAAAATTACTCTAATAAAAATGTTGGTATTGTTGAGTGCAGTTCGTTTAATGCATTTAATTGTTTTTCTCTTCTTTTCCTCTCAGCTTTTGCATGTTTTTCTTTTTCTGAATCCTCTGTAATTGGAAATGTATTTTTTCCCAAATTTTCTTCTTCAAGATTAAATTTCAATCCCAAAGGATTTGGAAAATGTAATTCTAAAAAATTAAAAATATTTTTTTTCGCATTTAGAACATTAATAATTATATTTGTTATTCGTTCATTATTAAAAGTGCCTTTTTTCTACTCAATTTTCGCTTTTTTTTTAATATAAGATACAACGTAAATACTCTTTTGAAACTTACTTAAGGGGTATTTGTCAACATTCCAATATTTGAGTGAGAAAATTCGAGGTAACTAACATATTATTCTGCTGGATTTTGTGAAGCTTTTAAGAAATTGGCAAAATTTTTATATTTTTTATTTAGATTTATTTGAGTGGGGTATTAAAAGTGTATTTACAATTATATTGTATGAAAATTTACCCATTAAAAAATCAACATTTCTAATACTAGAACTAGGCTCCCTTCTTAAAATCGGAAATTTTCCGACCTATAACTGGATCATAAAGAAGTATCGAGGCTAATTAAGTTTATTATTAGATATAGGCAAAGGCTAAAAATTTGGACCGAATAACTTTTAAAATGGAGGATACTTTCCCATTATCGTTTGGGTGTGGAGACGGTTTAAACCATTTAATATCCTTTAATTTTGATCATGCCATTAGTATATGTGAATTTAGGTAAGAAAAACCTTTATTAGAGAATCTAAAATTTCCATCCCCCCCACCACGATAATGAATTTTCCCTCCTTCCGATAATGAGAAAATTTATTACTTCTTAATTTATTAAATTTCAAAATTTTTATATTTTTTTCCTTGCTAATAATAATAATAAGATGATTAATAAATAATATAATAAAATTACCGATTTGATGGTCTTCATGATTTTCTCGAATATGTTCAAGTAAACCAAAATGTGAATAATGTTCATTTATTCCTCTTAATCTATATAAGAAAATATTTGTTGTATTTTTTCCAATAATTATAATTTAAAATTAATTTATTAAAATTTTACTAAAATTTTTATATTTTTATTTTTACCTCATCCAATGGATCAATTCTCTTTCCATTTTGATTATGCAATTGCGAGACGCTATAAAAGTTTTCAGCTCCGTTAACTTCCTATTAAAAAAAGTTGATTTCAAAGAAAATTTGTTACAAATTGAAAAAAGTGATATATTATTAAATTGGAAATTGAATTGAAAATTATTAAGTAGGCCCAATAGAGATGTGTCTTAATTTTCGATAGTATATGCACTCATTCGACTCCTTTTGTCAAAATGAGTCGATTGAGATATCATATTTGACCCTAGCACAAATTTAAAAAATATTCATCAGAATAAGTTGTCAGAATCAAATATATTGCGGCATTTGTAAAAATAAAACCTTTCTATTATATATTATTTCTCATTTTTAGTTAGCCGTAATTAATTTGTCCGGTAGGCCGATGTACTTTTCCAGGTCCCATCCCCGTACACACACCCCGAACCTTATTATACCCAAAAAAGTGTGTGACATTTTTTCCTTAGCTTTTTATATTGTATATAATCAGGGGTGTAACTGCAAGTTGCGAAAAATTGTGAAAAGTCAAAGGGGGGACCCTTTGCAATTTTCAACCAAAATATAGATTTTTTTTTGAAAGGAATTTCATTTTTTAATTAAAAATTCTTTCTTTTTTTATTATATTTTGTTCTTCTAATTTATTTTTGAATTAAATCACGAAATATATTTCATATGTTTTAAGAATAGAATAACAAAAAATGAAAAATTTTATGATTTTTGGTGGTATTATTTTGATAAAATTGACCAAATATTAGAAGCAACATGGAAAAAACCTCATATAAAATAACCAATTATCAATGCCCATTAAAAGAAACAACCAAATTGATATAAAATTTAAAAATTTCAAAGGTAATTTTTATAAAGAATGAGAAAAAATTGAACGAAAAATTTCAGTTCGGCTGGGTTCATTGGAGACAATTTTGCCAAAAACTTAAGTCAGAAAATTTGAAAAAAGCTTCTTTTCATAAAACAAAATTCGAAAACCTACAATTTTATTTTTTAAAATATCATTAATATTTTTTGAATAAAAGTTCACTTTCTGTTTTCGAAATTTCAATTTTTTAAAAGATTTAAAATTTTTTTGAAAAATTGCGATTTGCAGTTGCGAGAATTGTGATGTTTATTGGAGTTCGATTTCAGTGAAAATTTTCGAGTCGCGATTGCGATTTTTTTGAGTTGCGTTTCAACCCCTGGCCATAATGTCTATGGCAATTTTTGCTGTTAAATTTTCACCATTTTTATAAATTCCCCATTTTATATTGCGTTTATAAATAATAGCGGGGTTAAATTTAAGCATAGTATTTTTACTAAAATAAAATAAAATTTCAAAATATTACCCTTTATATTCATCTTTGCAATTGACTGTTATTTTATTTTGAAGGGCCTTAAATATTTCGCCCTTTTTCTCTCGTCTTTTTCTTTCATCCTCAGCTAAATTGGTAAAATTTCAAAAGTTTTAAAATTATATTTTTTACCATGTTTATTTATTGATGACATTTGCATTGCCGATTGCTGAATTTTATAAAATTCGCTTAGATAAATTTAAAACAATTTTTCCTAGCTCGATTTTACTTGTTGTGAAATAAATGCACGATTATTTTTTAATAATTGGAAAATTAGAAAGATAACCAATGATTATTGATATTATAAATATTACATTGATGAAATTGTCCATTTGTAATTCATGATGTTCCATTGTTGGCGGTAAATGATGAATTGATGGGAAGTTACTATGCAATTCATGAAGCATTGTCTGCGGAATATGGATGCCACTTTGAAATCCTTGGGGCATTAATGGCGGCTCATGAATGCCACTATGCTGTCCTTGAACTTATATTTAACAAAATTTCAAACAAACAAAAAATTCCCTAATCCCTACCCCCCGAAATTGACTCAAATGTTTGATGATGCGAAGATGCTTGGCTTGGATTGTCATCGTGATGGATTCTAGAGGGAATTGGTCGGAAAATTTGCTGATGTTCTTGATGATGAATTTGACCATGGGAAGTGCCACCAACATTAATATGTTCAATGGGTTGATTAGAATATTGTTGTTGATGTTGATGATGATAATATTGAAATAAATCGGCTTGTGCTTGTCGCCATTGTTCATAAGTAGAATCAGCGGGAAAATTTGGCGTTTCCAATGAATAACCAGATAAATGTTGGATTGGATGTTGATAAGGTAATGGCATCAATTGTTCCTGATCAACATGTTGACCAGTAACTAAAATTTTGATAATGATTTGAAAAAAATAATATTAATTTACATTGACGCACAAGCTGCCCAAAATCATTCGGATTGGTATTTATCACCATCAACGAATTTTGTTCGGAATCGGAATGCTCCTCCTCCATTTGTGTTTTCCCTTTGTTCTCTCTTTGCGATGGTCCGGCTTCATCTTTATTATCGGTACAAATTATTTCAAAAATTAGTGCGCAAATAAATAAAATAAATAAGAATTTTTTCATGTCTCTAAAAATGATGAATGAATAATAAATAGGAAATTAAAATCATTCTTTTGGCAATAGATCAATCAGGTAAGAATTTAAACGAGAATGTGATATAACATTGGTTAACCCAAAGAGTCATTTATAATTTGAACCCTTTTAAATTCTATATAAATCCAACTTTAATAAACCAGAATTTTTAAAGGACCTGCTTATTTTACAATTTGTTTTAAATTTGAAGAAATTAAAACCACTTTTAATAGAATTTTAACGCTTTCGAATTATATATTCCTTTCTTGTTTAATAGTGCTTTTTGTTGTGAGTTTGACCAAAAGATTGATCCAAATAATAGATAGTACTGAATTGTACTGCTGGCTTAATAGATTTTAATTTAATCATATTAGATGAGAAAAAATTATGTGAGCTTATGATTTGACATTAATGAAATGGGAACGAAGGAATGAACCGCGGAATTAAAGAGAAAATAAAGAGAAGTTAGAAAAAGCTGTCAAAAAGGTATAGCACTGTGAGTGAGGCCTATCGAATCTACTCATAGAAATGGATATATTGATTTATTCCATCTCCATCTCTACAGCTTTCACCTCTGGCCAAATAGGCCCATCCTCGTTCCAACGGCCTTTACCTCTGGCCAAATAGGCCCATCCTCGATCCTCTGGCCTTCACCTCTGGCCAAATAGGCCCATCCTTGCTCCTCTGGCCTTCACCTCTGGCCAAATAGGCCCATCCTTGATTCTCTGGCCTTCATCTCTGGCCAAATAGGCCCATCCTTGCTCCTCTGGCCTTCACCTCTGGCCAAATAGGCCCATCCTCGATCCTCTGGCCTTCACCTCTGGCCAAATAGGCCCATCCTTGCTCCTCTGGCCTTCACCTCTGGCCAAATAGGCCCATCCTTGATTCTCTGGCCTTCATCTCTGGCCAAATAAGTCCATCCTCGTTCCACCGGCCTTCATCTCTGGCCAAATAAGTCCATCCTCGCTCCACCGGCCTTCATCTCTGGCCAAATAAGTCCATCCTCGTTCCACCGGCCTTCATCTCTGGCCAAATAAGTCCATCCTCGTTCCAAAGGCCTTCGAAAATATGGTCAATTCCATAAAATTAGGTAAGTATTTTGGTAACTCTGGTCTCCTATTCCCTTTGCCTTTTCTTGGTTAAAGATTAAAGTTGGCAATATCATACTAATATCCTAAAATACGACAAAACGGACGTCTATTTCGAATTCTCTGACCTCGATTATCCCTAAAGCCTAAATACATATTTGATATGAAGAGGAAATTAAAAATAATTATCAAAAATGGGGAAGAACGAACTGCTGTTGTACTATTACCCAACTATAACTCTTTTATAATTATATAAGAATATTTTTTAATAAAATATGGAATTTGAATGAATAAAATGAAATATTTCAAAAAGAGGATAATTTTTCATTAAAAATAACAATTTTCATACATAAAAATAAAGAAAAAACGACTTTTTAGTTGATTTTTTTTAAAAAAATTTCCCCGAAATTTCGGGGTCCTCGGCCGGGGAGAGGCTCCACGGAATGGATTCGGGGACGGGGAATATTCATTTTCGGGGACGGGGGAAAAAGCCCATGGACGGGGAGGGGAAGGGGCCAACCCAAGGACCAATGAAATGGAATTGAAAAAATAATTTGGAGCTCATTGTCCCACCATCGCTGAGGAGCCCCTTTCTCAATTGTTGCCTAAACCGCTAAGCCACATTCACCACTGAGAGTTTTGGCTTCAGCTTTGGGCCATATTCCTTTAATTGGCTCTTTCATATTCTCTTTATAGCCATAATAATCAAGATAGGGCATTAAAAATAAGAAGGGATGAGTTAGAATGTTCATAGTGAGAATGAACTATTTAAAAAAAGGCATGGAATTAGGACACAATATTGGAGGAGAAGAAGAATTTGGATATAGATGTATTTGGTGGTTAGTGGTTACTCTTATTGATTAATCTTTCTCATCCTCCTTCCAGTTTTATCCTCATTAGTCAAAAATCCATCGCTTTTCAAAATAATTAATCCTATTATGATATCATTGGCAGTAGTTGATCTTATGCAAAAACAATAAATTATAAGAGTCAAATCTCAAATTCGAGTCAAAAAATTTATAAAAATATAAAATTTTTATATAACCGAAATATGAAATAAAACAATTGAAAAAAAATAGCAAAATCGAAAATGTTTGATTTTAAAAAAAATATATAAACTCCAAATCACTTCGACTTTTTCAGCCATCTTACCACAGTTTTTGAAAAGATTTTTTCTTTCTTCACTCCTCAAATTTTTTTAAATATTGTAGACAGATATGTCGCCAATTTATCATCATGGGGATCCCTTTTTAAAGTTTCCAAAATTTCAAGGTATATGAGAGCAATGAATATTACATCATTATTAGTAAATCTCATTAACCTAAATAAATTAAATTTTTTAATATAATTATTTATTTATTTTTACATTACAAATGACTAGAATTAATCAAATAAAAAATTCAAAAAAATTATCATATGATTTATTTATAAATTTTCATCGGAATGCCTAGCGAAATACTCACTGCTTAATCGGTTTAAAAAAATAAAATTACTTTAATAAAAATTTTGGTATTGTTGAATGAAGTTTGCTTGATGGATTTAATTGTACTCTTCTACTTTCCTCATATTTTAAATTCCTTTTTGAATTGTCTTCAATAATTTGCACTTCACTTTTTACCAATATTCCTTCAGAATCAAATTTCAATCCCAAGGGATTTGGATATTTTGATACTTAAAAAATAAAATAGTTTATTTAATTAATTATTTTTTAAATTTATTTTTAGCACAAAAAAATATTCTTACTAATTAATATTTTTTTATTCGTTTTCATTTATAATGTAAAATACCATAAATATTTTTTTAAAATTATTTTTCAACCCCTAAAATTAGGAAATTTAGGGGTAATTCTTTCTAATTTCTATACATTTTTGAATAAATTATTCTGGTGTTCGCCCTAAAAATTTCTTCGGGAAAGTTGCCGAGTAAATAAATTTTCACGAAAATTATCCTTCCAACGGGACTGTTCCCTTTTAGTGTAAGCCAACAGGATAATTTGCAACTACCCGGGACTTTGAAAATTTTTTAAAAATATTTAAAATATAGGAAAAATTAATGAATATATTGTATTCGATAATAAAAACTCCCTTTTTCATATAAAAATTTATTAATTATACTATTCATTTTTATATTTTTAAAAAATTTTGAAAATCAGGATTCACAACAAGCTCTCTGTGTCTTTGGCTTATGATTGTAAAATTAAAAAAAAATGTAAATATATACATCCCATTTAAAAATTAAAATATAGTAAAATTACCGTTTCGATGTTTTTCAAAATTTTTTCGTATATGTTCAAATAAACCAATTGGTTGATGCATTTTTAGTCCTCTTAATTTATAATTTAAATAAGAATATTATAGTTGTATTTTTCATTTATTTTAATTTATAAAATAAAAATATTTTTATTTGTAAAAAAAATTTATATTTAAATTTTAAAATTATTTTCACCGCATCAAATCGACTAATTGTCCTTCCATGTTGAATATGCAATTGCGCGTTGCTATTAATATTTCCTCATTAAATGGCAAACTAAAAAATTTTAAATGAAGAAAATTATTTTTAAAAACAGACAAATTCATATATTATTAAATTGGAAATCAAATTGAAACTTAATTTTTAATTTAATGAAGAAATATGGTCCGAGAACGTTGAAATGTATTATAATTTTATTAAATAAAATTGATGGTTTGCACTGAGGTTAGGATTGGTGAATGACAATTACTAATGGGAAGATTTGGGAACAGATGGTCTAAATTCCCAGCGATCATCAGGGACGGGGATTTCATCCTCTGGTTTAAATGAATTTACTTATTTAACGAAATTTTATTTGAAAATAGAATAAATTTATATTACCCTTTCGTTTCAATTTTACAATTATTGTCCTTTATTTTAACTGTTAGAGCATTCAAAATGCTATCTTTATTGTTCCCTCGAATTGCCTTCAATATACTTTTTCTCTCTAGCCTTTTTAGTTCATCCAAATCTAAATTTGTTTTAATTTCGAAAAAAAATATTTTTTTTACCACGTGGATTTGTTGATAATATTGGTTCTGTTAATTGCACTGGATTTTTTCCTTTATTAACATTTTTTCCGATTGAATTATCCATTGATTGCTGAATTTATTTATTTATAATATTAGAATTGACTAATTTAGATCAATTTGTACTAGCTAGATAAGATTCTACATATATTAGTGAAATAAATCTTTTTATGATTTAATCAGAGATGCTAATTATTTAGAAAATCGGCAAAGTATGTCTGTCGGGTTCTAGGATCGGATTACCCAAAATAAAATCTGACCCAATAAACCGGAGTGAAAAATCTCGGGTTTCCGGTCGGGTTTAAAAAGGGAAAAAATTTTAATAGAAAAATGTTTTAAAATGGTAAAAAACAATTTAAACCAACAATATTTTAATAGATTAGTACTCATAAGCTTATTTTTTCGGAAAGTGAAATTAAGAAAATTCAACATTTGAGACCTTGATGTCAAGGAATCTGAAAAAATCGAACGGGAACCCGAAACCCCGAAAAACCCGAATCCGAGTTGGAATCGAAAATTCGGAAAAAGTCTACGGTCGGGTTTCGAGTTAGTTTTTTCCCGAATTAAACCCGACCCGAAATCCGAAAAACCCAAACGGTTACCGGAACCGTCAGATCTCTATAATTATTAATGTAAGTGCATACATTGTGCAGAATATGATGAAATGATGGAAAGCTACTTTGCTCTCCTTGAAATTGCATTGATGGCGGAATGTGGTAGTCATTTGGCCATCCATGATGTTCATTTAAAAAATTTTGAAAATGATCATCAAAATGGTGTCCTGATCCAAAGTCCGTTTGAATTTTCTGCTTTTTCGATTGGCTTGCATGATTGACTTCGCCAATAGCTGAAAAATATTACAAAGAGAAATTTTTTATTAAAAATGTCAAAATTTCACCCCCTTCCCCCGATTCACCTTCTTCTGCAGTTATTAGATTTCCAACTGTTGTCCATTCCACTGGCGAATGTTGCTGCATCATTTGTTGTTGTACCATCGATGGATGTGGAACATTTCCAACTGTTGGAGCTACACCCATACTTGACCCATCTTCGGATATAAGCATGCCTTCTCGTAGTAAATGAGCAAATCGATTTTCAACTAATTCTGGAGGCAATGCATTTGGATTCATGGGATTTTGTGGGGAATAATCGTCCCTTGTTCTTTTTCCCTTGTCAATATGAGAAGAGTCAGCATCATCTTTTCCCGTAGAAAACGTTTCCAAAATTTTTGAACAAATGATTAAAATTGAAATGAAATTTTTCATTTTTAAATCTGATAAAATATAATGTAAAAAATACAATATTAAAAAGTTATAAAATTTTGAGACTTTCGGCTTAATCCCAAATTTTGGCAGTTGACCTGGAACAATAGGGATAAACTAGTCCTTAATAATGTCTTTCCTATATTCGGTTAAAGAGAATCTTATTAAAACATCCTCATTGAAATACAGAAATTCCGATAATTGTTGAACTTTAAATTAATAAGTCCTAATCATGAAAAAATCTATATATGATGTTTGATGTGATTTCTAATATGGTTTAAAATTTGCTTAAGAGCAGAGATATTGCCCCCCCCTCATCCCTTTCCCTTATTTTCGGTCAAATCTCATTAGACCAAAAAAATTAATTTTAAATATATTTTTAAGATTAGCCCTTAAGATAATTAAAATCAAAGAATGATGGACATTTTTGGGACATTAATTTAAAAAATATCAATAAACAAGTAATAACTAATAACACGTATAATTTTGATATTATTTTTCCTTAATACATTTCAAATGTCATAAAAAACACAAACATTCATTAATTAAATTAAACCATTCAATAAATCCCCAACAGTTAATATCTCATTAGGTAAAAATTACAGAAACTTGAACTTATAATTTGATATCAATGAAATGGGATTTGGGATCAAGCGAAATGAACCGCGGAATTGGAGAGAAATTTAAGGGAATCGGATTTGGGAACAAAAGCTGCTTAATAAGCCATAGTATTTCGAAGCCCATCGAATCTACACACAAAAATGAATATATTGATTTTGTGTTTTGTCCAGCTCTGCCTTATATTGATTTATTATATCTACTCTACATCCCTAGTTCTTGCTGCCTTCATCCCCCATCCAAAGAGTCCCACCTCGATCCTCTGTCTGGCTTTCACCTCTGGCCAAATATGCCCATCCTCGATCCTCTGGCCTTCACCTCTGGCCAAATAGGCCCATCCTCGATCCCCTGGCCTTCATCTCTGGCCAAATAGGCCCATCCTCGATCCCCTGACCTTCATCTCTGGCCAAATAGGCCCATCCTCGATCCTCTGGCCTTCACCTCTGGCCAAATATGCCCATCCTCGATCCCCTGGCCTTCACCTCTGGCCAAATAGGCCTCGATCCTCTGGCCAATAGACCATTCTCAATCCAACGGCCTTCACATCATCCCAAATGCCAACCCAAGTATACTTATACTTACTTATACTTACCTATACCCATGTTCATCCAAACCCTCCTCCTCTCCTTCAATATTATGGCCTTTTGGCCCTTCTCTCAATAATATTTAGCCATTCCCAGACAGAGGGATGAGCGCAACGGCAAAAGCGGTTCGAACACAAAACAAAATGCGTTCAAAAAATTTTTACGCAAAATGGAAAACGCAACGAAATAGCCAAAAATTAACGCAAAATGCAATGGACAAAATAATTTTTTGAAAATTAAAATTTTCTTTTTTCAATTGTAAGGAAGAACAATTAGCTAAAAATGGTCTCATCAGGAAAAATTTGAAGGGACCATGCGCCATGGAAAATAAATAAAACTAGAAATGACTCGATAGGGAAAAATTTTAGCCAAAAATACCATCACGGCAAACAAATTTTACTAAAAAAAATCAATTTTTTGAAATTTTTTTTAAAAAATTTTCAGTTTTCACTCAATTTTTGCGTTATTTTTACGCCAAACGCAACAGCCGAACGCAACGCAATTGCACTCATTTCTGTTCCCAGTTTTTTTTTTCGTAGTCTCATCTTCTCCTTTTAATAGAGAAGAAATCGGCTAGTAGTTGAATTATATTTTAACATAGTAATTTGATAATTGAAAATCAGATTGAGGAATTTGTGCTAAGAAAATTTAATTAAAATATAAAATTTTATATCCGAAATTTAAAACAAATAAAAATGAGAATAGCAGAAAAATGAAAATGTTTAATTTTAAAGATAAATAATTAAAATTCAATCGTGTTTTACTTTATCAGCGCTATTCTACAGATTTTGAAAAGATTTTTCTTTCTTCACTCTTCAAGATTTTAAAATATTGTAGAAAAGTATGAAGCCAATTTGTCGTCAAGAGGACCGTTTTTAAATTTTTCCAAAATTTCCAAATATTTAAGAGCAATGAAAATTGCTTCATTCTTTGTAAATTCAATTAATCTAAATTAATTAAATTTTTAATATAATCTTTTTAATTCATTAATAAATAATAAATGAATGCAGAAATAAATCAAATAAGATTTGAATTTGTCGAAGTGCATAATTGGGGGCTACACAATATTTTTGTCATATTTTCCACTCTTTTGGTCATAACTTTAGTATCATTACCAAATCCATTAATTTTTCTTCACTAATCTCATTTCATTCACTCAGTGCGTTATAAAAGAACATATCTTGATGGATGTTTTTTTCTTAATAAATAATTTGGCACCAAACGGAATTTGGAATTGTGTAAAGCGGAAAATTCTTTCTTTTATTATATATGGAATAAAGCTATGCTAAAGCTAAACGAGCAATGTCGGCTCACTAGAACATGAGGAGTTGGATTTTTTATTACCTTTAAAAAATTTTATAGAAATAAATTTTTTACAAAAAAATAGAGGAGGTTTTTCAGTTTATAATATATAATTTTAAAAATTTTTTAAAATTTTATTTAAAATAAACAAGCAGGAGGTGAGCTGATGATTCAATTTGAAATCAATTAAAAATCGTCGGCACATCGGCTCAATCCTCGATCCACATCGGATTATTTCAAATAAAATTTTTATAATATGTTAAAAAAATTGAAATACTATTCTAAGCTGAAAAGTTTCCTTTATTTTTTGTAAAAAATTTTTTTGGACGATTACAAAATTTCTTATCCTACTCCTAGTGAGCCGACACGTCGGTTAGTATTGTATAAACATAGCTTAAAGAGCTATTTGATTTGCCCTTGTTTCCATATTCTCACAGTACCTATAACTATAATGTATATTTGTTGCCCAACGTACGGGGTCAATTTCTCAATAGACAAAAGGCCGTGCAAATGTGGGCGATTCCTCAATAGTTCAAATGTGAGTGTTTTCGACTTATAATTAATCATAAACCGGTTTTAGAACCTACAAACCTTATACCATTTTATAGATCTCATCAAGACGCATCGATGGGTATATAATTTGTCATTGTTTAGTCAAAATTTGAGGATAATAAACCGTTCAAATCTTTTTTCCAGTCTTTGGTTTTAAATTCTTTAATTTTAGCCCAAACACTGATAAATTATATACTAATAGATGCGTCTTGATGAGATCTACAAAATGGTATAAAATTTGTTGGATCAAAAACCCGTTTCTGATTAATTATAAGTCGAAAACACTCACATTTGCACTATTGAGGAATCGACATAGCACCGTTGCCCAATTGTTAATCATAAATGGAAAAATGAAAATAGTGGATATTTCGCTGTATACTAATTTACTAAAGTAAGCCACACACAATTAATTCTAATAATTCCTCTTGCTGGGTTATATTGAATCTTCTATTTTACTTTGCCGAATTTGTTTTCTGCATTCAATGTTAAATTAAATTTTATATAATAAAATAATTTAGTACCTTAGTAAAAATGTTGGTGTTGTTGAGAGAAGTTCGCTTAATGCTTTTGTTTCTTCTTTTCTTCTTTTCCGATCCCTTTTTAAATTTCTTTCTTTTACCAAATCTTCTTCTATAATTGGCAATTTACCCTTTTCGAACTTTTCTACCTCACGATCAAATTTCAATCCCAACGGATTTGGATATTTTAATTCTTAAAATATTAAAAATTTTCGCATTAAAAATTCAAGATACCTTAAATACTATTTTAGACTCCAAGGGAATTATTTTCCAATCATAAATTTGAAAAATTAATCTAATTCTTTTATTTATTGATATTTTTAAACAAATTAATTCTGGATTTTATGGGCCTTTAGAGAAACAATATTTTTGTAATGAATTATTAGAGTAGGGATTAAAAGAACATTTACAGTAATATTTTTATTTAGTATGAAAATTTTACCCGTAAAATAAATTATCATTTTTAATGCTATAAGAAAAATATTATCCCATTTTAAATTAAATTTGATCCCATCTTTAATCTTTGCCTATATCTAACAATCCTAAAAAAACCATAACATTTCTTTATGGTCAAATTATACCTATGCCTTAAAATTACTGATTTTAAAAAGTGAAAATTTGTTAGATAAATTTAATTCAATATTTAATATTAGAAAAGTGTTTTTTTTGTTGATAATATTATGATTATAATAAATAATAGAGTAAAATAAAATTACCCTTTTGATTTTCTTCATGATTTTCTCCAATATGTTCAAATAAATCAATTAATGGCGGATGCATTTTTACTACACTAAATAATATAAGAATATATTTGTTGTATTTTTTCTAGTAATTATAATTTAAAATTAATTTCACAAAAATTTTATTTGGCACAAAAGAAATTTAAAAATTATTTTCAGCACCTCATCAAATCGACCAATTCTCTTTCCTTTTTGATTATGCATTTGCGCGCTGCTATAAATGTTGTCAGTTCCGTTAACTTTGAGCTAAAAAAGTTTGATATGTTAAAAATTTGTTACAAATTGAAATAAATTTACATATTATATTAAATTGGAAATCAAAATGAAATTTAATTTTTGTATATTTTTATTGAAAATGAATAAATTTTAAAATATTACCCTCCCGTTTCTTCTTCACAATTGGCTGTTATTTTCTTTTTAAGTTCCTCTATTAATTCCATTTTTCCATCTCGTCTTATTTGCTCCTTCCCAGCTAAATTTGTTTACATTTCAAAAAATTTTAAATTTTATTTGTTACTATGTAATTTTTTTGAGTGCAATGGACCAACATTTTTTCCGGCTAGAGTATACACTGATTGCTAAATTTATTTATTTTTAATAATAAAATTTGACAAATTATGAGAAGTTAGTCTTAGTTCGATTCTACATCTTTTGAAATAAATTTTTATTAGTTTTCTGTGGTTAAAGAGACAGCGAATTATAAATTTAAATGAATACAAAGTGCGGAAGATGATGAATTAATGCGAAACTATTTGGCAATCCTTGAGGAACCATTGATTGTTGAATATGATGAATTAGTGGGTAGTTACTTTGCATTCCATGAGGTTGCATTAATTGTGGAATTTGAAAGTTAATTTGTTGTCCTTGCACTTTATTTAATACATTATAAAATGAAAAAATATTCCTCACCCGGATGCCATTGCCATAACTGCTGTTGATGTTGTTCTTTTTCTTTTATGCCAGAAAATTGTGGAATTGAATGAAATGTTGGTTGATGTGATGAAGATTGACTCGGATTTGGATTATCATTATGGGATGTGCCATCAAAACCAATATGATGAATGGGTTGATTGAAATGCTTTTGTTGATAATAGTGATGAAGTAAATCGGATTGTGATTTTTGCCATTGTTCATCAGAAAGGCCAATGCCCAAATCTGGCATTGATGAGCCCTCAGCAGGTGTATGTCGAATTAGTTGTCGAATTTGATATGGCGTCATTTGATTCTGGCTTGACATATTTTGAACGTGCGGATAAGATGATTCAAATTGAATCACTAAAAATTTTAATTATGATTTTAAAAAAAATGTTATTTACATTTGTTTATTGCATCTTCATCTCTGAACTTTAATTGATCATCACCAGCAGTGGCTGGCCCTTTCCCTTTGTCAACATTTGCTTCTTTTTTTCCTTAATTTTATAATTTTTCATTAGTAATTTTTGTGAAATTAGATGTGGAAGTTGGGACATGAAAATTTGAATATATAAGTGTTTTCGATTATGTAGAGTCAAAAAATGGCATTTGTTTTTTAATCCGCACAATGGCTGGTAATAAACTGGTTCAAATATAAAAATTAGTCCAATTATCGTGAAAGTTGGAATTTACAGGTTTTCACAGGGTTCTCAGAACTTTATTAAAAGCGTTAAAATTTTAATTTTTTTTGTTTTAATATATCATAAATAACTTCACCTTTCTCTACCATTATTGGCCCTTGCATTGAAGGAATTTGGTGTATCATTTGCTGCTGATGGATGGTTGATGGATGTTGAATATTTTCATCCGTTGATTGTGCCACTTGCTTAAAAATACCTGGTTGATCTTGAAGCCAATCAACAGATGGATTTTGTATAAACTGTGCTGGAGAGTCTGCGGAATAATCACCATGTATTTTAAATTTGCTTTGCACTTCTTGCGATGAATCAGTCTTATCTTCTCTCACAGAAAATACTTCCAATATTTTTGAACAGATGAATAAAATTAAAAGGAATTTCTTTAAAAGGATTTTCATATTTAAAGCTGAAAAATAGAATGTAAAAAATATTAAATGAAATATATTATGGTAGTTTCGGTTTAATTCCAAATTAAGGATGGCGATAATCCAGGCCTTACTCCTTACTCCTTTTAGTCCTAAATAAAGCCTTTCCTATTGTATTTTCATTTTTCAGTCAATGTACATATTAGAACATATAAATTGAAAACATAGATTCTTTCAAAATATTTGAAATGTTTCGACTTATAAGTCCTACTAATGATAAATTATGTTTGTCCCATATGTTTAAGTAATCCTTTCCTCTATTAGGCTCCAATTAAATTAATGTGCAAATAAATTTTTAAATATGTAAGACCTCAGGCTGATTAATAAGATCAAAGATGGATGTACAACATTTTTGGGAAATTAATTAAAAACATCTGCTGGAAAAAGCTACATATCTAATTTTGATATCCTTTTTCAGGCAGCAAAATGATGTAAAAAACCAAACAAGGCCATTTAAAAATCATATTAGATGAGAAAAAATTATGTGAGCTTATGACTTGACATTAATGAAATGGGAACGAAGGAATGAACCGCGGAATTATAGAGAAAATAAGTGGATCTTATCTGAGAAAAAGCACCCCAAAAATCATAGCACTGCGAGGCTCATCGAATCTACCCATAGAAATGGATATATTGATTTATTCCTTCTCTACACAATATTGATTTTTTCCATTTTTGCCCTATATTGATTTATTCCATCTCCATCTCTACAGCCTTCATCTCTAACCAAATAGATCCATTGTCGATCCTCCGACTTTCATTGTGGCCAAATCTGTCCATCTTCCCTCCTTCGACCTTCATTTCTGGCCAAATAGTCCATCCTCGCTTCATCGGACTTCGTCTCTGGCCAAATAGGCCCATCCTCGCTTCACTGGCTTTCATCCAATTCAAACCCAAATATATCCATGGTCACCCAAATAACACCCCTTTCTCTCAATGTTATTGTCTTTGTCAGGCCTTCCATCAATCCCTCAATAAAATCCATCCATTCCCAGCCTTTGTTGCTCGCATACATTTATGATGGTATCATGCCTCACCAAAAATTCCGCCCTCGAAAATTGCGCAATCAGCTGAAAACGAATATTGCCCACCAGCCACCATGCATTTAAATTATTCCAGTGTGTAAAATGCTAATTATCTCTCGTTTCTTACAAATTACAATCTGAAATCTATGTATTTTTCTTTTCTGATATTTTTAGATCAAGGTCATGACTAAAACTTAGAAATGTTTTGAATTTCGAAAAAATTTCTTCTTCAAGAAGGGGACAAAGTTTTTCGTGAGGAGTTGTGGCCCTTAAGTGAAAATTTCCTCAAGTATTTTTACCTTTGGCAATATAAGCCGAGAGTGGATAGAACGGATGTTAATTTTTTATATTTTTCCCTATTTTTTTCCAACATTTTGATGATATTTTTCATAATATCTTTATCTGTTAGAAAACTATGATAAAAAAATAGGTGTAACAGATTTTCTGGCCACCCTATAGTAAACATTTTATAATCGAAAAATTAAGAAAAAATTAAAAAAGAATAATTAAAAAGGGAAAGAAATTATCGAAAAAGTATAATTTTAAAATATAAATTCATTCTCAATCAAATAGTATAATTTTTAAATGTATAAAATTATATCCGAAATGATGAAATATGACAAAAAGAGAAAAAGGAAAGCAATTATGGAAAATTTTATCCACGTTTCGTTCGACATCATCGATTCGCCATAAATATATATGTCCAAATATAAAACATCATTGGCGATGTGGATGATGTTGTGTTTCTTCACCAATATTTTCAATAATTGTAGAAAATTTTGCCTTAGAACTATTTATAATTTCTGCATGTGCATAATTTTTAAATGATGTCAAAATTTCCAAATATTTGTGAGCTTTGATCATCACCGCCGCCTTCGTAAGCTCCATTTCACTATATGAAATTTTTTTTAACTGTATAATTTTTAGAAATGTTTTTCAATTGTATTTTTTTAGAAAAAAAATTTTCGTGGATTAAATAAGAGATTATTCGAATTTTTCTTACCGATTTCTGCGAATTGGCTTATTTTTAAAAAAATATATATATCTTTTGGTTTTTGGTTAACTTCTTTTATATTTTGATATTAATTAAATTATATTTATTAAATATAATTTTCCATAAAATTATGGTTCAAAAATGAAAAAAAGCCCATTTTAGCCTATATTGATTTCCGAATAAGTGAAATTTTCTATAGAATATTAAAAATTTTTATGCATAAAAATTACTTTAACAAAAATTTTGGTAGTGTTGCCACAATTTGTTTAAATTCATTTTGTATAATTTTTCTTCGTTTCCTTCTATGTATTAATTTATTTGTGATCGGTAGATCTTTTTTCACTTTTCCGGAACCTCCTTGTTCGTAATCGAATAATGCTTCCCATTTTATTGATTGAAATCGTGAAGCTTAAAAAATAGTGAATGTTGTGAAAAAAGGGCAAATAATTTCTTTAAAAAATTATTACATTACATTGATTTTTCTAGACTCTCAAAATTTATATTTAAATTTGTCGAGAATTTTGACTAAACCAAAAAAAAAATTAAAATTTGTACATAGCTATATAGCTTACGGGGACGGTTCCTGAATAGAAAAGGGGCCGAGCAAATGTGGACGTTTCCTTAATAGTGCAAATGTGGGCGTTTTTTCGACTTATAATAAATCAGAAACCGGTTTTAGACCCTACAAACCTCATACCATTTTGTAGATCTTATCAAGAGGATTGGTATATAATTTGTCATGGTTAAGTCAAAATTAGAGGGTAATAAACTGTTCAAACCATTTTTCTATTCTCTAGTTTTAAATTCCTTAATTTTAGCCCAAGCCATGATAAATTATATACCATTCGATGCATCTCGATTAGATCTATAATATGATATAATGTAGGGCTTAAAACCGGTTTCTGATTTATTATAAATAGAAAACATCCACATTTGCACTATTCAGGAAAAGACATAGCGCCGCTATATAGTTTGTGAATCTAAATAAAATATGAACCATCATAATAATATTAAATTTATATTATTTTCTTTTCCAGATACTTCTCTGATCAGGGAGTTATTCGATCATTAAAATTTAAATTTTCTTTATATAAAGTAATAATATTTTTATAAATTTTGTAGTTTAGAAAGTTAATTTTTTTTAATTTAAATTACCTTCTTCATTTGCAATACAATTTGCTCGAATTTGTTGAAGTAAACCAAATTGTTCATGTTTTTGATTAATTATTGTTTCACTAAATTTTATAAAATAAAAATGAGAAAATATATTTTATAAATAAATTTTTTATAATATATTAATTTTAAATTTTAAATATTTACCTCATTAACCCGACCAAATATTTTTCCATTTTGATAATGCATTCGCGCACTGCTTTAAATGTTTTTGTCTCCGATAATTTGCTAAAAAAAATTGAATAAAAATTGTGAGTAATAATATAATATTAAATTGAAAATCAAAAATTAAATTTAATTAGTCCAAGAAATTTTGCTGTACCATTACCAACATATTATATTTATTACTTACTCTTTCTCTTTATAAAATTCTTCACAATTTTCCTTTATTATACGATTAAGAGCCTTCAATTTTTCGTTCATTTTCACTCGACTTTCTCTCTCGTATTCACCTAAAATTTCATTTCATTACAAAAATTAATAATTTTAATTATTTTACTATGTCGATTTGTTGATAGTATTGGCTTTTTTCCTTTATCCTCTGCACCAATCAAATTATTAATTACAGCAGCAGAATTTTCTCTCAGATTTTGGTGCATTATTTGTTGTTGTATTTGTATCGGCGATGAATGTGAAACACTTTTATCATTTGAGTCTGCCATTGGCATAAGCATGCTTTCTTGAAAGAAGTGAGCCGATGGATTTTCTATTATTAGTGGTTTTTCTTTTGAATTCGGTAAATTTTGTTCAGAATTATCATCGTCCCGTTTTCTTTTGACTTGGCTAACTTGTGATGAGCCGACCTCTTTTTCTCCGGCTTCACCAATATTTCCAAACATTGTAGAAAATTTTTTATTCGCATTATTAAAAATTTCTAAATTTTTAGAGACAATATGTGCTGATGAGTCTGCCAGTGGCATTAGCATGCTTTCTTGGAACAAATGAGCTGATGGATTTTCTACTAGGGGGTCTTCATTTGAATTCGATGCACTTTGTTCAGAATTAACATCGTCCCGTTTTCTTTTGCCTTGGCTACTTTGTGATGAACCAAACTCATCATCTCCAGCAGAAAATGATTCCAAAATATTTGTACAGATTAATAAAATGAATAGAAGTCTTTTCATATTTAAAACTGAAAATATAATTTAATAAAGTAATAATAAAAAATAATAATATTTCTGTTAAGAGATAATTGGGCATTAAACAGTCAGAAATCGATGTTGATAAACTATAGAATAAATTTATAAAGCATTGCATTTTATTAGGCATTAATTTGATAAAATATCAAAAACATTTTTATTAAAGTTGTTTCAATAAAATCTTTTTTAAGAATGGAAAATGGAATTAAAAATAAAATTTTTCGGTGTGTGTAATTTTTATTCAAAATATTTTGTAGAGATTTTTAACCCATATATGTATAGGTAATTTAGACCACGGAATTCAATTTTTTAAATTTTCTCTATTGAGCTTGATAAATAGGATAAAGCACTTGAATTTTTCGGAGATTTGAATGGAGAGGAGATTTTATGTGGAGGGCGGAAATCACTCGTACATTGAATAATCATGGATGAATTCATTCAAATTGCCATTTCTTTCCTTCCTCCTTTTTGCGCAATTTTCCCTCATCCCTCTCTCCCACTATTTATTTTATTAGTAATTGACGCAATGAATATTTCTTTTACGGCGGTTGATCCATTTACCAGCATTCTTTCTTTCCTCACTTTTTGGCAATTCTCCATCTCCAAATTCCAATTATTGATGTGCCAATGAGGGATTGAATGAATGCCTGCTCGATGTATTTTATATTTGATGATTAACAGTGAATGTAAAAATGCATTTTTATTTTAAATTATTATTATTTGCAATTTAAATGAAAAAAGTAAAACTCGAGAAGCTATAATTGAATTGGCAATCACTGATCTAACTAATATAGAAAATGCTCTGTCCGAGCTACTCGCTTCTTTTATCAAGCCCTTTTAGTTGTCCGTTTTCCGTCGATTGTCGTCTCTCAACTAGGGTTGCGCTCCCGAGGGTCGGGGGCGAGTTGGACGGGGGCGGGGGTGATCGGGGGTGGCACCTTCGGGGGCGGGGACGGGGGTGACCTTGACGGGGACCCCCGCGGGGATCCCCGCGGGGGTACGGGGTTGACAAAAATTTTTAAAAAAGTCCTATTTTTCAAAAAAAAAATTTCTGAAGAAAAATTTAGTAAAATTTTAATAAATTATAAGCGCAAATAAATTTTAATTCATAATTCATTCAATCTCCTCTTCAATTTCTTCCTGTTCTGGATCATTTGAATTTGTTGGTGCCAGTTACACACGGTTGGGATCATTATCATTAGCGTCTAGATCACAAGCGTCTCAGTGATTTTGAATTTGAAGAGCCTTAGCTCATCAGTCATCAGCCAATTTACTAATTTAAATTAAATGATATAGTGCATTTAATAGCCCTAAGTATCGGTTATCAAATGATATATTGAACATACAAAACTGTAATGGTTTGGACAAAATATGGCCCTAGATGCCTAGATACAAAAACAATTTTTCAAAATTTTTGGCCTCAACTTTGCCAAAGCTTTGAAGTTTTGAATGATCATTATACCATTGGATAGCCAAGATTTGGGACTATTAAATATATTTTAGGTCCTTTAAATTGGTTAATTGGCTGATGAGCTAAGGCTCGTCAAAATCGATGAGATTAGTGGCGAGATGCTAATGTCCCTCGCTGGTTTCACTTTACACATCATCCAAATTTGCTTTTACAAATAAAATTTGACAGAGATTTTTTGCCGAAAAGTCTTATATAAATCTTCAATATGGCATGATATGATTAAAAGGATGTCAGATTCTTGAATAGCACCCTAAATTAACCATAGAAAGTGATTTTGTGATGTCTATTATCCATAAGAGAAGATTATCAAGAGACGCGCAGCGAAAAAATTAACTAAAAATTGCCGCGCAGCGAAAAATTTTTAATGAAAATTTAAAAATCCTACAAAAATCTGCTAAAAATTTCCTTTCATATTGCATTTTTCTTGAAAAATCCAATAATATGGGGTGTATGTTCACCCCCGTACCCCCGCGGGGGTGGAGGTTCGGGGGGCGGGAGTGATCGGGGGTGGACCTTCGGGAGTGGGACGGGGGTGAGACTCAAACCCCCGCGGGGGCCCCCGTCGGGAGTGACCCCCGCGGGGACGGGGGCGCAACCCTACTCTCAACAGTGGTAAAACATCGGTATCATAAAATGTACCCTTTTTGTCAATAATGGGTGCTCAGGGTTGAATTTTATTATTTTAGTTATGTATTTTTCTCAAATATAAGTTAAAAATTATGACTTTATGTGAAAATAATAGTAAAATTGAAGGATCTCCATATCCCTTTGGGTGAAATTCAAAAGAATTTCAATTTTTCTAACAAAATTAAATTTTTATTTTAATTTAAGTCAATGGTTCGAAACCATTTAATTCATTTTTTAATTGGTAGAGCTAAGTAATAATTTGGATAAAGCATTTGGATTTGGCGCAAGAGAAGTGATTTTTGTGGAGTGCGTAAAAAATGATCATTCGTACATTAAATAAACCACTCTCGGATCGACCTTCCTCTTCCTTCTCTCTTTTGTTTTGCTCAAATTTATTCCCTCATCCCTCTTTCCACTTCATTTGGTGCAATCATCCAACGGCAATTTTTTCGTTAACGGATGATCACATTGCTCGTCCCTTCTTTTTTCCTTCATTTTTGGACCATTCTCATTTCCCAAATTCCCTTTTTATTATGTGCCAATGGGGCATTGAATGAATGCACTCAATTGATAATGAAGATCAACCGTGAATGTAAAAAGGAAAATTAAATAATAATATTATAAATTTATTATTATTTGTATTTAAAAATAAATTGGAAAAAATATAGCTCGAAAAGGTATTAACGGATTGGCCATCACTGATTACCAGAATGTAGAAAATTTACAAAAATTTGCTTTATGCATAATGAAACAAAACTTGATGGAATAAATGAATAAAATACAAAAAAATATTCCTCTTTAAATCCAAAATTCTTTGACTTATTGAATAGAATTTTTTTTTAAATGTTGACCAAATATTTTCTTCATCTCATTTCATCAAAAATATTTTAAAATTAACGGATGTTCCCATTGCCTCTCTTTTCTCAATTTTGGGCCAATCTCATTCGCCAAATCCCTTTATTGAGGCATAAGAAGGGATTGAACGAATGCTTACTTGAGGATTTTATATTGATTATCAACAAATATTATTATTTTAAAGTAATAGAAACAAAAAAAAGTAAAGCTCGAAAAGTTATCATTATATCAAATGGACAATCACAGATCCCAGAATATAGAAAATTTACAAGAATTTAGGAAAATTGATTTATGCAAAATGAAACAAAAAAAGCTGGTGCAATGAATCAAAATATATATTTATTATTCGGTACTGGTTCGCTAATACCGAAACGGACTCCGACCGAAGATTTTTTTGATTTTTCGGTACCAACTCGGTACCGGAATTTTTTGGGAATCCTGTACCCTGGTACCGATCGAACGCCTTGCATCTAGTTCTTAGTCATCGTACAGACTCGAAGTAGACTCATTCGACTCTGCATGCTCGATTTTTCACTTTCAAACCGGTTTAGAGTTAGGGCTCGGAGCATAGGAATTTCGCGAAGCCGACCAGTTTGAAAGTTAAATCATATAAATAAAATCAACAACTATGACGAATCGAATGCTCGCTACGATGCCTAGAAACAGAGATTCCCAAAATTGGTTAGTCAAAATGTCTAACTAATTCCGGAATGAGCTAATTTCCAATATTAGCTGTAGCATAAAAAAATCTCTTTAAATCCGAACATTCTTAGACAAATTGGAATTTTTAAAATTTACTAGGCCAAATCTCATTTCCTTCAGTTCATCGGCCCTTTGTCATTCTTTTTTTGGTGCATTTTCTTCTTTTCATATGTTGGTTCAATTTTGTTTCATTCTCAAATGTTTTTTCACAATTTGTGCATTGAAACGGAGTACTTCCTTTTTCAATGCAGGGATTTATCCTACCCTTATGTTGGATCAAATGGTAATTCCGATTGAACCTCATTCCACAATTTTCGCATTTAAATTGTTTTTCGGCTAAAATTTTGGTGAGTAAATAAATTTTTAAAAATAATGATGTCCGAAAATAATAAGAATTGTCTACATTTTTACTCACATTTATGTTCTTTCTCATGTTGTTTCCAAATCAATTTATTGTCAAATGTTTGTCCGCATTCATTACATTTAAATTCATTTTCATCGGCTAAAAATTCAAAAAATGATCAAAATTTTATGTTAATTTCTCAAGAAACATTCAGCAATTTCCAATTATAATATAAATCAACATAAAATTCTCACCTGTCATATACCCAGTATCTAAAATTTAATATTTTAATTAATTTTAAAAATTCAGTTTTTTATTTACATTTCTGTACAAGATCTTTGAAATTTTGTTGATTGGTAATTATTACTTCCACATTTTCTGTGGGATTCGAGGAAGTTCCTTTTGTGATTGGCTGAATATTTTGCATTTTATTTTGTTCCTTTTTTTGGGTCTTCAAAGAATTTTGAATATTTTCATCAATGGTTGAGGCTAAATGTTTTGATGAATGATAATTTCCAATTGGCAAAAGCTTTCCTTCTTGAAGCCAATCGGCATGTGGATTTGGTAGTAAATCTTGGTTGAATTCATTTGGATGATTTGAAGGATTTTCTTCCAAATATTCGTCCAATTTCCTTTTGCCTTTATTTCTTGATGCGCCAGGGACATCATTTTCTCCGGCACAAATTATTTCAATAATATTTAAACAAATTAATAAAATACAAAAGAAATTTTTCATATTTTAGGCTGAAAAATATAAAACTGATTAGTAGGGCCAGGATTTATGTGCAAATGCATGTTCAAAAAATTGGTTAATTAGATCTTTCAATAGAGCTGTGGGCGTTGAATTATTTTTAACTTGTCTTCGCATCGAGTACAGGATAAAAATTATGACCTCATGAAAATCACAGGGATCCTTGTAGTAAAAATCCAAAAAAATAAAAATTTTTTTTTGCTATATTAAATTTCTATTGAAATTTAGGTCACTCCGCTTTGGGGATTTTTCTCTATTGAATAAATCGGATATAATATTTGGATTTTGGCTAAGTTTTGAGGGGGAATGAATTGGATATTTTTGTAGCGCGGAAAAAGTGATCATTCGTAAATTTTATCTGCCCCATTGCTCATCCCACTTTTCCTCCTTTATTTTGCTCAAATTTTATCCATTCCTTCATCACTCATTATTTGGCGCAATTGTCCAATGACAATATATTTTAAAATTAACGGATGATCCCATTGCCTCTCTTCTCTCAATTTTGGGCCATTCTCATTCGCCAAATCCTTTTATTGATGGGCTAATATGGGAGAGAATGAATGCCGGCTTGATGGATTTTATATTGCTGAGCAAGTGTAAATGTAAAAATTGCATTTTTATTTCAAATTATTATTATTTGTAATTTAAGTGAAAAAGAATTAGACAAACTATATCGAATTGGGAATCATTGATCCCCAGAATATAACAAATTTTTAAGAATTTTAAGATAGTTGATTTATGCAAAAAGAAACAAAAAGGTGGAATAGATCAGAGATTGGTAGACCTAGGATTTTCCCAACTTGACTTGACCTTGACTTGACCTGGCCTACGATTTTCTAACTTGACTTGACTTGACCTTGACATCAATTTAGGTCAAGTCAAGTCAAGGTCAAAGTCAAGTCAAGCACTTTTGCTTGACCTTTTCCTTGACGTCAAGTTCCAGCCAATTTCAGCTTGACCTCAAAATTTTTTTTTATTTTCAAATGTAAAAGAATTTTTATGTGAGTGAATATGCATTAAAATAATATAATTTGATCATAAAATGAAAAAATTATTCTGAAAAGAAATATTTCTTCTTCTAAAAAATTCACAATTTTTATTTCTGGTATAATAATTCAGAACGGTTTGGGTGTAAGAGCCATATGAGGGGGATGGGAGTGGGGAGGGGTGAATTCTTAAAAAATAAAAAATATTTAGAAATATTTATCTAAATATTTATTGATATATTTTGACTTTTTACAAAATTTTGATGGTCATTCTCGGGTTTTCGGGAAATTTTTAATACCTTCAAGGAATGGTCCTATAATATTAATCATAAGAAGGTGGTTACAATCTAATCTACTCTCAGTGGTGATTCCATGATTTTTTCATAGGGGGATGGGCGCGATGGCGAAAAAAATTTCAGCTTCTATGGATGCAATTTTACAAATTTTTAGGCTTTAAAAACAAAAATTTTGAGAAATTACAAGGTTTTCTGGAAAGAAATCATCAAAAAATGAATGCGATCGGCGATAGGCGCGAGCGCCAAATTTTTTGGTTTATATGTTATTTAGAAAGGAAAAATTCTCGGAATACCGGGGTGTCATTTCCCTAAGGGTGTGGTTTGGATTTCGCCAGCCTCCCTCCCTCGCACCCCCTGCCATTGCCTACTCCAAAAGAAAAGAAATGCCCTGATTGAGAGAAAAATTAGATCAAAAATGGCCCCGCAGGGAAAAATTTAGCCAAAATTGGTTACTGAAAGAAAAATTTTAATCAAATTTAATTTTCATTAACTCCAAAAATGCTTCAAATATGGTAAATTTGTCCAAAAATTAGGTCAAGTTAGGGCCTTGACGTCAAGCAAAATGTCAAGGAAAAGTGCTTGACTTTGACCTAGGATTTTCTAACTTGACTTGACTTGACTTTGACCTGAGACCTTGATTTTCTAGCTTGACTTGACTTGACCTTGACGTCAAGGTCAAAGTCAACCTTGACTGTCAAGCTCAACTTGACGTCTACCAATCTCTGGAATAGATGAATCAAATTACAATTAAATTTATTCCTCTGTAAATCCGTACATTCTTATTCTTCGACAAAATGAAGATTTTTTTAAACTCGGCCAAATGTTCCTCATCAACACATTTTCTTCAATTCATACATAACATAGGCCCTTTGTCACTTTCTTTCTAGCTCATTCGCTTTTTTGGTGCATGTTCTTTTCAGATGTTGCTTCAAATTTTTTCCATTCTCGAAAGTTCTTTCACAATTTGGGCAGACAAAGGGAGTACTTCCTTTTTCGATGCATGGATTTTTTTTCTGCTGATGTACTGTCAACTCATCTTTCCGCTTAAAACCCATTCCACATTTTTCACAGACATTTTTCTTTTCCGCTAAATTTTTTATGAGAATATGAATTTTAAAATTAATAATGCCGGAAAATAAATTAAATTATTCAAATTTTTACTCACATTTATGTATTAGCTCGTGACTTTTCCATTTCGATTCATGGACAAATGTTTTAACGCACCAATTGCATTTAAATTCATTTTCTTTGACTAAAACTGGAAAAATGATCTAAATTTTATGTTAATTTCTCAGTCTAGCCATTAAGAATTATAAATCAACATAAAATTTCTCACCCGCCCTATGCATTTGTGGTTGATCAGCATTTTTGCCAGTATCTAAAATATTAATAAATAATCACTTTAAAAATTTTTATACAAATATTTTTATTTACATTTCTCAACAATATCCTTGAAATTTTGTTGATTGGCATTTATTATCATTACATCATTTTCGGTAGTATTCGGGAAGTCCAAAACTGTGGTTGGTTGAATATTTTGCATTTGATTTTGTTTCATTTGTTGATTATTCATCACAATATTATATTTAGATGGTGAATTTTGTTGGGCCAACGATGAAAGTTGAACATTTTCATCATTGAACAAATCAAATCCATCATCAGGCATTTCATTTAAATCAAATTGATGTTTTGGATTTTTTAATGGTTTTTGGCTAAATTCATTCGAATTTGAAGAATTTTGATCCAAATATTCTTTCAATTTTCTTTTGCCTTTATTATCGATTTGTGATTGGCCAGCATCATCTTCTCCGGCATAAATTATTCCAATTATATTAATAAAAAAATTAATAAAATTAAAAGAATTTTTATCATATTTGCTGGAAAATAAACTTTAATTAAAGTAATTAATATAATATAAATGAGGATAAAACTAACTCGATTGGATGAGAATAAATTTTTTAGCATTTTATTGGTCAAAAAAATTTGCTAAAAGAAATCAAAATATTGATTATTTGATTTTTGGACAAACAAAAAAAATTTTCTTTTATATCATTTCTCTTGATGGTTTTTGGAATTAAAAAAAACAGAGTTTTGTTAAGCAAGATGTTTATAATTCGTTTTTGTTGTTTGAACTTAGCGATGAAATCAGCTTATTATTCTGTGAGCTATCGGATAAAGATTTGGATTAGTTACATATTTGAGAGGGAATGCTTTTTTTATGGAATGGAAAAAATTGATCATTCGTACATTTTCACGGATGAACTCATTCAAATCATCCCATCTTTCCTCTTTTGTTTTATTCTAATTTATTCCCTCCCCCTCTATCACTCTAGTTGGCGCAATTGCCAAACAGTGATTTTAGAAATTAACGGATGATCCATTGCCTGTCCCCATAATTTTGGGCCATTCTCACACCTCAAATTCTCTTTATTGATGCTATAATAAGAGGGGATTGAATGAATGAATGCTCGATGGATATTATACAAAAGATCAACCTTGAATGTAAAAATGCATTTTAATTAAAAATTTTTTTAAAAAAAAAGAAATATTATTCGCAAAATGTGATAATTTATTGAAATTTAATTTTATCAAATTAAAAAAATTATAAATGCTTTAATTTATATCAATTCTTTCATTTTGCAGACATTAGGATTGGGCCTGGGCAAAACAAAGAAAAAAAGACGGATGATTTGAATGAGTTCATCCGTGAAAATGTACGAATGATCAATTTTTTGCGCACTACCCTAAAATTCCATCTCTCTCAAATCTGTGCCAACATTGATGGGCATTTTTTGTTGAGGGAGACAGAGAGGGAATATTAAGCCCCGAAAAACCTAAATAAAGGCTATACGACAATTGAGGGCGCGACAATTGGGGACGGAACAGTCTAATATTGAAGGTCGTAAAGCTGCGTAGTCAATTTATATGCCATTTTATTAGGCATAAAATTAGCTACAAAATGACATCAAAAGCGTCGGCCAATGTTGAATATTCACAGAGTTATGACCAAAAAACGACCATTGTCAGAAACACAATATTAATTATACCGATGGTTTTTTGTAGAATAAAACGGAACTAAAAATCAGAATTAGAATAAACTCAGAATTAAAAATCAAAAGCAAATAAAATCAGAATTTCCAAAACCATCAAATTCAAATTCTCACGTCCATATTCTAATATCTAATTTCTCAAAAATTAATTAGCATTTAATTTGCACTATAGTGGATATGACCACATTTGCATTGGCCTATATCTATTGTGGAGATGACCCCGGACCTAATATGTGTATCAGTGATTCTCCATTCGATATAACTTTTCGAGTTTTATTTTTTCCATATCAATTACAAATAATAGTAATTTGAATTAACATTTTTGGGAAGGCAGCTGTGTTGTTTAATTTATCATCTTTTCCAAAATTTTTTGCAAAATTTGCCTCTTTTGATCTTCTAATTGTGAAATTTGGTTTGATGCATGAATTAGGCAATTAATTTTTTCTTTTACATTTTCCATTGACAATGCTTTCTTTTGAATAATTTTACAATCTTCTTTGCGTAAATCCATCAATTTTTGTTGAATTTTTTTAAGTGAATCTTTCAATTTAATCAAATCTAAATATTTTATTTATTAAAAAAATTAATTTCAATTTATTTAGATAGTTAAAATATAGTTGAAATTTCCAATAAATTTGTCAAAAATCGAAAAATTTTAAAATATCCAAAATTTATTGATATCAAATTAGGAATGGAATCCCAATGAAAATATTCAATTTGATAGGTATTAAAAATAAAATATATACTGTAATTAGAAAAATCCTATATATAATTTTAGACGTGTCTGTATGGATGTCCCCCAATTTTCTCGGAGATGTGTGGATGGATTGAGCTGAATTTTTGTACTCAGGGGTTTTCGGGGGTGCTGATCATGACCAGATAGTTAGTTTTTTGATTTGGCCAAGTCTCGCGCAGCTAGGCCATAAGTTATGGCCAAGTGTAGTGATTTTGGATTTAGGTGATGAAAATGTCTAATATAGGGTAATCGAGGGTGCTGAACACGATGGTGATAATGATTTTGCATTTGGTCCAAGTCTCGCACAGCTAGGCCATAAGTTATGGCCAAGTTTAGTGATGTTGAATTTTGATGATAGAAATGTCTAATATGGGGTAATCGATAGTGATGAGTATGATGGTGATAATGGTTTTGCATTTGGTTCAAGTCTCGCGCAGTTAGGCCAAAAGTTATGGCCAAGTTTATTGATGTTGGATTTTGATGATAGAAATGTCTAAGAAATTGGATTTTGATAATGAAAATGTGTAATATAGGGTAATCGAGGGTGCTGACTATGATGGTGATAATGGTTTTGCAATTGGTATAGATTTTGGCCATGAAATATGCAAATTTTGTTGTTGTGGAATAGCCCAACAGAATGGAATAGTCCAATAGAATTTGGAATAGTCCAGTGCTGAGTATGATGTTAATAATGATTTTGCAATTGGTTTAAGTTTTGGCTATGAATATACAAATGCTAATTGTTATGGCCTAGAAGGACTATTCCGGATAATGTGGAATATTCCACATCGATTTTTGCCCGCCCTAGGAGTAGTATAGTAGAATTGATTGACGCTTTGTTTAATGAGTGGGGTAGCGCAGAATGTAAAGTGCTAGACTTTGCTGTATGGGTCAAGTTCGATTCCCAGTTGTGACAAATAATTTTTTTTTATCATTTTTTACTTTTTATCCTTCACAATTTAATTCTCTGAGCCCCGAAGGGGCGAAGATGATATAAGGAAACAATCGACGGGCGAGCGAAGCGAGCTGAGCCCCGAAGGGGCGAAGAAGATAACAACAGTCGCACTTCCCTAGCTCAGAAGAACGCCCGATAGGGCGTTCGCCTGAGCTAGTTAATAATAATAGCCCAAAAATTGCTATTTTAATATTTGATTATTTAAATTTTATTTTAAAAATTATAATGAAAAATCAAAATAATTAAATTATTTGATTTTAGCATATTTCTTGAATTTTTTAATTTAAAAAATTCAAATTATTAAATTATATTCCCACAATAATTTCAATTTTACATACATTGATGTGATTGTTCATGATAATGACAATATGATGAATTTTCATATTTTTTTCCATTGCATTTGTGCCATTTACATGTTATCGACTTTTCACCTGCTGAAACAATTGTTCCCTAATTTTTATATTCGCTCACTTTGCATTTGCATCCGACGATGTTTGCTGACAACATTTGTTGGATTCATTTCCATTTCTTCTTCTAAAATTATTGGATTCGAGAAACTTCCCCCTTTGATTGGCTGAATATTATTCATTGAATTTTGTTCCATTGGTTGATTATTCAATGCATTATTATTTGGAGAATTTTGTTGGCTGGAAGTTGAATTTTGGATATTTTCATCATAGATTGAGCCTAGCCAATTTGCTAACCATTCATAATCTGCTTCAGATATATTGTCTAAATGTAAATCTGCATCTTTTGGACTTGTTATTGATTTATGATTGCTAGAACTTTTTTCCAAATTTTCGTCCAATTTTCTTTTGCCCCTGTCCTTTTTTGATAAGTCTGTTATTTCAAAAATTATTTTTTAACAATTAATAAAAGGAATTCTTTCATTTATAAAGCTGAATAGAATTTAATTAAAGTTAATGTTATATTTATATTATATAAATGATATTTACAAAGTTCAAATATATTGTAAAATTTTACTGCATATTTTTTGTATTACATTATATTTTAAGATGAATTAGATTTAAGGGAGTCTTATTACTCTGCCCAAAAAAAATTAATAATATTATATTTTTAAGGCCATATAATTTGGTCAAATCAAACTTCTTTAAGACTCCCTAACCCCTAGTCTTTAGCCCCTAATCTCACCCTGCCCTGAACCTAACCCGGAACCCTAATAACTAGTTATGGCCAAGTTATATGTCTCAAAAATATAATATTTTTCGACACGAAAGAATTTCGGCAAATTAATTATTTTTTTGGCAAAAATTAATATTTTCCCTTTGATTTAAATCCTTCAATTAGAGAAAGTGTTAAATTCATTTTATTGCTAATTAAAATTTTATTGTCAACATATCTCTCACCTTCCCCTGAAGCTACTAAATTTCCAGCTTTTGCTGATGTTGGTACTTTCATTGGTGAATTATGATGCATTATTTGTTGATTGCGAGCCGAAATTGAATGTGAAATATTTTCTTTATTTGTTGAATTTAATACATTAGTAAACCATCCTTCTGGCAACATTCCATCTAAATGCATCAGAGCTGTCGGATTTGATATTAATTTAGTGGGTAATTCTTTTGAATTTGAAGGATTTTGTTCTTTGTCTTTATCATATTTTGATGAAACTTCTGCATCATTTTCACCGGCACAAATTATTTCAATAATATTTGTAGAAATTAATAAAATGCATAAGATTTTTTTCATATTTAAAGCTTAAAAATTAGATAAAAAGAGTAATATTATTCAATATTTATTATATAATTTATAATAAAGGGTGCTATCATTCTGGTCCCAACGAATGTTGCTTTTGATTAAGGATAATTGCCAGTGAATATTCAATCATTTTATAAATAAGATGAAGAACTTGTGGCTTTCAAGATGGGATGGGAAAAATGGAGAAAAATATTAGCGCCGAAACCGGAGCACAGAATTTAAAGAGGATTTGTTAATGAATTGAAGGCCCCATAAATTCGTAAATATGCCTTAATTACGCTATAATCGTCCATTCCATTCATCCTTTTCCTTCTGATTGAACTTAATAAGACAAACAGATTTACCCCTTGTAAACCGAATTGCAATCACCATCTCTCCCAAAATCATATCCAGCTTCTTCATCTAGTCCCATTTTATCTTCAATATCCTAGCTTTGTATTTACCCAATTTGAGTCAGCGAATCAATACATTTTTCGGTTTATTATTCCAATTAGATTGATCAGTGCTTCTCATAAAATTTGAACCCATAAATTCGAACTAAATTAATCAAAAAAGAACCGAATTTGAACCGAGATTGACGTATTCCAATGGAACATTAAGTTGAGGCTTGAGATAAAACTTACAAATTGGAAATTTGTGAATTAAAATCGAATAGAGAGCAAAAACAAATTGGAAATTTTAGAAATTGCGCTATAATAAATGGAATAATTAAATTCAACGAAGGTCACTTGTGAATGCTCATAGACAGTTTTAGGATTATTCCTTTTATGGCCCATTCTCCATCAATCGATTAATTCGTTTTAAATTTGTTTCGTCATTCAAATTGTGAATTAAATATAAATAATGTTTCAATTAAAATGCACATTTCTTTGTATTTTATGGCTTTGTTTTCTTTTAAAATTTCTTCATGCAAACCCTTTGGATGAGGAAGGAAGTTTAATTACAGCGACCAGAAGTGAAAATCCAGGTGAATTCCTGAGCAGAAACTGTTTGTAGCGCCTCCGTTTAGTGGCGAATACAAATAGATCAACGTATAAAATAAATGATTCTCAATGTTTTTTTACAACATTCATAGAGGAAAAAATTCTCTATAAATCCATAAAAAATCAAATTCTAAAATTTATTTTTACATTTGTTAAAATTCAAAACCTTAAAATTTGGTACAATTTTAGCCACTTTTATTTAAATATCAAATGTCGTAATACCATTTCTATTTCTACAGAAACTGGTCAGTGGGAGGTATATATTCAAGGCGATAGAATGGCTGTTTCACAATCGCCGGAATCACGTGCCGCATTCAAAAACTATGAAGATTTATGGAAAAGACAATTGGAACGAAAGCAAATAAGTCAGTATTATTTTTATTCTTTTATTAATTAATTTTTTAATAAAAAACATGAATGAATACGTAAATTTAAATCAGATAAGTGATTCCACAAATTTGTAATTAAAAATTTCTGATTTAAATTCGTAATAAATTGTAAATAAAAAATACAAGGAAAATATTTAGATTTTTAGGAACAAAGATATATTTGTTGCGTCCGAAATAACAATTTGCATCTTTTTCATCTCAAAATATTTTATCCAAAAATGCTTTTTAGCCCTGAGTTGGATAGAATCGGTTTTTCGAACATCTCGGTTTGAAAACCCATTTTTCGGTCTATGAAAAAATGTAATCAATATAGGAACCACATAAATCAAAATCATAAATGATAAAAAAGTTATTATTAGCTCAATTATTTATTATCATTTGAAATTTGAATATAGGGAATTTTTCGAAATTTTCATAAAAATTAAATTATATTTTAATAGATTAATGTTAACCTAATTAATAATTTTTGTTTTTTTAGATTCACTGCAATATGATGGGAGAATGGTGATACTAAAGGATATCCGACACAGTTAGTTTGAGTTTAAGCGTTATTTGATATTTAAAAATAAAATTAATTGGTCGCATTTTTCACTTCATAAATATGAGAGTTAATTTTGACCTCTGCTGGCTATGCCAAAAAAATTTTTAAATTAGAATACTTTTTTCTTTATAAAAAATTGAAAAAATTGTACAAATGAAAGTTGGAATAGAAGGATGATAATTTATATCTCACCTTTAATATAAATAAAATATAAAAAATATCCACCATTTTTCATCATTTTATATTTTTTACATTCAAATATTTTCAGAAATGGATTATTCTAAAATTGTACTCGTGGGCGATAATGAAGATATTGGCATTGGCATTGTTGGCCAAACTGCAATAAATTCAGACTTGAGAGCTAATAAGAAGGAATATGAAAAATTGTATAAAAAGAAATTGAGAATGAAGAAAAAGGGCAAGTTAAAGAAATTTTGGAAATCGTGGCTGAATAAAAGGCACAAGTTAGTGTGAATTTTTTTAGTTTTTAAATATATATGTTAGAGAAAATATATGGGAAATTGACTAATTCCAGAATTTACCATATGATAGGGCTGGCAAATTTTAGAAATCTCGGCTTCTAGATGTCTTATAAAAATTCGAGAATAGGCTCATTAGACTCATTATAGTCAATTTTATCCATTAGATTTGACTTTCAGACCAGTTTAAGGTTTAAGCTGTTTCACTTCCGGCTTCTCGAGATTCCAATTCTCCGAACACTATCGTTAAAGCCTAACCCTAGCCCCTAAATCGGCCTGACTTGAAATTTCACATAGTAAATCGACCATGCCGAATCCAATGAACCTACTCTCTAGTCTAGATTTCCAAAATTAAACATCATATCATCTGGTTAATTCCAGAATTTACCAATTTCCAATATTTACCACGACATATCCAATAAAAATCTATTTGATAATAAGTTTGATTTTCAAAAATATAGTTGATAGAAACAATTTGTAATTTATGAAATTATTAATTTATAATATTTTTAATTATTTATTTTTTATATCATTTTGGAAATGATATTCTGCTGGGGAAGTATGGAACAAAACATAAAAAAAACAATCGTCGAGCATATCGCAAATTTTTAATGGAAAAGGGAAAAAATCCTTGGCCCACCAGCCGAATAAAAATTCACCCGGATAAATTCAAAATGGCAGCATTTACTTTGGATAAGGCACATCGAAAATTTGATCCTCATAAACGTTGGGTTTGTTTGTTTGTTTAAAAAATTTTAACTTTTCCGTTTTTCCCTTACATGTTTGTATTTTAATATTATTATTAAAACCGTTAATCTTTATATACTAATTTTACAATCTCGTTAAGGATGCTTCAATGAGTTTAAAATTTTTTGGATTAATTTCAAATTATTTTAGAATCCAAATTAATGCGTTTGATAAAATAATAAATTGTAAATTTACAAATTTAATAAAAATTATTCTTCCAATATACACGTGCGTTTAATAATTTTTTTTAATTTCGAAATTTTTTTATCTAACATGGAAATTATACATAATTCTGAAATATATAAACAGCAGAAATAATTTTTTATTTAAATATTTTTGTTAACCCTCCCAGACATATTTGGGTGCCCATCGAGATCAAATTCTGTATTTTCACGCTGGCGGACATGAACCAGATTTTATTGAATTTGAATATCCACCTGATTATGGCCATTTATTTGGGAATTTATACACTTCTGGTGTCGACATGGGCGCTTCATATGCTTTGAAAAATAAATATGGCCCGCCAAACTATTATGGAAAAGACGATATTCCAGTACCTGTTCGTACTCGCGAGCAGGCTGAACGGGACCATCAATTGGCAATGTTGTATAATGCTGAAGAAGCAGTCAACAAAAGGGATGCTCTTGTGACAGAGGATTTCCATGGTAAAATTTAGAAATTTTTATTTCAATTTATTAGAAAAATTTTTTGAAAAGATTTTAAATTAGTTTAGAAGATAGGTAATTAAAATATTTAAAAATATAATTTTGAGTATAAATTTATATTATTTCCCTATAGGCCATGACAATTGGGATAAGTAAGGAAGGGACCTGGGAAGAGCGGTGGAAGGAGAATTCAAAAAAATACAGAATCGGAAATCAGAATTTTTTTAAATCAATCCAAAATTGGAAAAAATCAGATCAAAGAAATAAAATTATTCAAAATTATATTCATTCAATAATAATATTGTAAATTTAGCACTTTATTCAATAAAAAGGATCATTCGTAAAGGAAAAGAAGTAAAATAAAATTCAACAAAAAAATAATTTGTTTAGAGTCCCCATTTTCATTTTTTTTTTGATAATTTTTAGGGATTTGAAAATTTGGACATGAAAAGCATAAATAAAAACTTTACTGGGAATTGGAATGGGTTCCTTCCTCGCCCTTTCCAAAAAGTCAAGTATTTCTCTCCGTCGGTAGCCAAAATAATTAATTAATACGAATATATTAGTACAATTAAGACAATAAAAATTAACTAAAAATTAGAAAATCTTTTTTAGGTTATACATTCACGGAAAATGGCCAAGTGAGAGAATTTCAACATACACCTCCAAAAACATCAGATCGAAGAATGCAACAAATTGTGGGCAGAAAAATGGTTCCACGCGAAATTTACATGTCCCTAAAAAAGTGGGGACATGTACAATTGACGGATACGCCCGAATTCCAAAGGACAGTGGAACAGGTGAAAGATAAAAAGGATTATTCTATATAAAAGGAATATTAGGTAAAATCTAAATAAAAATAGAAAAATTATAAATCTAAAAATATCATCAAAATAAATTTTCTTTTAAATTGGAATTTTTAATATGAATTTCTTCTTATTTCAGTCATAGTTGGCAGCTTATTAGTAGGATAATGCTCGCATTTATCCAAAAAATTAAATCCAAAATAGAATTATACACGTTGAAATATAGGATAGGCTCCAAATTATAATTCGTTTTTAGCTTTGCTTATACAAAAATTATGGCAAATCTTCTCTAAATTTTAATATAATTAAATTAAAAATTTAATTTTAGAAAATATGGCAAAAGCAGCCTTTAGTACATAAATTAATGAAAATGGAATACAAAAGAATTCGAAAATCGAAACAAAGGAGAAATTGGCGATTCATGGTAAATAAAAATGATTTGCTGTTATTTTTGAAATTTATTATTTTCTATTATAGAAACCATTGATGTTGCCGGAAAATCCAGCGGTTACCAGGGCCTAGTATTTTTTGGAAAAATTATTAATTTCAGTCATAAAATTTACAGTAGACACGATCAGAGAAGGGTAGAAAAAGTCAGCGATTTTTTGAGATATGATCGATTTGGGGCAAGAGGTAGATTTCTTCGAAAAGGCCGTGAAGCAAGGGCTCAATTTCGTCCAAGAGTTATTCGTGCACGAAATGGATGAAAAGAGAATTTTTATGAAAAATGAGATAATTTTTAAGATTCCAAAATTGTTAATAATAAATGGAATTAATAAATTCAATGAATGTTACTGTGAATTTTCTTAAATATTTCTTGGGTTTATTCCTTTTTTGGCTCTTTTAATCGATCAATTTATTGTAATTTTATATTTCATCATTCAAAATTTGAATGATTAAATAAAAAATGCATAAAATAAAATGTATATTCCGCATTATTTTATTGTTCGATTTTATTTTAAAACTTCTACACATCAGTCCTTTGGAAAGTACTATAATTAATGCTTCTAGAAGTCGAAATCCAGGTTAAATTTTAATAGAAATTTTCACTCAAAAATCATTATTTTATATTAATTGCGATTTAATTTACAAATTATGCGCACTCTAATTTTGATTATCAACATCTCAATATTCTAGAAAATGATTTTAAATATAATTGGCTGAAAAAATTATGGTCAAAAAGCTAAAGCTGCCGGACTTTATCATATTTTTTCTATTTTTAACCAACATTTTTTGCCAATTTTTATGACATACACTAAGTTTTCCGTAATCAATTTAACTTAATAATGGTCATTGTCAAATATTATAACTAAAAGCTTATAAATATTCAATCCAAAAATTAATTGGTCAACAAAATTCTGATGGACTTCTTTTTCCATAGTTGTTCTCACATTGAAAAAAATTTTACAAAGTATTGTTTCATTTCCCATTTTTTTAAATTTTTAGAAAGGTTTCATTGGAATTCCGAATCCCAACGGAATTCAAAATAAGGATGCCATTTTCCTTTAAATTTGGGTCAGTGTTCTCATAAATGAGATTTAATACCCTTAATTCCATTTTGTTTGAATCTATTAAATCCAAATCTTAATCATTTTACATTTCACACTTCACTTCATTTAAATTAATTCCAATATTTAGGAACTAGCCATAATGAGGTGCGTCTTTATGGCGATATGATTACTGCTTGGGAATCCGGCTCTACAGCATTCAAAAATTATGAAGATTTATGGAATAAACAATTGGCGAGAAAAGAAATCAGTCAGTAATTTTATTTATTTTTTTTTGATAAAATAACGACAAATCCATTGAATTTTTCTTTAAAAAATTTATTTAATTAAATTAATAATTTTTAATGTTTTATTTTTTGAAACTTAATTAGATAATTGATATAAGATATTTATTATTTTTTTATAAATTGCAATTTATTCAATATCAATGAAAATGGAATTAATCAATGAATGAATGGAAACCAAAATATTAATAGGAAAATTTCGTTTTTTTTTTAAATCAATTAAAAAACTTTTAAACAAAAATTACATTATATTTTTAAAGTATTTTAATATTAACTTAATTAATAATTTTAAGGCCCTGAAGAACACGAAGAACGAATGTTGCAGCTAATTGATAATCGGCACAGTTAGTTTGGACTTTTTTGAAATAAAAATTAATTAGCCGCTTTCATTTTCATGCCAATGTATTTTTATTTTGAGACCATGTTAATTTAATTAATTTATTTGATAACATAGTCATAAGTAAAGCATAAACTGATTAGGCAGTTATAAAATCTGATTTTGTAAAAATTTATGGTCTTAAAATATCGATTTTTCGACTCCCAAGTGGAGTAATGTTTAAATTATAAATTTTCACTTCTTTAAGTTAAATTTTTAAAAAGCAGCTAAAACTGAAAATTATTATTAAATAGAAAAGAAAAAGCCTATTGAAAAATTTGTATAGACTATTTTCCTTATGAAAAATTGATTAAAAATCAGAGAAATTAAAATTAGGACAAAACATATATTTTCGCTTGGAATATATTTAAAATAAATAAAATGAACTTATCAGCTTTTTAAGGACTGGAATTTTCTAAAATAGCACTTTTGAGCCCAAATGAAGATGTTGGCATTGGCATCATTGGCGAAAGTCGTACAAATTTTGACTTAATTGATAATAAGGATAGATATGAACGTTTGTATAAAAAAATGAAGAAAAATCAAAGGTTAGTAATTTTTCTAAAAATCCTCTTCTATTTAATTTGTAAAATTATTTCCTTTTAAAAATTATCATTTTGAAAATTATTGATGCTTTCGAAAAAAAATTTTAATTTTTTCGATTTTCCACATTTAACTTAAAATTTGTGCTCTAAATTTTTAATTATTTCTCCATCATTTATAGAAAAGATATTCTGTTGGGAAAATATGGTGGAAAACGTCAAAAAGACCTTCGTAAATTGTTAATGATAAAAGGAATAAATCCATCGAAAATCGGCCGAGTCAAATTTCGTTCTGATTCTGATCCAGTAAAAATGGCTGCATTCTCTTTGGATAGAGCACATCGGAAATTTGACCAAGGCCCCTATGTTTGTTTGCATAATAAAAAATAAAAATTATTAAATTTATTCGAAATTTTTTTTGTGATTTAATTTTTTATTTAATATCTACTAATAAAATTAAATAATTTTTTTTAATTAAAAATTATAAAAATATTTACGCTGATTAATTCATTTATATTCAAAATTAAGCTTATCAAAAAAATAATTAATTAAATTATTGTATTTTTGGTTCATTTTTACAGGCTTATTTGGGCGCTTATCGAGATCAAATTCTGCAATTTCATGTTGGAATGCGTGATGGGAATGGAAAAAAATTAAAGCCGAGAGTTCGTTATTTGGAAGGGAATTTATACACCGATGGCATTGACAACGGCGCTTCATATGCTCTGAAAGCAACTTATGGCCGACCAAACTATTTCGGCCCAAACCCAATTCCGATAGTTGATCGTACTCCAGGGGAGGCAAAAGAAGATCATCAATTGGCAATGTTACATAATACGCATGAATCAGTCAGCAAGAGAGATTTTTTCGTGACTGAGGATTTCCATGGTTAAATTTAAAATAATAATAAAAATTAAATGTTTATATTAATTTTAATATTAAACAAATTTTAAGATAAATTTTTAGATGATTTTACAATAAATTTAGATGAGCCATTAAAAAAATATAATTTCAAAAATAATTATTATTAAAATAATAAAAAATTATAATTTAATATTACGAATTTTTTGAGCCATCTATCAGCCTAAAAAATCGAAACAAATTATTAAATTTTATAGGGTACACATTCACGGAAGATGGCCAAGTGTCGGTATTTCAACATAGACCAGAAGAAACAGCGGATCGAAAAATGCAACGAATTTTGAACAGAAAACAATTACCACGCGAAATTTGGATGACCCTTAAAAAGAAGGGAATGGCCCAATTGGAAGATACTCCCGAATTCCAAAGGACAAGAGAACAGGTAATAAATGGAGATGATTTATAAATATAATCCAAAAATTTCAGCAAAATAAATTTTTTAATAGAAAAATTTTTAAAATTTTAATTTAGAAATTATGGCAAAATCAACATTTGACAAATAAATATGTGAAAAATAAATACAATCTGGCACAAAAAACCGTGGAGAGGGCTCCCCGTTTAGGGGCCGAAAGGGCTAATCGATTGAGGGTAAATATTTAAAAATAATTTATGTAAAATTTTTGGTAATTTAGAGAGGACCATTGCGATTGCCGGTAAATCCAGCGGAGACGAGAATGAGGCATTTTTTGCGAAAAGAAAATAAATTTAACTGATTAATTTAGGAGATATGAGTTGAAAGCGGCGAGACCTCCGCCGCCAAGAAGGATTACATTGCGGCAAAGGAGGAATGAACAGAAAAGACTGCAACGTTCAAAATCAGATTTTCTGCGATCTGGTCGATTTGGTACAATACCCCCTCGAAGATTTGGTGGTCCCAGGGGAGGATGAAGAAATAAACGAAGGAAAGGAAAACAGATTATTCCAAATTAGACATCACCCAGAAAATGATATTTTTGAAAATTTTTCCAATGCCCTAAAAGTAACTCAATCGAAGTGTCTTTAAAAACTGTGTAATAAATTTGCTATTATTGTATGAAATAAAAAATATGACTTGATTAGCCGAAAAATTAAAAAAAATTGCGTTCGAAATACAGGTTGTGAATTACTACTTCATTGGGCTCTCCATTCACAGAGTGACTACTGAATATTAGTAAGCTAATTTTAGGTAAAGCGAGTCGCATGTAGGTTAATTAAATAGTAGAATTTTTGGCTATCTCTAAAAAATTTTGTAATGTCCAAAAATAAATAATTTATGCACAAATAGATAACACTTTTCTACATAGGCTATTCTACAAATACAAATAGTGAGTTCCGCCTTTACTCTGGTTCCAAATATCTGTTGCTCTGCTATTGAACTTGACTCCAAAAATGAATAACATAAACCCAATATTTTACAATTATTAGTAAAAAAAATTTTTGTATAATAATTATTTTATCCATAACGAAAAATCAATTTTTTTGAAAAAAAAATGATATTATTAATCTGAATCACAAATTCCATTTATTCAAATCCTCATTCAAACCATAAAATTCAGGCTTAAAATATTTAGAATATTGAAATATGTGTGGCCAAACCATATTGTTGGCTCATTCCAAATTTATTTCCTCCTAATTCACGAATAAATTTATGAGGATTGAATTATTTCATGGTGGTTTTTTATATCGAAAGTTATTTGCATTTATAAAATTAAATTAAGCATCATCAAAGGGCAATGAGGGGATTTGTGTATGAACAAATTGAAAAGAATTGTGACCCCATAAAAGTGGAGTAAATGCATTGTGAAAGTTTGTACAAGAGCATTCCCAAATTCAATTCAAATAAACAAAAATGAATGAATTCCGTATCCTTCCTTTGATGATTTATTTCTGGATTTTGGCTGCTTTTATTATCAATTATTCATCAGAAGCAAAGAAAATTAGAAAAAATCATCATAATAAAAAATGCATGACATATAAAAATCCATCAAATAACATTGAATCCAGACAAAATGCGCATAAAAGAAAGAAGAGGGTAAGTCTATGATTAAATTTGGCCAAATCTTAAATTTTGAGTACATTATTTACGATTAAAACTAAATTGATCAGTATTTATTAAACCTCGTAGGAACTCAAGTAACCGACCCTGAAATTTTGGATTCAATTATTTTGGTTCCAATTTGATTATCCTTAAATATCACTCATTAAATTTCTAAAATGTTCTAAATTCCATAGAAGGTTTTTAGGAAAATTTATTTGATCGACTTTAAAATGAATTAAATATAAAATTTCTGTTCAAGATTTTGATTAAATAATTTTGAGTAGATTTGAAGTTAAATAATTGGATTAAACTAATTTCTAGACTAAATTTACTTGAATTTTGACTTAAATTTAATCTAAAAAAGGTAATTATTGCTTATTAAAATGAATAATTTTTAAATCTCAAACAGTAATTCTCCTTAATTAAAATTCATTTTACTAGCTAAAAAAAAATTTATTTTAATAGCTTATCAATGGATGGGAAGGCGACATCCGGCAAATGCCATGGATGGTTTCCTTATCAACAACTTACCAACAAAATGGCCAAAATCGTTCTGGCTTTGCCACTGGTTCTCTGATTAGTCCCAGGCATGTTCTCACTTGTGGCCATTGTATTCGCTATGATCGATTGAATGAAAACAGCACAATTACCGTTGTGTATGGATCAGCAAACAAAAATGAAGGCAATCGAATTGTGCTCAACAAAACCGCTGCCCATGTTCATCCAAATTATACCTCTTTTGCTATTTCTCCAAATTTGTACACAACAAATGATTTGGCCATTGTGCATGTAAGTTAATTTATCTTATTTTTGTATTCACATATTTTAACAAATAATTTAAAGCGTGAAATTGAGAGATATGTAAAATTAATTAAATATTAAATGCTACTTATGGAGTTTACATCTCTCCCTTTTTTTTGTTGAGAAAAGGAAAAGTAAAGGGTCCCCCTATGGTTGCTAGGATTAGGGTTAGGGTCATTCAGGGTTAAGAATGGGATAAAATCATCTCATCTAAGCCCCTAAACACTATCCCTAACATCTATAAGGGGGCTCTTCACTTTTCCCTTTTGAGGAAAAGAGGATGTAAACTCCATAAGTGCCATTAATTTCATTGAAAAAAAATAAAATAATTATTAAAAAAGATGTAGAAGACAAAATTATTTGCGACAAAAATATTTTGTTTCTTTCAAAAATCTGGAATAATTAAATTCCGAGTTCAATGTTGTAGCAATTTTGCTTTATATGATTCTGCTATTGAAAATGAAGAGTATTGAATGTTTTTTTTGTATTGATTGTCAAAAATTGTCCTACATGACAAAAAATTCTTTTTATTAATTAATTTTTATACATGCTGATATAAAAATAAAATTTGATTTCCAGTTGGGCCAAGATATTGAATTTGATGAAACGGTTCATTCCATTTGCCTTGTTTGCTTGGGCAAAAATAACACTTCAAATCCCGAGGGAAATGTTACAATTGCTGGATGGGGAAGTACAGTTGGTGTGTGGAAAATCTAAAATTAATTAAAATATATTTAATAATAATAAAATATTATCCATAATTTACTAGACCCATGCGCTAAATTGCCATTGATCTATCCCGATGTATTCCGATGGGACATTGTGCGAACCCATCCTTGTTTGAACCCCAATTCAGTTACGATTGACAAAGTTTGCCATGAGGCCAACCTTCAACATACAATCAGCGGGGTTAGTTTCCAATCTTGAATTGCTATAATCAGCCAAAATTTATAATTTTTAGTAAAAAAAAACACAAATAATATTTGGACTAATAAAAATTATTCCCGATTTTTTAAATGAATCCGTGATCGGACGAAACATATGTTTAGCATTAATATTTAAAATTAATTTTTAAAAAATTTTAAAATTACTATTTTTTTTCTTCTGTAAAGGGAGACAGTGGCGGTCCAGTTTTAGCTATCAGAAATAGCAAGAATGATGGGCGACAATATCAAATTGGCGTGCACGGAGGAAATATTTGCAACCCAAGCAGCCGTATTAATTCCCCCCTAAAACAAAATATTTATTTTAATTTAATAGAACGCGAAAATTCCTTTGATAAAATTGATGGTGAATGGGTGAAGAAGCTAACCGGTGTCAAATGCAAAAATTATAATGAAGAATAGAAGGAGGATTAATAATAAAATAAATATTCTTCAAATATGAAAGAACATTGTTAATAAAAAAAGAAAATTGAAAAATAATTAATTCTAAATTGGAATGAATTCGACTTTGAATGAATGGATATCATTGTTTTCTGTACTCCCCCTTTTTATTTCTTTGAATTTCAAATAATAAAAATAAAAACCAAAAAGCTATAAATTCGTTAAAAAGAGTAGAGGGGACAAAAAAGCCAATTTGATTAATTCGATGCCAAAATTACATATCGAAATTTGCAAAAATTCAAATTTAAATTTTAGAAATAATGCCTCTTATATGTCATCGTTAAATTGAAATCATTTTTGTAAAAAATTTTGAAATTTGCACTTTTATTGGGCAAAAATGAAGTTCTATACAAAATTTAAGAGATTCAAGAAATTTTAATAAAAATATAGCACGCAAAAAAAGTTAATAAAAAATTATAAAATATAAAAAGGATTTTTTGGAATTGTTCTAATATTAAACATTTCGAATTAAAACGTTATTTTCTATTTGGTAATATTTTTGACTTATAATTTGAACCATTTTAATATTTACACGCATTTATTATATCATTCAATTCTCACCGAGCTGCATTTGATTAAACTATATTTCACATATAAAAGAATTTCACCAAAAATGAGTTTGTTTTCTTTGGTTTTTTCATGTTAAAAGTTGACATTCTCTTAACAAGTTGGTAAAATATAGAAAATTCAAAAATCGCAATATTTATGGCCTCAAATTATCCATAAAAATGCGTTTTCTCTATTTTACAGGGTGCGCCAAAAGTCCGTTCCCACTTTTATTTTTATTTTATTGATTTTTAATCATCCGCTTGGATATTAATTTATACCTCATTTTATAGCTCTAATATTTTATTATAATGTCTGAAAAAAGAACATCCGCTATAGCATTATTTAATTCCGGAATGGCGCCTTCAAAAATTGCAATCCAAATTGGACTTTCGAAAAGGGGTGTGAACAAAATAATCAAAAAATTCCGGTAAAAAAATTCTAAAGAAAAATTTCAAATAAATTGCATAGGGAGTTTGGTACATGTGAGGACCTCAAAAGAAGCGGCAGACCAAAGTCAGTGAACACACCCAGAAACCGGAAAATCATCAAAAGGCGAGTCAAGCGCAATCCAAGGGTCTCGATGAGAAAAGTGGCCAGAGAGACTGGAATAAGCGCAACTTCAATTCGACGGATGGCCAAATGTGAACTCGGGATCAAGGCTTACAAGCTGCAAAAAGTGCAATTTCTGAATGAACAAAACAAAAAAGTTAGAGTGCAAAGATGCCGACTGCTCCTTCAGCGGCCCGCAAGTCCAGCGACACTTTTTTTCGATGAAAATATTTCCACGATAAAATTTCGCGCAACCACCAATTTCATATATTATTAATAGCTAAATCTCCTTTATCAAATTATATTATTGGCGATTCCCAATATCTCCAATTAGTCTGGATATGGGGATGTAATAAGCGCGAAGTGGAAAAAATCATGTTTTGGCGGATCTCAGGGGCAAAATCAATAAAAATGATAATGTTAAAAAAATTCATTAAGGCATTCTTATAGCTAAGATTCATGTTTATTTCATTGATAGAAAAAAAAATTTCCAATCAACACCTATCGCGGAAAAAAAGGTAAAGAGTATCAGTAGTGATCACAGGCCAATTCTTTTGAATTCTCCACATATTATTTATGTATCCCTCGCAGCCCCAATTCGATCCCATGATTTATTCTGTCTGTGCAATTTTAAAGGCCAAGGTCTGTTCTAAACCCCACAAAAATTTGGAATCATTAAGACAGTCCCTTATTCGAGAATGGGATAAAATTCCGGTCCAGGAGCTGCGGGCCATTTGCGAAAATTTCCCCAAACGTTTGCGACTATGTATCAAAGCCAAAGGTGGCCATTTTGAATCATCTTAATTATTGTTATACCCCATTCTTTTACCTATTATTTGATTGTATTTTTATTCATTTATCTGTATTTGTAATAAAATTATGATAAAAAATAAGTGGGAACGGACTTTTGGCGCACCCTGTAAAATAAATAATTGCTGGCGACAGCACTTTTTTAAAATTAACTACAAAAATATTTTTAAATTCCCATTTTATAAGAAAATATAAATATTTCATTGGTGGAACAATAGAATACACTTAAATAAAACCATTTTTGAAATTTTAGTATAATAATAAGAAAAATTCATTTTTCGGACCTCTTAATTATTTTCAAAAATTTATTTAGCAACTGATCGAAGCACGCAATGAAAAAAGACGTCTAAGAATAAAAATTGCTGAACTTGAGCAAAAATTAAAGAAAGAAACAAAAGACAAAAACGACTTTATTAAGCTAAATCTGAACAAGGAAATAAAATAGAAGGAGTAGCATGTTAAATTTTTACGAGAACTAAATAAGGATTTGAAGGAGAAGGATGAACTTCTGCAAAATTTGAAGAAAGAAGCAAAAGAAAAAGACGAACTGGTCCAAAATTTGAAGAAAGAATTGAAAGAAAAGGATGGAATTGTGCAAAATTTGAAGACAGACGCAAAAAAGAAGCATGATAAATTGGTGAAAATGCGCGAGATGCTGGAAGAAACTGCCAGTGAAGAGCAGCAACAATAAATTAACAATTCACCGGCCTACGCCAGCAATGTATCCGAAACCTTTTGCCATCGCCAGCAGCCGAGAATATTCCTGTAAAAATATTATATTGCTGATTTAAAAAATGTATATTGAAATTCAGAGTGGCAGTGGAAATTTGGCAGTTCCGCTGAAAATGGCTAGTAATCGACGTGTATATGTACACTTACGGACCTGGAAGTAATTTTGTATTTTTGAAATAATTTAATTTTTCAATTTTAGAAATTCCCCGCTACAACAATGCCACAAAATTGGAGGAAGAGGATGGTGAACGCCCAAAAAAGATGCGACTTTCAGCAGATGAATGAAAATGTTTTTGGATGAGGAATTCAGGAAATTATACAATTTTTGATGCCATTTAAAACATAATATTAATTTCTACAATTAACCTTTTAGGCATTTTTCTAATGGCATTCTGGAATGGAATAATTAATTTTTTTTGGATGAATAAATTGATTAAATCTGATTTTAATCAAATGTTTTCTTTCGATCAATACTTGTTCCTTGCCAACAAAATCATTATAAAAAATACGAATCAATTTTCAAATCACCATATTGACCATTTTTATATTTGATTAGGATTGTTCTAAATTCTGAATATCGCAAAATTTGTCGACCAACATTTTTCATGAAATATTTGTTAGATCTCTGCTCATGCTTTGGTGGAAAATAAATTGCATATCAATTTAATTTTAGTAATATTAAAAAATTTTAATAATGCCAAATATCAATTTTTAAAAGGCATTTTTTTTCAATGTATGCAAATTTTACTATGAAATTTCGACATCAAATTAAATTTATTTTTACCCCATCTCTCTAATTCACCCATCAAACTTTTAATGAACTTATAACTTTTTTCTGAAACTCGAAGAATTGTGAACTAATCAGATCATCAGAAAAAATATATAATCCACTCATTTGGGAAAGGACAAGAACCTGGGCCTAAGAAAGGATGAGCCACCAATAATTATAAATAACAAAACAAAGATTTATTTCTTTCATTCATAAATCATCATAATTCATAACATAGGAAATAAAAAATAACAATTTTCGAAAAGATACTCTTTTTAGCCATTTTTCTTTTTTTTTTGACGATTTGTCTACTTTAAATCATGGGCGTTATGAGCACAAGGAAGAAAATCAGAAGAAGAACAAAAATGCGATCTAAAAAAGTAAAAAATCTTAAAAATGTGATTAATGGCTGATGGGTATTACGGTATAAAATATTTTTATTTATTTTTAAATAATTATTAAGAATAATTTATCATCTTGGCAAATTTATCTTAAAATATATTTAATTGGAATTTTATTCAAGTGAAAAATTCATAAATAAATGAAAATATTTGCTTAAAATTTTCAGGTTTTGATAGAAATTATGTTACATTTCATTAAAATAAATTAAATATTAAAAAATTATTATATATTTTCTTTTCGAAAGATAAATTATTTTATCGTTTTTCGAAAAAAAATTTAATTAAACATTTTATGCTTTTTTCCTATAAATTAAATCTCTTTTTACAGTGTTTAAAATATTAAAATTTACCCTTCCAAATTGCTGCTCCAATTGGACGAGCCCAATTGTACCAAAATTGTTGAATGCCCTCATTGAATGTTGTTGGAGTGATATTCATCTAAAAATTACAATTTATTCCCGCATTTCAATGTAATAAGTCAGCTTTTATTAATTGGCGGAATATTACATATCAGATTAATTATTATATTATTTAAGTTTATTCAATATATCAATTTTAAGCCATAGATTAGGATGAGTGGATTAGTGAAAAATTGTGGGAATTGGTGTAAATATTGCTAAATATTTTGTTTTTTTTTCTAACATTATTTATGTTTGATCAATTTTTTGATAATAAAATGCTCTACACCAGAAAGAGCTTAATTAAGAAAATTTTTATTTGACATTTTAAAATGTGTGGCGAAATTTGCGTCCCCGAATTTTGATTAATTTTCGGCCTGAAATTTGCAGCCCTACCGAAAATTTTAACATATTTATTATTTAGCGATAACAGAATGAAATTTAAGGTCATAGGGTTTTAAAGACTCGGAGGATAAGTCTTAAGATTTAGGCCAAACCGGGTCTCGGAAGATGCTTAATAGGCTAGAAACATTATTTCTGTTGAGACTTGAGAGAAGCAAAATTCGGGGTCGCAAATTTCGGTTAAACGATTAAAATATTATTGAGATTTTTAGACAATTCCCAAAATTCCAAGAGCTAATAAAATTATAAAATTTAACTAACCAAATTTTCTTTCGCTTTATTCCCAATTTTTCCCATCAAAGCACCGCCACAATTTACAGCTTGGAAAAGAGAATTCTCCCCTTTATCCATCTGTTGCTTGATTCCCGCAATATCCTCCTTTAATTTGCTATTTTCTTTCCACAATTCGGCCATTCCCTTTTCCATTCCATCAATTTTATTTTCCATTTTGCCGAATTTCTCGCCCATTTGGAAGCCAATTTGCATCATTGATGGCACAATTGATTGATTTTTGGCTCCATTTCCATTCAACTTCTTCTTCATTTCGAATAAATCAGCCTTAATTAAGGGAAAATTATTCAGAATTATTTATATTTTTACCTCATTTTTTGAACATTTTCCATCAAATGTTGACTACTTTCGGCAGATAAACTTTCCATGAATTCAAATTCACCACAATTTTCGTTGATAATTGATTCCATCGAATGAGTCGATATAAAAATTAAGAGAGTAATTCAAAATTTAATGATGACAATAAATCAGAAAGCTAAAAATAAAATTTGGTAAAATTGAATTTTGAGTAAAGAATGACTTAGAATGGTCAATAAAAGACTTGGATTTAAGCATAGATTTTTATTTTTAGCCTAAATTTTGGCGGGTAAACTTCAAAGAAGAAAAGCGATATAACATTGAAAAGTCCTAAATTACTATCATAAAATTTAGCATTTTCTAAATTTTCTTATTCCAAAAATTATTTATATTTGTTGGTAATAAATCCTTGATGAAAACTCTATTTCAACAATTATTTTTATAAATTTAATAAAAAAAAATTCGAGGAATTTTTGGGCTTATGAATGGCAGATTGCCTTTCTGCATTTGTTTCTTACTTGATGTTGATAATGACGGTATTGTTTTCGAGTAATGGAAATGAAAGAAAATAAAAATATAATATTCTAAATATTCTAATTTTGTTCCTAAAATAGACCAAAAAAATTTGAATAAAAATGATAAAATGAATCAATTCTTCTTTCATCAAAAATGTCAATTTTTCTTAGAATTGTGTTAATCCGAATTCATTCAAAATCTCCAAATGAACTTTGATGAAGATATTGAAGAATCAAATTTTAGAAATAGGAAATTCCCAGATAAGAGTCAATCAAAAATCAAAAAAATTATTTTCCCACAGGGATCAATCCAACAGTGAGGTTACGATATTGGAAAAGATTACAGAGAATATTTGGAATGGGTAAAATGAAAAATTTGATTGCTAATCGTATTCGGCATCGGAATTGAGTGAAAATCAAATTAAATAATTAATCACATGTCAAATCCATCAAAATTCCACGATTTCAGTTGTTTTTTAAAGATTAAATAATTTATTCATATATTTTCCCAGATTAAGGAGTAATTTTCCCATAAAATTCACAACAAATTTGACAAATTTAATCCGGATAATTTTAATATGATTTTTTTTAAATTTAATATAAAATGATTCCATTTTGCCCAATTCCTTCGGATAATTTCATTTGCCATCCAAAAAATTAACTCCAAAGCCCAATTTAGCCACAAGCCATTTCCCCATAAAATTTATTGAAGGAAGAAGCCTCATCATTATTTTTTAAATATTCAAATTAATTTTTAAAATTCAGAAGAAGAATTTGAACATCGAATTTTATTAAACGCTAAAATGGAACAACAACAACAACAACAATTATTCCGTCGATGGCTGCCGGCTGAATTGGTGAATGAAATTTTCGCCACTTTGCCGCTGGAAATTGCCTTTGGCCTTCTTTTCAAAATACCAAATGGCCTTTTGGCTTGGAATGTTCGAAAAATGCTGAAAAGCATTAAAATGGTGAAATATTTTTATTATTAAAATAATTTAATTAATATTTTTAAGGCAAAGCAAAATAACAAATGGAATTTGGAGGATTGTGAACCGGAAATGGCAATTTCATCGGTTGAAGAGGGACAAATTGTTGTTTCGAATTCGAATTATCATGGTAAAAAATTAAATTGTGGAAATTATATAAATTTAATTTTTAAGGATGGAATTGTGTTCGTGCCATTTTACCAATTCCAACAATTAATTTGGGCATTCCAATGATTGCCTTCTACTTTGAAGTGAAAATTCTCAAAATGAATTGGTAAATTAATTTTAAATTTTATAAAAATAATAATTCTTGGCTCTCGTAATATTCTAAATTTTAAAAATCAAATAAATTTTTTGGAATAAAATAAATAATATAAAGAAAAATTTTTTAAGATAAGAATAAAATTATGGAACATTTTTAGATAAATTTTTTAATAAATCATGGATTTTTTGAATTATATAAATATACTTTTTCATTTAAACATTTTTAAAAATTAATTGAAAAGATTTTTTAAATTTTTTTTATGAATTTTAAAAATTTTTATTTCAGCAAAAAAAATTTAAAAAATGAGGCATCCAAAAATTAAATAAAAAATATTATTATATATTTAGTTTAGATGGTATATATTTTAAGACCATCTGCTTAATCCTCTATTCTTTTATTTACAAATAAGCCAATATTCCAAAAACCTCAATAATTTTTTAAAATAATATTGTTTGAAGATAAAAAATTTTCTATTTTTTGAACTCTAATCGAGCTTTTTTTATTTTCAGGTATTACAGTGTTGGCATTGGAATTTGTACGAAACAATTTCCATTGAAAAGCGAATTCCCTGAATATGAAGAAAATGCAATTGGAATTTGGTCAAAAGGAGGCATATGGATTAATAAATCATTCAATCAATTCGAAAATTACGGTGGATATTTCAACCAAGGAGATGTGATTGGCCTTGGCATAATCAAACAACCATCAACAAATTCACCAATGAAATGTTTTGCCACATCCAATGCCAAATTACTCGGTAAAATTATTGAAATTTGTAGAAAAATAAATTAAATTCAAATTTGTAGGAATTGTTGAATTGCCAGAAAAATTTGCCAAACTCGAACTTTTCCCAGCTCTCACGATGTCAGCCAATGGCAATTCAATTCGTGCGAATTTTGGAAAGGAAGAATTCTGCTTCAAGGAATTCAAGAAACTTCTTTGAATGAAATTGCAAAAGAAATGAAAGATAAAAGAACAAATTAATTTTTGTGTTTTCATTTAAATTTTTGTCTTTTGAATAACTTTTACAAACTTGAATTTATTTTTTCGTTTTTCTTAATTTGTTTCCTATTTTTTAATATATAATAAAAGAACTTCGAAATTATTTAAGAGATATTGGCTTTTTTGGCCCAAATAATTTCGCAGACAAATTTGAAAGTAGAAGAGTTATTGTGGAAATGGCGCTGTGCCATAGATCGAATATTGTCGATCGGATTTAAAAATATATATAAATATTTTGAATCTCGGCACGTATGGTGGCATTTTTATTTCGAAACCTACCTGGACGAGTGATAGCCCATTCGAAAGAGCTCGAAAAACTGAGTCGATCTAGTGGTGGATGAAATCCAAAAACGCTCTAGAGTCTGAGATACAGTATCTTGAATTAAGTCGCGCAAAGGAAATACGGATTGGAACTGCTCCGGTGGGCATTTCAGAGTGGACTCCTCCGTGTGCTCCGCCTCCGCGCGACCAGACGAGCTTGTGGCTCGCTTCGCTCGCCACAAGCCCGTCTAGTTCCCGCGCTTCGGCTACGCACACTCCGGAGTCCACTCTTACATTCCTCCGTGTTCCAACACATTCCAGGGAGACAAAAATGGTCATAACTTTTTTATTTTTGATTTTTATGCGAAACTAATGGCAGATTCTAGCTTCTCTCATCGAGATGCGTCGTTTGAGCTATAATATAACCGAAAAAAAATTCAAAAAATTTTTTCGATTTCAACCCATAGGGGGGACCAAGCACTTTTTCAAATTTCGGCATACTGTATCTCAGCCCCTGAGGGGTTTTCGAATTTCATCCACCCCTAGATCGATTCAGTTTTTCAAGCTCTTTCGAATGAGCTATCACTCGTAAAGGTAGGTCGTGAAATAAAAATGCCATGATATTTAACCAGATCCAATATTTTAAATTTAAAAATTAATTTTTTACAATTAAAGGGAGGGGAGAGGCTTTAATAATTTTCAAAGGGAGTTGATATTTTTGTGTTTTAATCTTATTTTATACTTATTATAATGCTAAATTGATGTCTGCAAAAAAAACATTGACAAGTGCAAAAAGAGTATTGAAAATTGCGAAAAGCTTATAACGGTTTGCCCAAAATTCACATACCATATACCATTGGATAGAGCTCGTCAAGACGCGTCGATTGGTATATAATTTGTCATGGTTTAATTGCTTTTGAACCAAAACCCATATGATGGTTTAAGTGTTTTAAAATCCTTAATTTTTGATCAAAACACGACAAAATATATACCAATCGACGCGTCTTGACGAGATCTATCGAATGGGTATAAGGTTTGGGGGTCTAGGACAAACTGTTAAACCATTATAAACTTTTCGCAATTTTCAATGTTTTTTTCGCAAAATTAAATACCATCCAAAGAATTGTCTGAAAGTATTTTATTGTCGGCTAATGAGATGTGTGGGAACTGGGAATAGTAAAATAAGAATTCACAATGGAGAATTTTTTATTTTCTACATTTTATCGACCTTTGCAACTTTGCATATCTTTCCTATACAATATCCCTACCTCTAAAATTCTTACGAATAAAAATTATGGCTAGCTTTCTTATTAAGCCCAGAGGATGGGTCTTGTCTCTTGTGTCTTGTCTTATTATTAGTTATTAGCAGGGACCGGATTTATATGGAAATCCATATTTTTTTTGCAAGCTCAGAATAGCTTGAAACTAATGTAAAACATGTTTTTATCATGGTTTGAAACCTTTAAACCGTTTTTTCATTCCATATTTTCCATATATTTCCATATTTTGGATTTTCATCCATATTTCCATATTTCATCCATATTTCGTAAATTTTTCCATATTTTTGTCCATATTTTACAATTTTTGGGAAATTATTATTGAAAAAAATGAAATTTTGGCCAAAAATTTAAAAATTAAAGGCTAAGAGCCAAAAAAATTTTTTTGGATCATCCATTGGGAAATTTATCTCCCAAAGTGAAAAAATTTTTCAAAATTGAATAAATTTTCTTTTTCTGTTTACAAAAATTTTCTCGACATAACTGGATGGTTCTCAATTTAATTTCAAAAAATTTCTAAAATGTTTTAAATCGCCATTTTATAAAAAATTTTAAGATTTTTTGACCACGTAAAATTTTGTTATCGAAAAATTTTTGAAAATTTTTTTCCATATTTCCATATTTTTATCCATGGGTGCGGTTTTTTTTGTCCCCAAAATCGGTTCTTTTTGTCCCCAGAGTGGTTTTTTTTGTCCCCAATTTTTAAATAGTTTTTTTTGTCTCCAAAATCGGTTCTTTTTGTCCCCAAAGTGGTTTTTTTTGTCCCCAACTAATAAAAATTTGTTTTTCACGTTGTAAATGATATAAAACAGTTTTACAACACTCCAAGGGTGCGCGGAAGTCAAAAAGAGGTGCGCGGGATATATCCGGATATTGAGGGATTAAGGAGGATTAAGGGGGATTAAGCCCCGAAATGGACGGGAAATGGCCCGGAAGGCCACAGGAACGTCGAGAAATGCCTGAGAGTGTGCGGGATATAACCGGATATAAGGGGATTAAGGTGGATATAGGGGGATTAAGCCGGATTAAGCCGCGAAATGGATTCGAAATGGCTCGGAAGGTCATTGGAAGGTCAGGGAAGTGTAACAGAGGCCCGGAGAATGCGCGAGATTAAGCCGGATATAGGGGGATTAAGGTGGATTTAGGGGGTTAAGTCGGATTAAGGCCTGGAATCGATGGGCGCGAGCCCGATTTGGGCTGATTTGCTTCCGGCTTCGCGAGATTCCTATGCTCCGAACCCCTAATCCTAACCCTAGCCCATAACTAAGCTTAATCCGGCTTAATCCTCCTATATCCACATTAATCCCCCTATATCCCTCGTGCTCCTAAACCCTTAGCCCCTAGATCCCATGCCGCCCCTAACCATAACCCTAATCCATAGCCTCTAGCTAAGCTTAATCCTCCTATATCCACATTAATCCCCCTATATCCCTCGTGCTCCTAAACCCTTAGCCCCTAGATCCCATGCCGCCCCTAACCATAACCCTAATCCATAGCCTCTAGCTAAGCTTAATCCGGCTTAATCCCCCTATATCCACCTTAATCCCCATATATCCGGCTCTATCCCGCGCACTCTCAGGCACTTCCCGACCTTCCACTGGCCCTTCGGGCCATTTCCCTTCCATTCCGGGGCTTAATCCGGCTTAATCCTCCTTAATCCCTCAATATCCGGATATATCCCGCGCACCTCTTTTTGACTTCCGCGCACCCTTGGAGTGTTGTAAAACTGTTTTATATCATTTACAACGTGAAAAACAAATTTTTATTAGTTGGGGACAAAAAAAACCACTTTGGGGACAAAAAGAACCGATTTTGGAGACAAAAAAAACTATTTAAAAGTTGGGGACAAAAAAAACCACTTTGGGGACAAAAAGAACCGATTTTGGAGACAAAAAAAACTTTTCTCTTTTATCCATATTTTGGCATTTTTCATCCATATTTTACAATTTTTCCATCCATATATATGTCCATATTTTGCGATTTTCCATCCATATAAATCCGGTCCCTGGTTATATTACCAATAAATTAAGACATAGCTCAATCTGTGTAGAGATTTTGGGTATGTATGTATTTTTTTCGTATAGGGATTTTGGAGTGAACATTTTCACAATTACCCTCTGCACAAATTATTAAATAAAATAATGAGAATCAGGGGTGGAACCGCTGCGATTGCCGCAATTGCGGCGTTTTAGTTGCGGTTTTTTGAAAAAAGCAAAGTAGCTACCTTTAATATACAGTTGCGATTGTGGTTGCGATTGCCGCAATTGCGGCATTTTTGAGTTGCGGTTCCAACCCTGGTGAGAATCATCATCATCATTAGAGTACGGATTTATATGCAAATGCATATAAATATATGCAATTCCATATTTTGGCATATTTTTGGAAAAAATTACCGTTCAAAAATGCAATAAAAATCGAAAAATTGCATATTTTTAGGAAAATTTTGATTAATTTTGCATAAATTAAGAAATTTTTTCTAAATTTCCATAATTTGGCACTTTTTCGAGCATATAAATCCGTACTCTAATCATCATATACTTATAAGCGCAGGAAATTGATGCTTAAATAACCAATTAAAATTTTAAATATTTTAAGGATTTATTTGCTAGAATCGAGAATGCATCGAGCTAGAACAAGCCAAAAATTCCAGAATATTTTGCTCCAATTTTTGCTGCTTTACCCACAATGTTCAACCATAAAAATTCTGCTGTCAATGGTTCGGAAAATAAACAACACCAATCGCACAAAAAAAGTAGCAAAAATGAATTGGCCAAACATCGATGAATTACTGACTTTGCCCGATCCAATTCAGGAAACCAGCAGTTGAAACAACAATTGGGATCAGTTAGTGACAAATATTTATTTGCATTAATCAGCATCAAATGTTTTCAGCCGTGAACCGATTAAAATGGCCAAAGAAATCGCAAATATTTGAACGGTTCAGAAGAATAGCGGAAATTATTGCCGAGCTCACGCCGAAAGCGACAAGGTTCATAATTTGAATATTAAATTTAGATTAAAAAAGAAAAAAAAAATTAAAATGTCAAAAAAAGTAATTGAAAATGGCGAAAAGGTTATAGCAGTTCAATGGTTTTTGTTAGATCCAATATGGATCTCATCAAAACATATAGTTTGTAACATTTTTGCATAGGTTTAATCAGAACAGAGTTTCAAATCAAAAACCATAAGACAGTTTAGGGCCCCGAGCCATTTAATTTTGACCAAAATATGACAAATTATATTCCAATCATAATCATCTGATCATCAATTGGATTTAAGACTTGTCTAGAGCAAACTGTTGAACCGCTATAATCTTTTCACCATTTTCAATATCTTTTTTGCTATTTTCATTGTTTTTTTCGCTAAATTAAATCCTAACCATTTAAAAAACCTTGATATTGGCTTCCATATTATTTATATATTTCTTTAGTTCTTTTGATTCGTCATAGCCAGTATGAGACCAATGTTGAGCACCAAGATGAGCAGAAACTTACAGCACTTGGTTTAATTAAAAATTTTCTATTAAAATTCAGAAAGTTCAGGTCGAGAACAATTTGTTTTTTTTTTGGGAAAACGCTTCAAGAGCAGCAAAGGATCATTTCAAGCTGGACAAATGCACTTTTTCGACCAAGGTTCGATAATAAAAGTCGAAAAAATAGCAAAGAACAAAATTTGCATTGAGGAATTTTACACATTTTACAAATATTCAAGTTAATTTAACATAAAATCAATTTTCTATTTGCAATTAATTGAAAATTGCTAAAGGTTTGAAAAATATCAGAACATAGACCAAAACCGATCAGTTTTCTGGGTTGTGGTACTATTGCATTTGGGCCCTACAAGGGAATGAGATGAGAATGATGATCATGAAGAAGAAAGAAGATAAGGATGATAATGTTGAAGATGATGAAGAAGAAGATTGGGATGAGTAGATGAGGAAGATGATAAGGATGATGAGGAAGAAGATGGGGACGATGATGATTATGATGAGGAAGAAGAACGAAAAATATAATGATAAGGATGAGGATGATGAAGAAGATGATGAGGATGATAATGATGAGGAAGATGATAAGGATGATGAAGAAGGAGATGGGGATGAGGATGATTATGTTGAGGAAGAAGAACGAAAAAGATGATGATAATGATGAGGATGATGAAGAAGGAGATGAGGATGATTATGACGAGGAAGATGAAAGAGAACGAAGAAGGTGAGGATGATGAAAATTGAAGAAGAAGAATTATGATGAGGAAGATGAAGAATAACTAAGAAGATGATAAGGATGATGAAGAAGAAGAAGATGGGGATGAGGATGATTATGATGAGGAAGATGAAGAATAACTAAGAAGATGATAAGGATGATGAAGAAGAAGAAGATGGGGATGAGGATGAATATGATGAGGAAGATGAAGAATAACTAAGAAGATGATAAGGATGATGAAGAAGAAGATGGGGATGAGGATGATTATGATGAGGAAGATGAAGAATAACTAAGAAGATGATAAGGACGATGAAGAAGAAGATGGGGATGAGGATGATTATGATGAGGAATATGAAGAAGATGATGATAAGGATGAGGATGATGAAGGAAATCATCCTCGGCTTCATCATCATCCTTTACTTCCCTTTTAGGGCCCTACTCAATAGTATCATTTTGGTCTTAACTTCTGGACATTTTGTTTTACGCTTTGATAAGAAAAAGTTGTACGGAAAAAAACTACTAGCTTTATTAAAATCGGGTGAAAAAATTAGCAATAAAAAATAATATGTTCGGCCCACCATCAATTACCTTATTTTTATTGGTATAGCATGCTTTAATCTTTTTCCTTTTTAAAATATAGTGAAGGATTATTGATTTTTTTTTATTGCTGATTCAATCACACATAATACTTAATTAAAAAACCATGATTCACCACAAATAATTTTATTAATTTTCAGGCAACCGCGTCACTTCATTTTTGCTTTATTTTCCAAACAACATTGGGACAGAATATTAAATGGGCACGCCGGCAGCACATAAAAGAAACGGCACATTTTTCAATTCGATTCGGTCAAAAAGAGCAGACAAAGATGGCAGCAAACAGAGCAGTGGCCTTTAAACCCTGACCTGAAGGAAGGACCAAGTACATAAAATTCTTAACAAAGCTTTCAGCAGGTTAATAATTAAATTTCAATAAAAAGAATAATGGGAATTAATATTAAATAAGTACTATTTTCTGAAAAATTAAATCCTTTTTAATTATTTTCTCTATTTCTTTTAATTTTTAGTGTGAATTGCTACGAATTCTGGATCTTTTTTTAATGAGGAATATGGCCTTTGGCTGGAAATGAACGAGGATGCTGGAATTGCCAATTTACAACAGAAATTGGAGGATTAATTGGCCCAAAATTTGCTGAAACACTGAATTTTATTCCAATAGACCATTTTTATTTATTGTTTTTGATAAAATTGCTGAATTTATACAATTATCTTACATTCATTATGGTGGCAAAATGCCATTTATTATCTTTTTCAATTATTTAATTTATTTAAAGATAATATTTAAATTTAAAGGCATAATTAATCAACTTTGACTGTTCAATTGGTAGTAAAAGGTAATTTTCATAATTATTTTAATTAATAGTTTTAATTTCCAGTATCAATCAATTTCAATATCAATTATCAACAGAGATTAAATGGCTGCAAAAGGCGAAAAACAAGAACCGATTATGTAAGAAATTAAAAAACTTAAAAATTTTAATGAGAAATACTTAATAGCGAAAAAATTAAAGTGTTTGGGGTTCGATGGTTTTATCCTAGATCCCCATCATACTCTATACCCATCGATGGATGTCATCAAGGCTTGTCCTTTGAAATTGATTCGGATTAGGTTAAACAACTAACATTAGTTTTGAACCAAAAAGCGTGAGATTGCTTTTTGCTTAGACGGTTTAGAGCCCTTAATTGAACAAACCATGACAAATTATATACCGGTCCACACATCTTGACGAGATCTATTCAATTGGATATATGGTTTTTGGATCTAGGACAGAGCATTAGACTGCTATAAGCTTCGTTCAATGTTTTTGCCAAATTAAAAACTACCAAATTTTAATATGGCCGATAATCACGAATTAAATACTAATTTAAAAATAATTAAATATTTAAAATCATTTAAGATGCACAAATTGTAATTTTGGGATTATTCCGGAAATTGACTCGAAGAAAATGCGTGTATTATTTCGTTGCCCGGAATGCAATCAGTGGAATAAGCGAAAACATTCGGAACAAATGAAGAAGGACGGGAAAGGGAGGAAGCGCATTCGATTGGAGGCAGAGGAAGAAGGACGAAGTGATGAAGGGAAGATGGCAAAATTGGAAGGCGAAGGTTCGTTTTACCAAAACTCAAAATGCTTCTAAAATTTTAGCAAATTTTTGCCATAAATTTTTTAATTGGCATTTTTAAGTATAATATATGAGATGAGTAATTTTGACTTTGTTAAGCCCAAAGATGATCCTACAAATAGAATTTATCTAATATTAAGTAAAAATTTAAAAAATCGTTCAAAAATCTGGCATTAACAAAATTCTTAATTATCCCTTTTTGTTAACAGGTGGTCCTGCTGCTGACTTATATTGTGCAAAGATGAAAAAGCTACTATTCAGTTAGTTTACCACATATATAAAATATTCAAAAATATCAATTTTAAAATTATAAACTGCTTAAAATTTTTTAACCCAAATTTTGTTTTTTCCACAATTTAACATTTTTTTTTTGTATTTAAAAAATATATTTTCTAAATAAAATAAAATTATTTTAGTGAATTGATTGGATTTTTAGACCCAAAAAATATTCAATTTTATTATTCACCAACTTGATGTTCATAACGGGTTTGGGTTTTGTTATAATCTATTTTGAAAAAAATATTATTATCCAAAGATGTTTTTAAGCACGTAAATAGTGTTTTTGAGGATTTATTTTTGTTTTTTTTTACGAATATTTAACATATTTTGATAATTTTTTAAGGGAAAATTAAAATTTTATTAATACAAAGCCAAAAATTATCTATTTTGATGTTTTTTAAGCAAATTTCATGAAAAAAAGGCTAAATAATGCACCTATTTTTCAATTTTTTGCAGCCTAAAAATTTCTTCTCTATATCAAAAATAAATAAAATAAAGTTCTATTCAAATTTTAATATCATTTTCAGGCACAATTCCCTTCTATGGTGCCAAAAATGCCTTGTCCATTCCATATCATTTTGCCTCTTCATTGAAAACGGATTCTTCCATTAGTGCAACAACGGCAAAACGTTTGGCCAAAGAAATTGCCACTCTCCACAATTCACTGCCCATTTCGGCCAAAAGCAGCATTTTTGTACGAGCCTGCGAGGAACGATCGGATCTGATGAAGGTGGGTTGAGAAAATTAAAATTTGTGAAAAATTGGGGAGATTATTCACCCATAATTGACAATAAAATTAAAGACTATTTAATTTTTTGATAAGTATAAATTTTGGGTCACATCAAAATTCAACATTTTTTTTTTAAAAATTATATCATATTTTGATGGATTGAATTGTGCAGAAATTTGCTATTAATTTTAAAAAACTCAAAAATAAATATAAATTTTGATGGAATGAGAAATATTATTATTAAAGCTAAAATCGTGAATCTTTTTACCCACAAAAATGGGGTGTCAATTCCAATAAATATCGAATATTTAATTTTAGGTTTTGATCACAGGACCGGTTGAAACTCCGTACGCCAATGGATGCTTCGAATTTGATGTGTTTTTCCCATCAAATTATCCGAATGTGCCCATGCAAATTAACTTTGAGACTACCGGCAACAAATCAGTGGGTTTTCCTTGAAAATAAGGAATAGGTCTAAAATAAAGAACCAAATAAAATCAAATTTCCGTGTATTCGTCATTTTTTACAAAATTTTAATGCAAATTTCTATTAAAATTAAATTAAATTAAATTAAGGTTCGCTTCAATCCAAATTTGTACTATGATGGGAAAGTTTGCCTGTCCCTTTTGAACACATGGCAGGGAAGTGCGGCAGAGCGCTGGATCCCGGCCAAGTCAACATTGCTCCAAGTGCTGGTCTCAATTCAGGCATTGGTTTTGGTCGAGGAACCGGTCAGTTTTTTATATATTTTTTCTCATTTTTAAAATCTAAATAAACTGGAAATATGGTTTAAGCAATTTAATATCCTTTAATTTTGACCTAGCCATAACAAATTATATACCATCGATGAGATCTACAAATTAGTATATAAGGTTTTTGGGTCTAAAACCGGTTTCGGATTTATTAGAAAAAGCTGTTTTGTTTGCAAAAAATATTTTTATTACAATTTTATCACATAAATAATTTATTATTTTAGTTTTACAACGAACCTGGCTTTGAGAAAATGCGAAACAATTCGAAGTATGAAATTCATTCACTTCTATATACTCTCCGAGTTCGTCAACTATGCCTTAAATGGGCGATGCTTCAACAATTTCAGGTGTGGATTAATTTAATACAATTTTATTCTTTTAATTTATTTTTGTATTTTAGAATCCGCCCAAAGCATTCTCCGATGTCATCCAAAGTCATTTTTGGCTGAAGCGGGAAGAAATTTGTGCACAAGTGGAAGAATGGATTAATGATTATGAAGGCCTTGTTAAAGCTGGAAAATTGTCCAAAGCTGATTTGGCCGGCAATCCTGATGTGAATGCCAATACAATGAAGGTGGGCACTATTTTTTAAAAAATAAAATTCATGAAAAAAATTTCTGCAAATAAAAAGCTTAAATATTATTTATTAGCCTCTCAATTTAAAAAATGAACTTTCTATGAGTGTGATAAGAAAAAAATTTGTAATTATGACCAAAAAATAATTGACAAGAGCCTTTTTTCTGTAATTATCGATTTATTATTGGAATCAGTTTCAAAAATTTTTCTGAGCTTATTTTAGGGTTAGAATCCTATGTGACTAATTTTTGGGTAACATAAGGTGTGATTTTAGGGCCACAAAAATCTGGTCCATAACCAAAAAATACCTTTTTTCAATATAAATTTTGCCTTTAAAAAATATTTTTGTTTATAATTTTGACTATTTTAAATATAATTCGGAAGCATAAATTTCTTTTTTTTTCCACAGAAGGATTATGAAAAACTCAAAGCGAAGTTTTCCGCAATGAAGTGCCCTCCTACTCTCGAAGAAGATGCGATGAACGATGATGGCAACGATATTGACAACAAAATTGATAAAGCTTGAAGCATAATAAGAAGACACGAAAATGAGGATAATTTTGTTGATGAATATATTTTAATTGTTGATGAGAATCATATGTTTTTTTTGTGTATTGTTGTTCATCCAATTTAAATTCCATATTTAGTGATGATCTCTTTGAATGAATAAATCAAACATTATAAAAAATGAAAAAAATGTTCTAAAATAAAAGATTTTCAAAATAATTGGGAAAATTTAATTGTCATAATTTTAAAATGGTTTTTACAACAAATCTCTCTCTTGTGTTTTGTCTTATGATTGTTTCAAAAAATATTTTTGGAAACGAACTCAAAAATTAAGTGAATAATAAATGGAAATAGTCCGAATTTTATTTACACTTTTGTCCTTTTAATTTTAAATTGAACGGGGGTGATTGTTTATTATTAAAATAAAATAGGTAAAAGACATATTGTTTTTTTTATTGGCCGTTGAGAGAGGTCGACCCGCACCCAGATACGTCAAAACATCAGCCGAAATCAAAACAATTCATTCATTCAATTTTAATTCTCTCCAAATCCATCATCCACCCTCCTCCAACTCTTCATTCCAACAGAATAATTATTTTAAAATTGGCTCTCCGATTTTAAATTCTTAATGAAAATTTTGCCAAATTTTATTCTTTTTATTTTCATCATTTTACTCTTCATCTTTTTGGCATTTGCCATTGCCGCTCCACAATTTGATTTGGGAACAGGTGGGAAATATTGTAGAATGAATATTTTTATTGAAGGATATCACATTGGGGCGCATGGCACCGGAATGGGCCCAGTGGTGTTCCCCTGGGATGCAAATAATCGGAATTGGAACTGGTTTAAATGATGAAAATGGAATTGGCCACCCAAAAACATATTTAATTTCATTCTAATTATATTTTTAATTAATTAATAATTTGTTGGACCATTTATTGTTTCGAACTTTTATTCAAAAATTTTGTAAAATTCTCCCAAATATTCCTCTAATAGTTGAAATTCGCGAATATTTTCTTAAATTACAAAATTTCAGGCTAAGATGAAAAAATGTTGCAGGCGATCTTTGAAATTGAGCGCAAGAGACTGATTGATCGTTGAATAAATGCAAATTAATTAAATGGATTAACTTTTATTCAAATTTTAGAAATGAATAAAAATTACAAAAATAAATAAAAGCATAAATCAATCGTTAATCCTTTTTTGTATAAATACTGATGAAAAAAGAAGAATCGTAAAAAGAATGAGAAAAATCTTCAAATTTCTTTTCCCCATAAATGGAATTGTATTTTTAATCGTTCTTAAAATGCAATTTTTAAATTTAATCAAAAATTTTTTTAAAAATTTAAATAATATTCACTGATATCAATCATAGATTTGTTTAAATCCAATTAAAGATAAGTGATGGATGATAAAAAATAATTCTCATCAAAATCAAATTATTCTGCTGAAATTTCATTTCAGAATTTTTTCAATTTCTTTGTAATACGCTCCCAAATTCGGTGGCCAATTGACGATTTTCTGCTGCTGTTGGATGTTGACTGTTCAGATTCATGTTCATCTTCAGTCTCGCCACAATGTTTTGGGTATGTGCCAACAAAGAGGAAATGCCCATTTTCATTCTCCTTTTTCCATTTGATGATTGGGAGGAAGAGGACAAAAGCAAATGGATGGTCGGCGTTAAATTTTATTGGTTTCGGCTCTCGGCTTGGCCCATCAAAACCGCAGAAATTTTGCCACTCGTAGACAATTCGGCTTACTCCCGCAGCTTCTGAGCCTTCTTCATTCACCTGTGAGATGAATTTAATTTAAAAATTATGTCGCAAAATTAAAATGTAAAAATTCTGTGGTCATGAAAAAATTGTTACTTTAAATTTAGTAAATATTAGAAAATATCACCTCAATAAATGCCTTTTGAAATGTTTCACTGATGTGCAAATTCCCTTTTTCACCTTGATCTCCACTTTTGTCTCCAACAATTCCCTCAAAATTGGCTTTATCCGCATTGAATGCAGTTTCAAGTCCAAGTTTTTCCAATTCATTGTTCATCATAAAACTCGATTCCAATTTGAATTTTGGCAAATTTAGCTATATAAATATTTTCAATTACTATTTTCGAATAATGTAATATTAAAAGATTTTTCAATTTTTTTACAATTACTTATAAAATTCTTCAATAAAAAATAAATGAAAATCCTAATGCAAATTATAACTTTGATATATAATTGGCCAAAAAATGTTTTTTAATCCATAATTTGAGTCAAGATTACTAATGGCAATAAAAATAATGGCCACATTCCCCAGCCACTTACATCCACTAGCTGGCATCTTTTCATTTTTCTGATTAATTTCAGAAATTCTTTTCCATTAATTGTTTTCAGCATTTTTCCAAGGCCAAATCTCTTCCGTGGCAATAAAATATACAATCGAGCTTCATCATCGACATATGGCATCCCAAGCATTTGGATTGGAAGAAATAGAAAAATTTAGTTGATGAAATTTTTATTTAAAAGTTTTCAAAATGATCTGCTGAAAATTGGGTAAAAATTCAGCTTTTATTCGATTTAAAATGATATATTAAATTAATTTTGCTCTAATCAAATAAATTTGTACTTACTTGAGAATTTTCGGCATATGAAAAATAATCTTTCTGATGCATCATATCAATCTGCAAAATTTTTAAATATTCCAATTAATATTGTTTAATTTATAATACCATTTTTTGTTTCGATTCACTAAAATGGAAAATTTTCTTTTCGGTGACTTTGCTGGAAAATTTTTTTTTCCAAAATCCTTTGAAATATACTGCATTGATCAATAATAATCTAAAAAAGCATGTATTTAAAATATTTGATAAAATAACTTTTTAATGAACTTAATATTCCACTCTATCTTACGAGCATTTTTAGTTATACCCTCCAACAAATCACAAAATTTTTATAATTTGTAATGGTCCAGATTTTGTGCACAACTATAAATATGAATAAATAATTTTTGCAGAAAAAAATAATTTTATGCCAAAAATATTTAACAGAAAAATAAATAATTTTTAGGCTATCAAAGATGATAATTTATTAGTACAATATATTATTGCCTCATTCTTTCAAAAACAGATATTAAAATGAAAATATTTTTAAAAACAAAAGCAAAATTAGATTTAATTATTTAAGGGCTCACTTTGCACAATCAAAATTGTAGTTTGGATCAAAAAAATTTTTGATTTTTTTACATGTCATCGATTCCACAAAATCATTAATCGACTATGAATAAAAATTAATTAAATTAAATATAAAAAATAATATGTTTACCTTTATTGATTGTTCCTCTCCAAAGTCCAATTGTTCAAAAAGGCCAGCATAATATTGGCCAATTGTGGCTTTGTAATTTTCCAATATTGGATATCCTTTTGCCAAATAAATTTTGTTGGCCAATGCCACAATGCATTTGCATTTTTCATCCCCATATTCGCAGATGATTTCTTTTATTTCTTCTTCGTCTTCGTCCGGCGGTGGTGGCGGCGGAGGTGCGTATTTATTTTGTTCTTCCTCATCATCTTTCCTTTTTATTTCTTCTTCACCTTTTTTCTTATGTTTTTCTTTTTCTTCCTCTTCTGCTTCCTTTCTTGCTTTTTCCTCTTCTTGAATCTTTTTATGAAGGAATTCTTGGCATAATCCACCAAAAAATTGTTGCGTTTTCAATTTTTGTTCCACAGAATTTGGTGCATCTGAAAGAAAATGAGGGTCAGCATATCCATCCAAAATACCTATGCAAATACATTTTTGATAGAATAATATTTATAGATTTTCTATAATAGACCGGATATTCGATAAATAAAATATTTAAACTAATTTTTTATGCTATTATTTTTATGGCCACAAAAAAAGTTATTATTCGATATGAAAATTTTTTATTTGAGAAAAATACTTTTAGTACCAAAAAATTATAAACATATTATATTATTATATTTTTTTTATTATAAAGTATTCAAAATTTTTTTTTTTAATTTTCATATATTTTAGATATTCTATAATTTTTTTGTAAAAATAAAATTTTATTTTTGATTTATGCTTGGTATAATTTTGATTTTCCAAATACCCCTGACTGAATATATTTCAAACAAACCAGTTAACAATTTAGCCAATTCCTCAGCAGTTTCTCCTTCTGCCCCCACATAAACCATTGCCAGTGCAATTGAAATGGACAACGGGGAAAGTATAATGCCGTTCTCATTTTCGTCCCCTTTATCATGATTGCCTGTTTTGGTGGCCACTAATCGTAATAAATCAAAGGCGAAATCGGCTTGTCTTTCACATAATAATTTGTCATTTTTGCTGTCATTGTCTTTTTGTTGTGATTTTGACATTAGCCTAAAGGAGCTAAAACTTATTTCTTTGATACTGTCTAAACTAGACTATTATAAATATATTATTAGGAAGTTCCAAATTCAAGAAGGAAAAAATGAAAACGAAATGACGATGATGAAGAAAATGCCATCCAAATATAAAATATTGATTAATTTCAGCAAATATTAGTAGGGAATTTTGGGATTTTGGCTTGTTATTCCTTTCAGCACTAGCAAGTGGCAAATTTTATTGAGTCTTCTCTAATAAAAATGACCACTGCGCTGAAGTGGAGAGTGGTCACTCGGCATCGACATTGCCAATGGGACATTGGACCCGACGCCCGAGGGAAATGTGTAGAAAAGAAAGGTCTCTCTTCTTTCATCTCATCGAATAGACCTTTTGGTGTGGTCAGGCAAATTTGATATTAGCCAATTATGCACCACTGAATTCGAATATCCAAATTCCGTATCAAATAAGAAGAAATGACTTATGTATGAAGAATTATTTACGAAATATAAATGGATAGATTTGAAAAGCTAGGCATAAAGAATTATTGGGGAATAAATAAATTAAAGAGATATGATGCAATATAAATTGAGCGGCCAATTTCCAGAAAATTGGTAATAATTCCACTTTTTTTGGGAATACATGCGGTTTTTCTATGTAATTTGGTGTTTTTATCCTGTAATTTTTTTATCCATATTATTTCTATTTGTATATCTATCATTGGAGATTACAAAACATTAAAATTAAGGCCCTGAAAAAATTTTTGCCAAAATAAAGCCAAATATTCTCATTACCCATTATTACAACTATTTTTTCCAAATTTTCCGAAAAAACTAAAAAAATGATCATTTTTGATAACAATTTCTTCCAAAATCAATTTGGTCCTTGCTCTGTTCATTGACTGACTCAGTTTTCGACCATTGAAGGAAATTTCAACCAAATAATCCACTCATAAAATGCTTTAAGGGAAGAAAATTTTGACTCCCGTTGCCAAAAAGGTCAACCAACAAAGGAATTGAGCAGAAAATATGAGGCCAAAAATGGAGGAAAAATGCTGATGAAAGATTCGGCTGATGAATCAATGAATGAAGGAGGAAATGCGTAGGAAATGGCAAAGACCATTTTTTGGGGACTGCTGAAATGAATGGCCTCGACATTCTTTTATTAGTTTGTTCATGAACAAAAAATATAGAATGATCTTTTTTCGGATGAAAATGCCAATTCACAAAACTAAATTCGGTGGCCGAAATTTCCTCCCCAAATGATTTCCACACTCTGCTTGAATGAATGGCTCAGTCATCAGTTTCGGCTTCTTTTTGCCGTTATTCACTCTCAAATTTATTCCTCTTTTTTTGGCTGTTCATTTATTCATTTTTTTCCTTTGTTCTATCAAATTCCGAATTTAATGGATTTGTCAGATTTCCATTGTCAAAATATTTGTGCACTGCGAAAAAAATGTATTATCGGATCAATGCTGCCAGATGGGGGTCATTTGCTCCCTTTTTGGGAGTTTGCACCTTTTTTCCTTCCCCCCAAGAAGATATGCCCACCCAATTTTCCTTTAGGCTTTTTAGTTAAAATTATTGTTTGCGGCTTGCGGGCAATTTTACCAAATTTTTCTGCGGGGCAATTTTTAGCTAAAATTTGTCTCCTAATAAGCAATCATTTTCCCTAAAAATTTTAGTATGCGGCAAAAAAAAATGATTTTATTTCGCAGAAATTTAACTACTTTTAAAAATGTCCTCTTTTTTTTGTGAAAATGCCCCTCAAATGATCGCGTTTTCTACCAAATGTCCCCCAAAGTGAAAAATCATTTGGCAGCCCAGTATCAGTTAAAATTAAAAATTAAATTTAATATCATTTTAATTTTGCTTATTGCTCCGTAAAATATTTTTTCATTTTCCAACCATTAAAATTTGTCTATTTGAATGTTTCCTAATATTTACATGCGCCATTCAATCCAACAATAGTCATATTCTCTTTTTTTCCAATGCTTATATTTCATTAAAATTTTTGGCTTGAGACATATTTTTATTTAGTTTTAATAGTTTTATCTTTAAATTCATTTAATAAATTAAAATTATTCTAGAAAGTGGTACCATCTCCAAAATACAAAATTTTGGTATTCGGTCCTAAAAATAGGAAAAATTCTGGCAAAAATTTTTTCAAAATTTTGGCAAAAAATCTGGCATGTTCAAAAACATATATATAAAAATAAATGCTTTTTGTTTGAGCAATTATTATAAACTCCAAAATTACTCGCAGAAAAAATTTGCCAAAAATAGTCATGCAATAAAAATTTGATCATTTTTAAATAAAAAATAAAAAATCTGACTAAAAAAACTGGCAAATTGCGAAAAATTTGGCAAAAAAATATAGAATGGATAAAATCTGGCTGGGACATCAAAATTCAAAATTCTCGAAAAATTCCCGAAAAATCTGATTATATTACATCCATGATAGACTTATTTAAAGCCAGTGTATTATTAAAATTTTACAGCTAAAGTGCCATTAATTTTTACCAAAATAAGTCTCTTTAATAAAACATTTTTTTTAAAAGTGTCTATTTTAAAGCATATTCATTTTCCCATATTCAAGAAATTTTTCAAATAGGTCAATGAAGTTAAAAATGATTTTCACATATTAAAATTTGCTATTTTTCTTGGTCAATATTACAACAAAAAATCCATATTATATTTAATTTTTTTTCATTTTCTTCAGACAATAAAATGAACCCAAAAACAGGCACAAATTTGTGGCCAAATTTGGCATCCATTTTCCTTCTAATTTTCCTATGGAGCGGACAAATTCATTGTGGCGGCAGCAAATATGGTGCATCAAGCAGCAGTGAAGAGGGTCAATTTTATATAATTAAATTCAAACTTAATTAATAATCAAAATAAATATTAAATAAATAATTAAAATAAATATTTTAAAAAAACATTATTTTTTCCCATCTAATTTTCAGAAGCTCCCGTCTATCCACTCTCAAATTCCCAAGGTCGAAAATTATTTTTTAAATTTACTAATTTTCTCTTAATAGGCTACTACAATCAGCCCAGTGAACAAAAATATGTTGCCCAAGGAGGAGGCGGCAAAAAGGGATACAATGCGATGCCAAAACAAAGTGACGGTGGCTATGGGAGAGGTAACGAAATTTTTAAAATTTAAAATAATATTAAATTTTGAAATATTTTTTTATATTTAAATTAAAATTTTTTATTTTTTAAAGGCTACAATGTAGCCATGAAGCCGACCAATTATGAAGGAGGCAAAAAAGGTAGAGGAAGATTTTAAAATTTAAATAAAAATTATTCTAAAAAATTAAAATTAAATTTTCATAATTAATTTTTATTATTATTTATTTATAGCCTACAATGCACAAAAGGCAGGCAGCAACTATGGAGGAGAAAATAATGGTGGAAAATTATTTTTTATATATTAAATTTTAAATTAATTTCAAAAATCAAAATATAAAAAAATTTCATTAAAATAATTTTAATTAATATTTTTAAGGTTACATTGTGCCGCCCAAAACAGTCGATTATGGCAGAAAAGGCGAAAATGGTAAAATAAAAATTTAAAAAAAAATAATTAAATTTCAAAAATAAAAATTAAATATTTCGATAATTATTCCCATCAATTTCAGCAAATTCATACAGTCAGGATTATGGCGGAAAGCAGCAACAACATCATGGCCAAAGCAATAAAAAATATGCAGCAAACGGATACGGATATGGGCCACAACCAGTTGAACATCATCAAAGTTATGGCCAAAACTCATATGGGAATGGTGGTTATGGAGGCGGACAGAAATCGGCGGCGTCTTATTCGACTGGAGGTGAATATAATATTTTTTGTTGAGAAAAGATTTTTTATCCCAAAAGAATACTAATAAGTTCTTTTGGCTGAACGATCGGTTTCTTTTGCCGAAAGATCAGTTTTTGAGGATATTTTAGTGCTTAATCCTACACCTCCAAACCTTATATTCATTTGATATAACTCATCGAGAAGCATCGTTGATAATAAGTTCGTTTGGGTTAAACTAAATAAAATAATAAAGTAGTTTTGAACCAAAAACCGATTCTTATTTTTTGATAAAAACATGACATTTTATATAATATTCTATGCTTCTTTATGAGATCTATTAAATGTTATAAGGTTGGGGGTCTAGAATCAAGCACCAAAAAAATTAAAATCAAAAAAAGATCTTCGGCAAAAAGAACTTATTCTTTCGGCAAGCACCCTTTTCTGTTAATTAATGAAATCATGGCCCAATAAAAAATAATTTGGAATAAAAAAATTAATTAATAAGTAAATAAAGAGAATGCTTTCACTTTTATATATTATTATTTAATTTACTTTTAATCTTATTATTTATTTTCCAGATAATTCCTATGGCAAAACGAGTGGAGGCTATGGTGAAAGCAATGAACATGAATATGGCAAAAATGGAGGAGGATATGGTGGCCAAACCTATGGTCGAAAAAGCAAAGACTATGGTCAAAACTATGGTGGAAAGGACAAGGAATATGGCCAAAATTATGGAGGCGAAAAAGACAAGGAATATGGCCAAACCTATAGCGGAAAGGACAAACAATATGGCCAAAACTATGGCGGAAAGGACAAACAATATGGCCAAACCTATAGCGGAAAGGACAAACAATATGGCCAAAACTATGGCGGAAAGGACAAACAATATGGCCAAAACTATGGCGGAAAGGACAAACAATATGGCCAAACCTATAGCGGAAAGGACATACAATATGGCCAAACCTATGGCGGAAAAGACAACGACTATGGCGGAAAGGACAAACAATATGGCCAAACCTATAGCGGAAAGGACAAACAATATGGCCAAACCTATAGCGGAAAGGACAAACAATATGGCCAAACCTATAGCGGAAAGGACAAACAATATGGCCAAACCTATAGCGGAAAGGACAAACAATATGGCCAAACCTATAGCGGAAAGGACAAACAATATGGCCAAAACTATGGCGGAAAGGACAAACAATATGGCCAAACCTATAGCGGAAAGGACATACAATATGGCCAAACCTATGGCGGAAAAGACAACGACTATGGCGGAAAGGACAAACAATATGGCCAAACCTATAGCGGAAAGGACATACAATATGGCCAAACCTATGGCGGAAAAGACAACGACTATGGCGGAAAGGACAAACAATATGGCCAAACCTATGGCGGAAAAGACAACGACTATGGCGGAAAGGACAAAAAATATGGCAGAGGATATAGCCAAAGTTATGGTAACGGAAAAGCAGGCTATGGAGAAGGATATGAAGAGAAAGATGCCAGAAAGGAATACAGTGGAAATGAATACGGTGGTTATGACGGAAAAGGCAACGAATATGATGGAAGCTATGGCGGAAAGGATAAAGAATATGGCCCAAGCTATGGAGGCGGAAAAGACAAAGAATATGTCCCAAGCTATGGAGGCGGAAAAGACAAAGAATATGGCCAAAACTATGGAGGCGGAAAGGACAAAGAATATGGCCAAAACTATGGAGGCGGAAAGGACAAAGAATATGGCCCAAACTATCGAGGCGGAAAAGACAAAGATTATGGCCAAAACTATGGAGGCGGCAAAGACAAAGAATATGTCCCAAGCTATGGAGGCGGAAAGGACAAAGAATATGTCCCAAGCTATGGAGGCGGAAAAGACAAAGAATATGGTCAAAACTATGGAGGCGGAAAAGACAAAGAATATGGAGGAGGATATGGCGAAAAGGACAAAAAATATGGCGGAGGATACGACAAAAGCCCTGGATATGGAGGTGGAAAACATGAAGATGGATATGGCGGAAAAGGCAATAAATATGGCCAAAGCTATGAGGGAGGAAAAGATAAAGAATATGGAGGAGGATATGACGAAAAAAGCGACGAATATGGCCAAAATTATGGAGGTGGAAAAGACAAAAAATATGGCGGAGGATATGGCGGAAAAGAAAATGAATATGGCGAAAATTATGGAGGCGGAAAAGGCAAACAATATGGCCAAAATTATGGAGGCGGAAAAAGCAATGACTATGGCCAAAGCTATAGAGGAGGAAAGGACAAGGAATATGGCCAAAATTATGGAGGCGGAAAAAGCAATGACTATGGCCAAAGCTATAGAGGAGGAAAGGACAAGGAATATGGCCAAAATTATGGAGGCGAAAAAGACAAGGAATATGGCGGATATGGAGCTGGAAAAGACAAAGAATATGGAGGAGGATATGATAAAAGTTCTGGATATGGAAATGGAAAACATGAAGATGGATATGGAGGGAAAGGCAATAAATATGGTCAAAATTATGGCGGGAAGACTAAAGAATATGACGGAGGGTATGGCGGTAAGGATGAATATGGCGAAAAAGACGAAGAATACGGCCAAAATTATGGAGGCAAAAAAAGCGACGATGGATATGGCCATAGCTATGGAGATGGAAGCAGCAAATATGGCAATGGAAAAAATAGTAAATTTAATTTTTTTTATGTTTTTAACAATTTTTAATAATTTTTTATTAGATCATGATAACAATAATTATACCAAGCAAAATGATTATGGAAAAGACTATGGCGGAAAAGGTGGATACAATTACGGCGGGAAAGGCGGAAGTGGTTATAAGAAGGGTGGCTACAATGTTAAAGATTATGGTCGGGAACCGTACACTGGGCCAGAATATCCACGGCATCAATTGCCGCAAATCAGCTATCAGCCATATCATCCGGCGCCACCTTCAAATGGATATGTGCCAGCACCGCCCAATTATCGGGTAAATAATGGGGAAATAATTTTTTAAAAAATAAAATAAAAAATTTACAATTTACAATATTTTCAGCCTCCCCAAATGCCACAGCCCGGAGGACCATATCAACCACCTGCCCAATTCCCATATCCCCCAGCGCCAATGCCACCTTATCAACCCCAATTACCAATGCCCCCAATGATCCCACCATATTATCAACAACCTCCCGGCCAACAACCAACAACAACACCGGATCCAGGTGCAAAAAATTAGTATAATATTAATTTTAAAATTTAAATTAAATTTTTGAAAAGCTAAATTGATCAGCAAATCCATATTTTTTAATGGGATAAATTGATAATATTTATTTTGGAATTAATTAATTTATTTTTTTTTATTTAATATTGAAAATTTACAATTTTTGTGATCTTCTTTTGCATATAGAGTAAATTTAATTTATGAATATATTTTTTTCGTCCCAAAACTACTCCTTTTGGGTTACAAACCAATTAATTTTCTTCTTATAGGAAATTTGTGAATACAATAATCAATTTTTGGGCTCAAAAATTTGATAATATTTTTAATAAATTTATAAATCATTTTTTACCAAAAATCCTCAATTTTGTTCAAAAATGCAAAGTAATTTTTTTAGAATTTTTGATTTTTATCTATTTTTGGGAAAAAGTGCATTTTAAATAAATGCCTCATCAATACAGGTCAATTCACAACATCAACCGGCGGCAGCAGTGTGTCAAGTGCCACTGGCGGCGACCCGAATACGGCACAAACAACGGCAACAACATCGAATTCTACGGCAACTGCGGCCACAACACTAAATGCCACCGACTCGACTACAGTTGAATCCACCACTAATCAAAGTGGAGCAACTGGTGGCGTTGGCCAAACTGGAAGCGCATCGACGGGTGGAACGGAGACAACTCAAGGAACAACACCAGGTATATCTTTTAAAAATAATTTTATTTTATAGTGTATTCCATAATTCTATTTAAACCACTGAATAAAATTGAATGCTTTGTAGAATTAATGTTTTTAAAATTGTCGAAAAAAATGAAAAGCATAAATTAAAAATTAAAGAAGATTTTGATATTTAATTTTTTTGAAATTGTTTTAAATCGTTTTAAAATTTATGTTTTTCCTTATCTAATTTCATGAATATTCTAAAAAAAATTTTTAGAATTTTATTTTAAGTAAAAAATTTAAAGACATGTCCATAAAAGATGATACAATCCCCAGAAAAAATAAATCCAAATATAAAGCAGATTTTTTGCTATTTTTGTATTGAAATTCTTTAAAATAAAAAATAAGAAATTTATTTTGAAAATTTCAATTTCAATATAATAATTTCACGAATATTCAAAACTTTTAAATCAAAGACAAAATAAATTTTAAAGTTTCATCATCGACTTCCGTGACTGAATCAACAGCGCAAACCGCAGTGACCGGTGGCAATGGTCAGGCCCAAACAGGAAGCACATCTTCTGGCGCCACTGCTGAAACGTAAGGGTTACATTTTAAATTTTTTAATAACAATTTTAATTCAGCGGCGGCACAACGGCGGTCAGTTCGCCTACGGCTGTGACTGGCGGCCTTGGAATCACTCAAGTGGCTGGGGCCAGTAGCACCGATGCCGGCTCATCAACAACTCCAGCAGCTGCTGCGGCCCGCATCAATCCTGCTGGTGTGCCAGCTCGTGCCCAAGGTAAATCCCTTTATCTACATGGAATATCGAACAAATTAATCTATAGGAGGCAACGAAGATCCTGGAAATACTTCAACAAGTGGAACACCTTCATTTGGGTCATCTTCTACGGCTCCGAGAACGAACATGGCCGATCCTGGCGGTGCAAATCCCAATGCGACCCAACCAACTGGAACAACAACAACTGGAGGCAAAGGAACAGTAACACCGTCAGGGCCTTCTGCTGGAGGTAAAGGAGCGAATGGAACGACTGCATCGCCTCCATCTGATTTCACTGGCTCGACGACCGGAGCACCCAGTAAGCTAGAGGAAAATCGCTTAGTATTATAAAAAAATTTTCTTATTTTTGCAGCTAATTAGTGAAATATTTTAATTAAATATTTACTGAAACAATATTTTCCAATTAACCAATGGTCTAAAAGGATATTTCATGCAAAATTTTATGGCAATAGAACCTATTCAAACTTTTTTCTTAAATTATATTTTTGATCAATTTTCCCTTCTAATGAATTGAGTTCTTTCCTTTACCAATTTTTATAAATTAAATTTTCCAATTTTTCAATCAAATAATTTTTATTTATAAATATAAAAATTTTCCAAAAAATTTTCTATAAATATTTTTGTAATTTTATTTCAAATTTAACTATATTTTCCAGCCAACTCATCAACAAATGGCACATCGGCTATGTCTGGCAATGGAGGATGCCCAACAAATTGGGACTTCTTCAAGCCCACAAATAGTTGCTATCAAGTTGTGCAACCCGACCGCCCAATGCCCCATTCGGAAGCAGAACAGAGTTGCCAGAAACAGGGCGGCCATTTGGCCTCAATTCATAGCCGAGAGGAAAATGAATTTGTTCGAGGTGAATTTTGTTTATTACAATTGGAATTATTGTGATTCATAAAATGGATATTATTTTTTTGCAGAAAAAAACAATTTTTGACTTGTAATAAATCATAAACAAGTTTAAGACCATACAAACATTATACAATTTTGTAGATCTCATCAAGACGAATTGAATGGTAAATAATTTGTCAGGGTTACGATTTTGGTCCAAAATTAAAGAGTATTAAACCGTTTAATCCATATTTTTAGTTTTTGGTTTTAAACTCTTTAATTTTAGGCCAAACCATGACAAAATATATACCAATCGATGCTTCTCGATGAGGTCTACAAAATGTTATAAGATTTATAAAGTCTAAAACCGATTTTGACGTATTAAAAGTCAAAAACTCTTTTGCAATAGTAAATATGTAATTATAATTAATTTCCAATTGCTTAATCTAATAAAAATCCAACCCTTTTTATGACTCAAATAATGACTTATTTTTTTTTGTTAGGCATTTTGGTTCGATGGCGCCGAGCAAATCCTGGCAAACCGAGCCCACCCCATTTCTGGATTGGTATGCGCTTCGGGAATGGGACCGGCTTACCGCAAAATGTCAGCTGGACTGATGGAAGTCCCGTCGATTTTGGCAGCCCATCCATTAAAGGATTTCAGGTCAAAAATTAAAGAAATTGAAATGATTTTTTTCAAATAATATTAATTTACAGCTAACTGTCTATCCCTGGGGTGCAACAATGACAAATGGCACAGGAAATGGCACCACAACGGATCCTGGCAATCAAGGAGGAGGCGCAGGAAGTGGAGCTGATGGCCAAGTTTGCGTTGGAATGTTCGGAGGCGGAAATTTGGCTGGTGGACAAAGTGGCATCCCAGGTGGACAAAGCAGTGTTCCGGGTGGTCAAGGAGGCCAAAACGGCACACAAGGTAAACAATATGGCCAATGTGGTCAAAGCAAAATGAGTAATTGGTTTTTGAAGGAGGGCAAAGCAATGTTCCCGGTGGCCAAAGCGGTGTTCCGGGTGGTCAAGGAGGCCAAAATGGCACTCAAGGTAAACAATATGGCCAATGAGGCAAAATGGTCAATTGGTATTTAAAGGAGGGCAAAGCAATGTTCCCAGTGGCCAAAGCGGTGTCTCAGGTGGACAAAGCGGTGTTCCGGGTGGACAAAACGGTGTTCCGGGTGCTCAAGGAGGGCAAACAGGCATTGAACCTGGAAGCGATGGCGGTTTCCCCGGATGTGGTGAATGGCGACCATTCAATCCAACACTTCCTGGCGGCTACATCATCAAAGCAAACAAAAATGTATAATAAAATATTATGGCAAATTTTCAGGTACAAGTAAGCATGTTCCCCGCAGGCGGACAAGGAGGTCAAATTGCTGGAGGCGGTGCAGTACCAGCTGGAGGCAGTGGTCAAGGACAACAAGGCGGTGGACAAGCAGGACAAGGAGGTATATGAAACTTTGTACAAATTTTAATTGATAATATCAAAAATGTTCTCACAAAATCAATTAATATAAAAATGGTTGTAAAAAAGTAAATTTTAGCCGGACAAACTCAACAAGGCCAAGGCCAACAAGGTCAAGGTGGTCAACAAGGACAAGGAGGTATGAAAGAGGGAGAAGAATTGGTACTATTGCAGTTTACCAGATGGAAGGGAAAAGGATGATAAAGAAGAAGATAATGAGGAGGATGATGAAGAAGACCATCCTCAGCTTCAACTCTTCTCCTTCTTCATTAACTTCATCCTTTTTCCCTTCCATCCGGTAATAATAAATAATTTTAATTAATATTAAAAAATAACACCTCCCCTCTCTCAGACCCTTCACTGCCCCCTCCACCATTCCAATGTGCCACCGGATGCACTCAATCATTGATCAAATTGGGCGGAAATCAACAAACGGCACCAACAAGTGAGGGAATCACGGAATCGCCGAAAGGATGCCAAAAAATGGTGATCGACTGCAATATGCAAGAGGCGACGGCGGCAATCACGGTTGGAATTTTCACACAATAATAATTGGGTGGAGAAATATGGGCATGGAAATTAGAAAAATGAAAAAAAAAACAATTTTTATAAGCCATTTTTATTAATTTTTTCGCTCAAAAAACAATCATAGAGTTTAATATGAAAAATCTTATTCATAAAAATTGGTGAAAAATCCAAATAAATAAAATATCCAAAATTTTTTTTCATAAAATTTAGGGTAATATTTTTATCAAGTTAATTTGTTGGTAATTATAATTAGGTATTTAGTCAAAATTAAATTTGTTAAAATTTTTCCAATACCTTAAAAATTTTTAAATATTAATTTTTTAATGCTCCCTAAATTTCCCCATTTATTAAGTTCGGTACGCATGGCTCTGTGCGCTCCAAGGACTCACCATTTGTCAAAGTCCGCGCCCAACTATTCTGTGAGTAAAATTTTGAATAAATTTTTCAAAAATTTTTTATTAAAAATTTAGGCGTCAAGGATGAGCAGGGAAATTTGAAATGGTTGCGCAAGGGCACCACCGGCAACAATCAAAATGCGTTCATCGCTGATGAGGCAAGTCAAAATGGACAATAAAACATAAAATTAAAAATTGTTGAGTATTAATTTTAAAGAAATTTAAATATTTTCCATTAATTTTGAATTATATACAAAAATTTTGGAATTTTCCGGAATAATTTTACGGAAAATTTGTCTTTTAAAAAATGATAATTTAAAAATGAAAAATCTTTTATGAATTTCGATTCTCAAAATTAAGGTAGAAATTTAGAATTTTGTCAAAAATTTTAATATTTTTTTTTAAAATTAATTTTCAGGCACATTGTGAGAAACAGCCAAATCAATGAAAACAATGAAAATGAGTGGAATAAAAAATTGAGAATATATTTTTTTTGAACAAATCCACAAAGAATGATGAGCAATTTAAATGAATGATATTCCCAAAAAATGATTCAATTTTAACTAGGGTTGCGCCCCCGTCCCCGCGGGGACGGGGACGGGGGAGGATCCCCGCACTTTTTGGGCCTCATCCCCGTCCCCGTCCCCGCAAGTCCATCCCCGCACATCCCCGTCCCCGCAAGAGCCACCCCCGCGGGGATTCATCCCCGCGGGGATGAACATGCACCCCATATTTTTGGATTTTTCAAGGAAAATGGAATATGACAAAGAAATTTTGAGCAGATTTTAGTAGAATTTTTAAATTTTCATTAAAAATTTTTCACTGCGCAGCCGTTTTTAGTTAATTCTTTCGCTGCGCGGCTATTTGTAATCTTTTGTTATGGAGCCCGAGGCCCAGACCCCACAATGAAAAATTAAGAAATTCACTTTTTATGGTTAATTTATGGTGATAATCAAGAATTTGATATCCTTTTTTTAATTATATCATACCATATTGTTGATTTATGTATATAAGAAACTTTATGGCAAAAAAATTATCTCAGATCTTGGTTGTAAAAACAAATTTGGATAATGTGTAACTGACGAGGGACATTAGCGTCTTCCGTCTTGGCCACTAGCATCTCAGCGATTTTGAAAAGCCGTAACTCATCAGCCAATTAACCAATTTAAATGATCCATAGTGCATTTAATAGCCTTAAATGTTGGCTATCCAATGGTTTAATGATCATCCAAAAATGTAATATTTCATTTCAACCATAATATGACCATACATACAAAAAAGGCGATTTTTCAAAGTTTTTGGCCAAAACTGAGTCAAGACTTTACATTTTTGATGATCAATATAATAATGGATTGCAAATATTTAGGGCTATTAAATGCACTTTAGATAATTTAAATTGGTTTATTGGCTGATGAACTACGGCTCGTCAAAATAGTTAGATGCAAGTGGCCCAACGCTAATGACCCAATTATGTGTAGTACCAACAAATTCAAATGATCCAGAAGATAAAGTAATTAAAGAGAAAATTATGATTTAAAATTAATTTGCCCATTATAATTTATTGAAATTTTAGTAAATTTTTCTTCAGAAATTTTTTTTCTGAAAAATAAGACCTTTTTCAAAAATTCAGTCTATCCCCGTCCCCGCGGGGATCCCCGCGGGGATCCCCGCAAGGGTCATCCCCGTCCCCGTCCCCGCAAGTGCCATCCCCGCATATCCCCGTCCCCGCAAACTCTGCCCCCGCAGTGCGGGGGCGCAACCCTATTTTTAACTGTGATAAAATTATTCAAAATTGAAATGTCATTTAATAATTTTTAAAAGAATGAAAATGAATTACATACGGATTTCATTCATTTTTCTCCTTTCAATCACAAGATTCACTCTTCTCCCATGTCATTTTGGTTGTTTGAATTTGAAGTCAACTGCTGTTCGCGCGTCCGCCTATGATTATTGTCAATTAAATTCAATTACTAATAGAAAGAGGAGAAAAATGGTAAAAAACATTATTATGGGTCTATTGCTGAATAAAACAATGCAAAAATCTCTCTTTTGGTCAAAATTATGCCTATATTTAATTCTCTTTATTCGAGAGCTGAATTTCTTTATATACCGTAAATCCTCTATTAGAAGCCCCGGGGCTTATAAATTTCAGAGACCCTCCGAGTGGCAACTTTTCTGAATTTTTTGAAACAAAAAATGCTTATTTCGGCCTAATTTCACCTCTAAATTGGTCAGTTTTGACATAAATTTTTTGATGGGGGGGCTTCTAATAGAGGGGGCTTCAAATAGGAGGGGGCCTTCTAATAGAGGATTTACGGTATTTACTTTTCCCCTCCTCCAGTCATTGGCATCTAGCCAGAAGAGAGAAATATAGTCTTATATGCGCGCGAAATTTTATGAATGGAAATTTGTGGCTGCGTTTCACCCACGAAAAATAGCCGCATTGATTGAGCAATTGATTTATTTTCACTCAATGGATTTGGCCTGAAATCACCTTGGAAAATATCCACAAACCGCTTTTAATTCACTCTCATCATAGCAGTAAAATGCTTCTCCATAAATGTTTTATGTCATTGAGAATCAATTTTTAATAAATTAAACATTCATTATCCAAAATAATTTTTAAAAAAGGATTTTTGACTCATTTTTCTCACTTCAAACTTTATTGTTTTTTAACCCAATAGTTTTTTTTTTCTACTAAATCAGAAGCCCCGGTTTTAGACCCTATAAAATTTATACAATTTATAGAAATTTAGTGGGTAATAGTACAGTTCGAACTGTACTATTACCATTTAGTGTCTTTTGACATAGAATATTTTTTGTTTAAATCAAAATTGAGCAAATTAACCATTAAAGCATATTCCCAGTTTTTTAACACTTTAATTTTGGGCTGTACGACATTTGCGGACCTGATGAATTTTTATTTTGGCTAATGGCCGAATGATCTCTTAAAAAGTAAAAACTCAAAATGTCAATTTCATCCCTTATAGTATCTTTGACTAATAAACAATCTTACAAATTGGATCTAACAATTCCATTCCTTTCTGTCTTAATCCCTCGGGGTAATTAGAAGTCCTATGACAGTAATAATTTCTTCCTAAAATTTTAACTATTATAGTAGACAAATATTCAATTTTTTCATGCTTCTAGCAATATGAATTTCAAATCTGTATTTCAAAATTTTTACAGCATGAATAGTTTATACATTATTTTACAAATAATATTTTTTATCGAAAATGCAAATTTCGCTAGTGGTGTTAAAAAAGATCAAGAAAAGGGATTGGAAGATGTTAAAAATCCGCTACATTCTCAAGGACATGCAACCTTTCATTCAATGTCTGCGCAGGCAAAATCAATGGATGGTGGGCGATCAATGCTCGCCCCAATTAAAGCTGTAAAGAAGCCTACCAGCAGAAAAGGAAAAATGGTTGCCGAAAAAGCCAAAAAACGCCCCAATCAAATTGGTTCCAATTTATTTAACAAAAAATTGTGATTTTGATCAATTTTTTGGCAATAACTTTTAATAACTAGTAAACATGTGCCAATGCTATTGATATTATTTTGTTTCTTCTACCAAATCCTATATAAATTGACCATCTCTATCTTTATCACCATAGAATTAGACACTAGAATTAGACCATTTCAATTTCATCCAAAATGTCACTTCCTCAATTGTCTTACAATTAATATTAAAATATAAATACTATTTTGTAAAAATGAATAAATAAAAGGATATTTTTGCAGTTGTAAAGAAACCAGATGATATGCCAGAATTGCCCGAAATATTCATGAAACCTGATGTCTGGAAAATTGTTTTGAATGAATTACAGAATGATCATAAATTGCCAGTCGGAGATGAAAACATCCGAATTAAAGGTATTTAAAGAAAAATCTTTGGAGAATAATTTCCCTGATAAATTTAGCAGCACATATGGCCACGTTGAGGGATGGTTACTGGTTAAATGATGAAGTGATTAATGGATATATGCATTTGCTAACAAAAAACCATCAACTCTATGTTTATATAAACACATTTCATACAGCTTTGTACATTTCCAAATCGGTACTTCACATTTCCTGGCTGAATCGAATTAATTTTGAGAGGAAATTGCCTGTGATTTTTGTGCCAGCACATTTGAATGGCAATCATTGGGCATTGGCATTTATCAGCTTTGCACACGAGACAATTATGATATTTGATTCGATGAGATGTAAGTTTTTTAAAATTTTATATTTGTTTGATAAATTTGATTTTGTATTGAATTGCAAGAATTTACAATTTAGGTCTAATTAAATTTATGGAATTATCTTTTTTGGCCCTTATTCCATCCAACGGGTATAGAATTAAATAAAATTGTTATTGAAAATATAAAAATAAACCAATTTCCATTCATTTCTATTAAATTTAGAATATAATTAACTCAAAATCGTATAAATCAAAATAATAAATAAAATTTCTTTTATTAAAAAGTAAATTAATAATTAACAAACAAAAATTTTTAGTGCCGCTGAATGTTGTGACTACAAAATTGAATTCTAAGAAAGTAACAAAGACGCATTTCCTATTGAAAATGTTCACACTCGTCAAAGATATTTATGAGATAAAAGGAAGACAACAACAATTTGATGGATGGAAATATAAGGTATTTTAAATTAACAAAAAAATATTTCAATATCTTTAATAATTTAGTTGATGAAAAAAATACCGCTGCAAGGCAATACGGATGATTGTGGTGTATTCATTTTGGCATATGCAAAATATTTAGTCGACGTTAAAAGAATCACTTTCACCCAAGAACATATTCCATATTTTCGACGTCTTATATGCTCAGAATTGATGGAAACTGTAAAGGATGCTTCTGAAGCAAGTAATGTTCCAGCAGGAGTAAATCCTTCAAGTGAGCTTCTCATTGAACAATATTTATAATTTGATTAATAGAAATGAAATGAAATTATTCTTAATAGCATTTTTCGGCTTTTATGGAATTATCTATAAGGAGAATTTTAATAATTAAATGTAAAAATTTAATGTAAATTATGGTCGTTAAATTTTTGTGATAAATTCTTCAATTAATAAAAAAATATCCGGCTAATTTAATAAATAATAAAATTTGTTTTTTTAAGTATCTCAAAAACATCAAATGCCTGCTGCTGTTCATTTGTTGGATATTCCATCAAAAATTCATCTGCCAAAACATTTGGATGGAATAATTACATCATCGCCAAGTTTTTAAATTCTTTTTTTTTTCGAAAAAAAATATATTTTTTAGAAATTACTTCGACCGTATCAGAATGGAAAAAAATTTTCAATTTATATATAGGTGGAAAAAATGAATTGAATTTGCCGGAGGATACCAAAGTGAAAGATGGTAACATTTTTATTTATTGAATTAATAAATTTTTATGAATTTTGCTGATTCCAATTTTAATAAAGTTGAAAATATAGAATTCTTTATGGTATTTTGAATAAGAAATTATTAGCAAAAATTTTTGTTTTAAAAGTAGACAATTTGCTGAAAATAAATTGGTCAATTTTCCTGAAATTTGTAATAAAAAATTTAAAGAAAAAGAAAATTCAACCATTTTTATTTTTATTTGCTATTTTCTTATTAAATTTGGCTACAATTTGTGTTTGAACTTTTTGAACAGATGATAAAGGTAAAGGAAAAATTGTCGAAGAAGGAAATATTCCACTTTCGGAAAATATTCTTCCTTCAACACAAGAAGTTGAAGAAGAGAGCAATGGACCACCGGCAACTCAGAATAATGAAAATAATTTTGATGAAATTGATTTTGGCAAATTAAATTTGAATGAAATTAGGCGAACAATAGCATCGCTTGACGAAGACCTTGCAAATCATGGGAATTCTCCAACAACAATTCACCAACAATTCAACCAAGCGGATCACCAATTCTTTCATCAATCCTCCTTCAATGATGTATGAAAAAAACTAGAAAATATTTTTGAATTTGCGGGGATAAAATTTTTTGACCCTTAGCCTTCTTGGAAATTTGTTTTTGAAAGTTGATTTGATATTGTCCTGACAAATCCCCAAACTTATATAATACTTACTTAAACATTTTACCACAAAAGGGGCACTGATTTATAAATATTATAAAAGATGATTGACAAATTTTCATAAACATGGGTAAAGGGAAATCCTTTGAATTTAGATCAAAAATTTTGAAAATGCTTCAAATTTTCAGAATACTCCCTTTTTTCAATTTTGAGGGGCTTCAAATTAATAAATTTACTTATAGATCTTTTTTGCGAATTTTCAGCCTAATCTGGTGACACCATTTACCTCTGCTGGAAATTTAGCAAATTCAGATTTAGTATCAAATATTGGACAACATCCCGAAATGAACAAGAGTAAAGGTTTTCAAAATATTTATTACTGATTTCTTTTACTGAATATTATTAAAGAACCAAAATTTCCTCAAAATATGTATGTGTATCAAATACAAATGGAAGCACTCAATAATAAATTATTGAATAATATTAATAAAAATGAAGAAGTAACTGCTGATTTACGAGAAATTGAGAATGATTTAAATGGGAAAAACGAAGAGAATTTATCGGATTTTGAAAAGCTATTAGAAAGGAGGCGATTGGAACTTATTGCCGAAAAAGAAGTTTTGGAAGCAGAAGAAAAGAAATTAAACGAAGAGTTAACAAAATTAAAACAAAATTAAAATTTATGTAGAATAGTCATCCATCAAAAATGCGAGGAATAAAATCTAAACAAAAATTTGATGGATGCCATTTTATCGTGTAATTTTTTAACTCTTCCTAACCCGCAAATACTGGAATTGTAGTTTTGGCTTTTTAAAAATTTATTAAAATAATTTTATATCCTATAAAAATTTGATAAAAAATTTATTGATCTTTGCAATCCAAAATTTATTTTTTTTACAAATTTGGAAGGGCAAAAGGATTATTCTATGGCCTAAATTACACTTCAACAAGAGTCAAGTTGGCCTAAAAGATCCCGATTTTTGCAGACATAGCTTTCGTCGATATCCAATAAAATTTATAAAAGAATGGGAAGAGTAAAAATCTCTTTTGGCCAGCGCCCAATAAAACAATAAAAAACAATTAAAATTTACTAATTAATATTTTCAAAATGATTATTTGGTGGACAAATCACCGCTAGACTCGTTAAGTAAAATTTACAATAGTTCCAAATAGAAAAAAAACTCTCTTTTGGCCAAAAAAATAATGCCTAATTTTCCTCTCCATTAATTCGATAACTGAATTTCTCTGTCTTTCTCTCCGCTACCGGCATTTAGTAGAGAAGCAGTGTTAGATTCGCGGTCCATCATTTGATGATGTGTGGGTGCCTGATGGAATGGATGATTAAATGAGATGATATATTGCGGGCATACGGCATATCATGGGGAATTTGGATTGGATCATCATCCGCCGTTCGCCGATGACAATGGACAATAAATTGTTGCGTATGTCAGAGAAAGAAAAAAAGCATTACTTTTATGGCCTGCAATCAAAGCCAAAAATAATCAAGCAAAATAAAATAATTGGAATATAATAATTACTTTTTTTTTATTTTGGACAATTTGACAATAGGTAAGACAAAACTCTATTGGTCAAATTGAAGAAATCTCGATTTTGGCCAAAATTCTTTTCTATTAAATTTGATAGCTGAATTTCTCTATATCACTTTTACAGTGTCAATTGTCAACCAAGCTCATCTAGGAGTGAACACTGAACAGTCAGCAGATGCGATACGGAATGGATGGATACATGGGGTGCATGCTGCGAGCGTTGCCACGCATGGAAACGCACCGCACTGCTACACTCCACCGATTTATTTATTTTCATTCAATCATCCTTTTTGGGCATTTCGTCTTCAATGCTAAAATACTGCCAGCCTTCTCCACTTCAAATCAATGCTTTACTAATATCTTTTCTTATTAGCCAAACATTTAATTCCGTAGGAATATTAAAAATTCACTAAATAAATTTTTCAAAACTTGGTCATTTGTGAAAAAAATTCACATATTACTAAAAATATTTCTTTATGTAATGTAAAGAATATGAAAATTTCAACATTTTTATTTACAATTTTGTTATTAAATTTGGCTACAATTTGTGTTTGTACAAATGTTAAAGGCGAAGAAGGAAATATTCCATCTGCGGAAAATGTTTATTCTCCTCCAACAAATGATAATAAATTGGAAGGAGGAGAAGCCAATGGAATACCGGCAACTGTGAATAATGAAAATGATTTTGATGATGGCTTTGATATCGATTCGGAAGATTTTAAGGAAATAATGGCGACGCCATTGACCCAAGAACTCATTCATTCAAATGCGGTATTTAAATTATAAATATATTCGAATTAGCCCTTTGATCTGTGGAAAAGGGAATCATTTTTCAGCGAAATTATAATCATAATAAATATTGTAGAGAATGGCGAAAAAAAATTTCCAGAATCAAATTTGAGGGAAAATTTTTGAGATTACAAGATCAAAAATTGCGAAAAGTATTTTCAACCTCGTAATTTTTATAGCGGTATTGCGTATAACCATCACTTCATATTGTGTTGGTACAGAGGAGGAAAATAATGATGGCTTAAATTTAACAGTGAAATAATTTTTATTTAATTAGGGCTAATTTTTTGTGATCTTCTATTGTTGAATTTTCAGACAAATTTGATGACTCCATTTTCCTCTGCTGCTGTAAATTTGCCTAATAAATCAGATTTAGCATCAAATGTTGTACAACAATATCACTTGAGCAAAGGAAAAGGTTACTTTAAATGTTTTTATTTACTAATTTTTTAGAACCGATTGTTGGCACTAATCAAAAAGATGATACAAACATTTCATTATTGATGGACAATCGACGGAATAGGGATAATAAAACACACAGTTTGGATTTGGACAGCGTTCCCGAATACAGACAAAATGAAGAGAGATTCATGAAGGAAAAGAAAAAGAGATATTTCAGCCAAATGTTGCATTTAAATACTCTGTTGGCAGCAAACAAAGGTTTAAAAAATATAATAATTATTCATAATTAATAATAAAATTTTGTTAAAAATTTTTTGATCATATTTTTTAATTTGAGACAAAAGTATTGGCCAACAAATTGAAGCGGCAAAAAACTTTGGTCACTCTTTTGTTGAACAACAAAAGCAACAAAAACAGCCACATCAATTCCAATTTGTCAAACCGCCACAGAAAAAACAAAAAATCGAAACAAAAAATTTTGAAAAGCAAAGCAAAAATCATCCTCACAAATTGGAATATTCCCACCCATCAACGATTCATGGCGGGAGTTCACAGCTGGATTCTAATAAAAATCCTGAATTTAATAGACAATTTGAGCAGAAGAAGCCAATAGATCAGCCAGCTTTTGAGTCAAATCCGCCACCGAATAATATCATCATTCTCGATCCGGATTCGGAACCGGAAAAGGAAGTTCAGGGAAATACCGGATCTTCGAGGTCGGATTTATTGCCTCAATTATGGAACCAAAAATCCAATCAGCAACGAAGGCAAATGATTCAAATCCAAAAAGGAGAAACCACAATCCTATCAAAACAACAATTTTCTCATTCTCATCAGCCGCCACAGCATATACCGTCAGAAGCAGGTAGCTTTTCCCCAAGAAGTAGAAAGGGGTGAGCAATGTTTTAAAGATGAAATTTCCTAAAGTCCTGGTTGGACAATTTTTAGATTTATTTGGTCAAAAATTCTAAATATCAGCCCCTATGATAAAAAACTTCTCTGGGGAAATATTTTGCTAAAATTTAAGTTTTGGCGATGATAAAACTATTGTTAACTTAGAAAAGAAATATCTTTCACCATCCTTCATCCTTAATATTATAGTACAACAAATTGTGCCGCCGAAAATGGAGGAGGAGCTGAATAAAAAAATGAAAGCGAATATTATTGCTAATACAAAAGTATCGGCTAATTTACTAAATATTAAAGAAGAATTGGATAATAATAAAATTTTATCGGAATCTGAAAAGCAATTGATAAAACAACATTCAGAACTTTATGCTGAAAAAAAAGTTTTGGAATTAGAAGGAAAGAGATTAAACAAAAAAATATCTGATAAAATTTCAACGGAATCTGAAATACAGTTGATAACACAACATGCAAAACTTTATGCCGACAAAAAAGTTTTGGAAGCAGAAGAAAAGAGATTAAAAGAAGAAATATCAAAATTAAAGAAAAATTAAAATTTATATAAAGAGTAGAGTTGAAGGGAGTCGGTTAACCGAACCGAAACCGAAACCGAAAACCGGGTTTTTTGGGCCAAAAACCGAAACCGAAAACCGGGCTTTTTGGGCCAAAAACCGAAACCGAAAACCGGGGTTCGAAAACCGGGAAAACCGAAAACCGGGGGTCCAAACCGATCGGTTTATCGGTTTTTAGATTTGCCCGGAGGGCCAATTTTTGGTTAAAACTATGCCTTGAGGAGCCATTTTTTACTAAAAATTTTCCTTAGCGGGGCATTTTTGGCTTAAAATTTTATCTTTAGAAAGCATTTTTGGTAAAAAATTTTTCCCTATCGGGCAATTTTTGACTAAAATTTCCCGCTTTCAGTCATTTTTGGCTGAAATTTCCCTTAGCGGAGCACATTATGGTTTAAATTTTCTCCTTATTGTGTCATTTTGGCAGGCAATATTTGACTACTTTTCTCCCTACGGGGCTATTTTTACTCAAATTTTTCTATTATTAGGTGCTCATTTTTAGTTAATATTCTTTTATATCAGACCTTTTTTGTTCTAATTTTTCCCTGCGGGGCAATTTTCAATAATTTTTCCCTTTGAGGCAATTTTCATTTAAACGGACCCAGAAAAAAAAATAAAAATTGAGGAAGAAATTATTTTACGATTTTTTTATGAAAAATTAAATTTTTTAAAATTTTTTAGGCCGTTTTTTCAAAAAACCGAAAAACCGGAAAACCGAAACCGAAAACCGAGAATTTTTACAAACCGAAACCGAAAACCGACATTGGAAAACCGGTAAAACCGAAAACCGGTACCCCCGGTTTAAAACCGACTCCCTCCAACTCTTAAAGAGTTATTTGCCTATGGCAAAAATGCGAAGAACAAAAAGTACAGATTTGAGGGATTATTTTAAATGATGACATTTTTTTTCCTTTCCTTATTCTAAATGTTTAAATCCCCTAACCCCACAAATATCGGCAATGTAATTTTTGGTTTTTTATAAAGATGAAGAGATGTTCATGAATGTTTTTTGATTTCTAGAGGATGCAATTTTTCGTTTTATTTTAATCCTCAAATATTTTCATTGCTATTTTTGGCTTTTTATAAATTCATTACATTTATAAAACACTATAATCTTTAAAATAATATGTTTATTTCTTGTTCGAAGAATATTCTGATATTACCATCAATAACTTTAAGGTTTTATCGGTTTATGATTGATTGATGTTGGAGAATGGAAGAATGCATGAAATTCAAAATGCAAATGGAATTTTTATTTATTTTAATGAAATATTCAATTATGCTGATTCATTTTTTTCGAATTGACAAAATTTTTAGATTAATCAAATTTAAGTTACATAAATTGTGTAGGAATATTTTCATAATATTACTGAAAAATGTTTGCCTGATATTGTTTCTCATCAATTATTCAAATTTTGATATTTTATTTCGGAATTTTTCTTGTAAGATGTTCCCAAATTCGACTGCCCATTGATGATTTTCTGCTTGTGTTTGATGTTGATTGTTCCGGTTCAAGCGCACAATTGTATTTTGGGTATGTGCCAACAAAGAGGAAATGCCCATTTCCTTTCTCCTTTTTCTCAATATTTCCTTCGTCTTTGCAAGGAAGGAATAGGACAAAAGCAAATGGATGGTCGGCATTAAATATTATTGGTTTCGGCTCTCGATATGATCCTCCACCACCAGTAAAACAAAAATTATATTCTTTGAGGCAGATTCGGCTAACTCCTCTGCTGCTTCTGGGGCCAATCAGAATTACTTACGACAAACGACAAAACTGTCGACAAACGGCAAATTTGTCGTTTGTCTCCAAATTTGTCGATTTGGCGTTTGCCGTTTGTCGTTGTAGACAAACGATAAATTTGACCAATTTTATTTAAATTAATATTAAAATTCTAAATTAATTTTTTAAATATTTTTTCTTTCATAGAAAAACTAAAAAAACTCTGGGCTTTCTTCTGAACCCTATTTTGTTTTTCAAAAATTATTTAAAAATATAAGAGATGGGCAAAAAATTAAAATTTTTATATAGAAAAATAGAGCAGAGTTTTTTCTATAAGTTACAATTTATTGCCAAGTAAATTTTGTTGGCCAATGCCACAATGCATTTGCATTTTCCATCACCATATGTGCAAATAATTTCTTTTATTTCTTTTTCCTCTTCGTCCGGCGGTGGTGGTGGCGGAGGTGCGTATTTATTTTGTTCTTCCTCATCATCTTTCCTTTTTATTTCTTCTTCATCTTTTTTCTTATGTTTTTCTTTTTCTTCTTCTTCTGCTTCCTTTCTTGCCTTCTCCTCTTCTTGAATCTTTTTATGAAGGAATTCTTGGCATAATCCACCAAAAAATTGTTGCGTTTTCAATTTTTGTTCCTCCGAGTTGGGTACACCTTAAATAATAGCCAATCAACTTTTTATTTATTGAAAATATTGAATTTTCAATAATTTTTATTTTTGATTTAAAAAATATGTTTTTAGATGTATATTATTCGAACAAAATATAATAATTCGGTACTAACCGAATCGATAATTGAGTCGAGGGTTTGGCCTAAAAAATTAAATAACAAAATTAAAAAAAAAATGCCGAGCTTTCTATCGCTATATTGTTTTCCTATTTTGATAAGTTCTTATTTTTAAGATTAAATTGATATTTTTAAATTTTATTTTATGTTGCTTATGTTTATATCCATTGGTATTTTGTCCTTTTAGAATGTTTAATTATCATGATTTATTTTATTTTTTTAAATTTTTAATCTCTTATAAGCAATGCTAATAATGCCTAACTAAGGGCCATTCCTATTTTCCTACTGTACCCCTAATTTTTGTCCAATCACCCTGCTATCCTAATAATCAAATATTGCCCCAATCCACATTTATAAATCCGCCCCTTTTTCTTCACAGTTGTCCTTTTTTAATTATTCATTTTATTTTTCCTAATTTCATGCCCAATTGATAAATAAATAATAATTTAAAGTCAAATTCCATTTTAATCCTTATCATCTTCTTTGGTCAACTGGGAACTTTATGGTCTCAGCCAAGGCCTGGGGTCTGAGCCTAGGCCCAGCTCTCAACCCAAATAAATTTAGCCCTAGATTTTAAGTTTTAACTGGATTTTCTAATCCGTAATTCCAAATTTTCGGTTACTCTCTGGCTGATTCGAAATAAATAAATTTAATTTAATGTGAACAAACCAGTTAACAATTTGGCAAATTCCTCAGCAGTTTCTCCTTCTGCCCCCACATAAACCATTGCAAGCGCAATTGAAATGGACAATGGGGAGAGAATGATGCCATCCTCTTTTTTGTCCCATTTATCATTATTGCCTGTTTTGTTAGCCACTAATCGTAATAAATCAAAGGCGAAATCGGCTTGTCTTTCGCATAACAATTTGTCATTTTTGTTGTCATAGTCCAATTGCTGTTGTGACATTTTTGGGTGTAACCTTTCAAAAATGTTGCAAATTTGGATGGACAAAATGAAAATGTGGAAGAAAAATTGCCACTCAAATATAAAATATTGATTAATTTAAGAGAAGTAAACGCTAATGCCAGGGCATTTTGGCTTGCTCGTTGCTTCTAGGCACTCTGCAGCCAAACCTCATCCTCTCCAAAGAATTGACCATTGGCCTTGGCCATGGCCACTATTCGTCAATGGATCCCATTTGAGAGAAATAAGCAAAAGAAAAAGAAAAGGCATTTTGGCTTGTTCTTCTTTTCTGGCACTCTGCATCTCGAAGTCACATCACATCACAGCTTACTCTGCTCTCTAAAAGAAATTACCATTGACCAATGGTCACTCCACATCAGCGGCACAAATTCTGGCCAAGAGCCAATTTGAGGGAATCATACAGAAAAAGAAAATATTATATATGCAGCAGGTCATCTTCAGTCCATTTGCGCTTTGGGATTTTTACACAAAGAGACATTTCGGTTAAAACTTAAAAGGATTTTGGATATGCACCAATTACACAGTTGAATTCGATTTTGAATATTTCCCATTAAAAGAGAAATAAAAGAATTAATTAAAAATATGCAGGCAAGAGATAATACTATTAAATTTTTATTTATTTAAATTCATATATATTAGAATAAAAAAATCGATGCACAGTATACATTTGCATGAAATTGAAAACAATTCCTCTTTTTTTTATTGAGAAATATGTACAGTCAAATATAATTATTCTCCCTTTATCGCTTATTCCTTTCAATCATTTTCTTCTAATAGACCACCCATCTGACTGATTCTACATTTTTATTAGAACACAGTCCGCTAATACAATTCCTTGCATGGCTAAACAAAAGGAAAATTAACCAAATTAAAAATTTTCGAAATACTTTTTTTAACAAAACGCTGTTAGATTCACATAGTTCAGGAAAAACTTATGGGGTAGTGGACAAAAAATAAAATTTTTGGCCAAAATTCTGCTCATCAAATTGAACCTCTATTAATTTGAAAGAATAATTATGCATCTTCCCCTAGTAATGAATTTTGGGAAAAGTTTGTCCGATACAGTTAATCTATTGATGGATTAAATGGAGGCATGAGTATTTGCCGCGAGCTTTGTCATTGTCACGCATATAAACCAACTGCAATGCATTCAATCGTTGGGAATTGGGATTAAATTTATTTTAATTTAATTGATTTAATTCATTTGTCAATCTTTTTTTCTTTCTTTTTTTTTAATTTCTCTCTTTTGATTTTTTTATTAAATTTTTTTATATAAAAAATTCTAAATATTTTATATTTTTTTAAAAAAATTTTGAAACAAATTTTTGCTAAAGAAAATGATACGGGGAATAAAACTTTACCATAGGTAAAATGTTAAAATTTTGGATTCTATTTAGAAGAATAATAAGGCTTAAATAGGATTGTGTATAAAAACTCAATTTGGACACATATTATAGCCATAAAAATGATAATTTCCATAGCAACATTTTGGGTAAATTCAATGATTTTATGTGTAAATTAATTATCATCCTTTATTAAGAAATAAATTTATCAAAATTTCAAACGATTTTTTATTTAAAAATGATTTTCCTCATCACTCAGACTTGTTCATTCCCTCATTTTTCCCATAATTATTTATTGTTTAATTGAATAATGATCGATTGTTGATTCAGTGAGACGAAAAGCCACATTTAAATGCAAATTATTTTCCAGTGTAACAAATCCATTGTCGGTGTTAATGACATGCTAAAATTGAAAATTTATTTGAAAATACTCTGACACACCTTAATTTCTGCAAATTTTCTGTATCGCAATCCATGATCATAACGTCCACTAATATTGAAATTTACTTGTTCTTGAAAATCCTTATTGCATACAAAAAAGCCACAATCCGGACTTGGAAGTACGTGCTTTAGAGTGAAATTTCTAAAAAAAAATAAAAAATTTATATTATAATAAAAAGAAATATTTATTTTTATTTGTTCATAAAAAAGTAAATGATTATTGTGTTGTTAATGGTCAGAAATTTGGCAGCTACAATTCAATAGGCAATGAACAGATTAAAATAATCGAACTACATTTGATGTGAGAGCAAAAGATATATTTCTATGCAATGCTAAATTATACATTATTAAATATTAATTTTGTCAGGCTATGGCAATAAATTCAAAAAAATTAACGGAATTATTAAAATGGTCATATTTTTGCGAAAAATTATACATTTGTTTTGAAAAAACTTTTTTCAATGGATAACTAATTAAGTTGCATAAGAAATTGTTGATTATTGAATTGTGTCTAGCCAAACTTTTTGGTACCGAATTGCCGGGTTCGTAATTTTTTTATTCAGTAAAAATTTAATTTTTTTTTACATTCAAATTATAGCAAATTAAGATTAGCTCTTTTTGAAATGGATTAATTTTGTTTCGATGCTGAAACATTTAAAATATTACTCACACATTTCCTCGCACATTGAATACACCATTGTACCCATTTGGTGGGCGAAAATGCAGCAAAATACCGATATGGAGTGGATCCCATTTGTCCGAAACTGTTGCCCACCATTGAAAATTGGCCACTACAATTTTCAATGATGTGATGTTGAATTTGGATGCAGTCAACATATGCAAGGGCAAAATTAGATCAAGTGATCCGCTTAGTGCTATAAAAAAATAAACAAAATATTAAATTTAATTAGAAAAAATTTAAATTTTGATATTTGTTTTCAACAGAAAAATCAATTATTTATTTTTTTAAATAGTTTTATTAAAATTTTGAATAAAATATTAATTAATAATAAGTCTAATAAATTTCTAGTTTACCTAAAATAGACCAAAAATTGGTTAAAAAATTTTTAATAATTAATAAAAATTACGCTTAATTTGAAGATCACTATGAATTTTTGCCTCCAATGATTGAATTTCGGCTATTTTGGCTAATTCTTTGCTTCTCATTTTTTCCAATGCTTCATTTTTCTTATTTTTCTCCTCCAATTCCTTGGCCAATTTTTCATTATATTTTCGGGCATCTTCCAAGTCAATAATTTTATCCGAAAGCAATTTTGCCTTGTCTTCCAATTCCATATCCAAAGCAGATAATTTATTCTTCATTCCCGCAATGGCCGAATCGGAACCACGAATTATGACAATGCAAAAAGGCAAAAGAATGAAGACGAAGAATGCAAATGTTCTAATAAAAAATATTTTATATGAGAAATCTTCGGTTAAATTTCGATTTCGATTTTTGAAATTTAGAAAAAAAATTAACGAAAAAGTAGTATTTTAATGTATTTTTAAATTGTTTAAAAGTCAAAATTTCATTTGGGATTTTTGCTTTTATTATGATCCCAACCATCTTTAGGCTACTAAAATCGGTGCTTATCAACTTTGGTTCCCTTCTCCCTTTTTGGATCAACTATGGAAAAGTAAAAAGTCCCCTCTATAGGTCGTTAGGAAGGGATATATAGGCTCATTCAGGGAGTTGGGATATCATAAAACCTAACCCCAAATGATTATAATTCAATCCTAATTCTGATAATTCACAAGGGGACCCTTCATTTTTCCCTTCTCAAAAAAGGACTCAAAATCGGTAAGTACTAAGTACCCTAAAATTTATTCGATATTATATTTATTAAGAATATAAAAAACAGTTACCCCCAAATCAAATATTTGTAACTGAATTTTGGTTCGTCCAATTTTTTGTCATTCTCTGCTTCTTTTTCCAATTCATCTTGAAAATTCAATTTTGATGGTGCCTTCGTACGGTGAAATAGTCCAAATCCTTTCGGTGTTTGATCATTCAATCCTTCCATTCCAGATTTATCCACCTCTTCTTGTTCTTCATATTGACACTTCATTTCTGTTGGTGCTTTTCCCATTGTGCCATCATTCTTGGCTTCTACTCCCAGTTTATCCATCCCCTCTTCGTTTTGCATCAAATGACCTCCTTTATTATTTTTAAATTGTTCTTTGTTCTCATCTTTGGATGGAGTATCAGTATTCGTGTCAATTCCGAATATTTGTTCATTCATTGTTTCACTTAAATATGATGAATTTGATGGTACTGAAAAAGCAGGAGAAGATGGTTGGACTGCATTCTTTCCTTCGTTCTTGAGGGTGGACATTTCATTCTTAATTTTAATTTAAATTAATTTAAATATTAAATTCACCTTCACTTTTTGCAATTCGTCTGCCAATTTATTCATATCTTTTACATTTACAAAACGATATGAATTCATTGAAGATTCCGATTCTTCAATGTCAATGCCCTCTTCATCAGCAGCAAAAGAAATGGATGAATTGGTTGAATTTGAATTCATTCGATTGGAATTGGAATTGAAGTAAAAATTAAAATTAAATTATTTAACTAAAAACGAAAGTAAAGGAAAGAAAATTTTCGATCTTTTATTATTGGGGAATAAATAAATAATAAAAATGAGGGTAAAATTGTGGAATGAAAATATAAGATTGGGAAATTACCCTCCGGCTAATAATATTTGAAAATTTATGATGGGATGGGGATAATAAAAGCCAATTATGGAAAAATGAATGAGGATGACCTAATTTCCCATGAAATATTCCAAAAAATAGTAAATATTTAAATGTTGGGATTTAATTTAATTCTATTCATGACATTTTTGAATTCATTACCATCCTTTTCCCTTGAAAGAATATATATATATATATATAAATGCAATTATTGTAATTTTAAAAGGCGTCTTTTATGTATATTTTGAAAACATAATTGTTCATTTTGTCAAAATAAAAACTATATCACATTTCTTCAAAATTTAATGGTATATAAGCGTCATTTTATGAATAAGAAATGAAATTTCAAAATTGCATCTGGCACATGACAGTTTGAATTCTATTTTATGCATTTTATTTTAACACCGATTAAAAGAAAACAATGAATGGCGAGTCCATTCGTTTAAAAAGGGCAAAATTGTCTTTGAAAGTCGCCGCCAATCCTTCCACTATTAGAGGATTTTCTTTTCATTTCATAATCTTATATTTATTTAGAAATAAATGAAAATGAAAACATTAAAGATGGAAAGAATCAGCATAAATATTTTGGAATATATAAAAAATTGTTTTGTTTTTTAAAATACATAAAAGTTAGTACAAAGAGATATACCTTTTAAAAGAACAATAGTATTCATGTATTGCTTACAATGAATGCATTGTTTATCGCAAAAAAGATGATGAGGAAAAAAATCATTCATGGAATCCATATTATCCATATAATTGGAGGGAAGGAGTAGTGTATTGATTAATTGTTGGAAATTGGTAAAAGGACACAATTTGAAACTGGATGAAATGCTGAAAATATGCTGATCCGGTGCTGAAATGACTCACACCGGGATGAATGAGACTGAACACTGAATGGGAGTAAACATTTGTGGAATTCAAGTAAAATTTTTGAATACATCAAAGTCTTTATGCGAAAATGATTTGATGGATAGTCTACCAATATTTTAATGAATGAATGGAATTGGGTTGAGAAAATTGCCTCTGGCAAATTTTTGCTCAAAAATTTTGTGAAACTATTTTACAAATAATGGACCGCAGCATATATATTTTAAATAATGAAGAATTAACGATTGAGTACATATGAAAATTGAATATCAGCGTTAACAAAATTGTGTATTTATTTTTAAAAAGGAAAAAATGTAAAGAAAATTACCAAAATTTAATGAAAGAAATTATTTTTAATTAAAAATTTCAAAAATTGTTCAAAATTTATACAGAAAGTTCAATTTCAAGGGGTTTTTATTTCATAACTGGTTTTTGACCTATAAACTAATATAAGTCCGATACAATAAAGTCGGCAGCGGCAACTCACATCTGGGATAAATAAAAAATAAATAATATTTACATATAAAAAAAATATAAAATTCTTAATATATTAATTTAATTAAAAAACGACGAAAATGTTTAAAAAGAACGATGCAATTTTATTCAAATTATCCAATTTTCATTATAAAATGATTCGAAAAAATAAAAATCGTTTTATTTGTACTTCAATTCTCATTCGAGCAATGCCCAAATGGCCAATCCAATTGCAGCTAAAAATTAAAAAATTTAAATAAAATATTTAAAAATGCCAAAAATTACATTGAATCACAAACACACCCAAATTTCCAACAAATTTCCCCATACTGCCATTTTTCTTCTCATCATCATTCGAATGATTGCATAAATCCTCGGAACATGATTTGCATTCTGCGATCGGTTCATCAAATTTGGGGTCAATGCCACGATATTCAATGGGAATTTTTTTCGGAACCACAAACTGCCTCCAAATCGCTGCAATTCACATACGGATGGCAATCAATCAGCTTATGGAACACTAGAAAAAGCAATTTAAAATATTTAAAAATGTATGCTATTTTTATTCAAAAATTTGTGTCTAATGAAAAATTAAATTTATTACATTAAAAGATGAACAATTTTATTAAAAAAATGAATTGGCTACACTGTAGAAAGTTATTAAACTTGTTTCTCTTAACCCTAAAATAATATTTATTCTTATGGTATTTTAATTTTGGTTATGGCGATTAAATATAGTCGGAAAAATTGCGAAATAAAAATTTTATAATTAGGAAATTTAATAATAAAATTCATTTTTTAATTATCATCTAATAAAATTATTCAAAATCACCGATTTTCTTGGCATCAGTAACATTGGCATAACATTTGATGTAGACACATTCATCATCCGGATTGGCACAAATTTGCTCAACCATTTTGGGTGCTTGTTCTGTGAAATTGTGAACGAATTCCGGTTTGGCAATTTCGACTTTGGATTCATCGAACCAACACTTTCGGCCTAAAAAATATTTTTTGATAAAATTTTTGTAAATTTTACGTAATTTCATTCTTTTAAGATAAATTCAAAATTTTCTATTTCTTGAAATATTACGAATCAATTCGAAAAAGAAGCAAAATATTTTATTTTTTTAATATTTTGTAAAATTTTTGAACCGATCGATTAACAATATGAAAAATCAGGGTACTAATGTAGATTGGCCCCTACGTGGGAAAGAGGATGATGATGATGATGAAGAAGAAGATGAAGTTAAGAAAGATAATGATGAGGATGATTAAGAAGATGATTAATAAGAAGAATATCAAAGCCTCATCTTCTTCTTCTTCTTTATCATCATCCTCATTCTTTCCCAATCCCAAGTAGGGGCCAATCTGCATTAGTACCAAAATCAGTACTTGTGGTTTATCTGCTGACTGACTGAGTGTAGTTAGATATTTTGAATATTAAATGTGACCCAATGGATAATCCGGTATAGGAATAATGTCTTTAGAAGATAGGTTAACGTCTCATATATCCCTAATCCTAACCCTCCCTAATCACCTGTAAAGAGGACCTTGTATTCAAAAACAAACAGCCTCTAGATAATCAACATCAACAAGTACCGAAAAATCTATGTTTTCAGAGCAGCAATATGCCTAAAATATTTATCCAAACTTTTTCCGGACAAAAAGTAAATATTGTCAATTGAGAGTATTTTCAATTAAAAATCGAATTTAATTATTCAACAACTATTTTTAAATATTTTTTTATTAATAATTTTGACCTTCAGAAAATGGCACCAAATGGAAGAAAATGAAGATAGTCAAGGAGATGAACATGAAGGAATTGAATTTTTCCATTTTAGTTTTATATTACTATAAAAATTTAAAAATAATTTATCAAATTGAAAAGATTACATAAATGATGATTGAATTTTATTAGAATTTTATTTAAAATGATTCATCATTTTGGATTGGGAAAATTATTAATGGGGAGAGTCATCAAAGTCAATTTATCGTCATTTTCAAATTAAAAAAATAAAAATTCATCCACAATTTTATTAGTCAAAATTATTTTTTAATAAATTTCATTTAAAGTAATAAATTTATATTTTCTTATATTTTATGAATTTTTAATTTTACTTTATCTCATAAAAATAAATTTAAAATAATTTTCATTTCAGAGAAATGAATTTTTTCTCTCATTTTCCAATTATTCTTGTGCTTATTCTCTTCCAAACTTTTCCATATTTTTCGGGACAAAAAATGCTTAATCAGCCAAAACAAAATGTTGGAGTCGAATCCAATGAGGAAATAGGCCCTGATGAGGAAATGCCAGTGCCAGTGGATAATGAGGAGGAAATCCCGACTGATGAGCCGCCAATCACCGGTTTCAAAGGCATTCCAAAGACGGCATCCGTGTTTTATGACAATGGAAAATGCGGGGTATTTTTAATGCTTTTTTTATGTTATAAATAGAATTCGGATTTTTAAGTATAAAATCGCAAAATATCTCTTTAAGATGATTTTATTTTCTTGGAACCCAATGGTACAGAATTTCGTAGCCCTTATGTATATGACTCTCTATTTTATGAGAAATCAAAATATATTCATTTATGTTGTGATTTGAAATTTATTTTCTATCAAATTCTGGTCCAAAGTTATTATCCTTCCCTAGAATCAAATAATCTATACTATATACCTATTTATCTTTGATTTAATTTGAATTCTTAAATTGGATTAAAAATATATTCGATTAAATTTATGCAACTTCTAAATTAAAATAAAAAAAAGATGGATGAAAATTTGATAAAATTTTTATAAATTATTCTTCTGGATTAAATTGACAATTAAAAAATATTTGCTTCTATCAAAAAAAATTGATTATAAAATAATCTAAAAATATCAAATTTACAAATATTATTGAATTGACTAATATAAGAAATAAAATTCTTTTCATTTAAGCTATGTTTTTACAGTAAAAAAACGGAGCCAATATCTATCTGAACAAAAAAATTTTATACCAGCAAAATAGAGCAGACTACTGCATCAGACAATATAATTTGATTGACGAGTAGAAAAATTATTAGTTTTGGAACCAACGATTCAATTCCAATTGAATTGATGGCTCCGGCATTGGCCTAGGCATTCCCTCCAAAAATGTTAATAATTTTTCTAATCATCATAAATGTTTAAAAATTTACTAACCGATGCAGAAAAAGTCTGCTCTATTTTTGGTATAAAAAAATTTTTTTAGACATGTGGAAAAATTTATTTGCATGGACACAAATAACCTACTCCTCACGGAACCAACGCGTTGGCTCCGTTTGCACAAGCATATTAATCTAATATTTGTCTTTAATTGTAGATCTGGGACGATGCCAAAGGCGAATATGTGCTCGCATTGGATCATTCTTATGGCACTGATGGACCATTGGAAATTGGCTGTGTCAATGATTTTCATGAATGGGCCCAACGAATGGGGAAATATAGCAAAGAATGTGGCGATCCATACTATGAATTGCGCAAACAATGCATTTTGGCGCATACATTCGAGAATGGCCCTGCCAGTGAGAGTGCCATCGTCAAAGGGGATAAACAAGGCAAGTATATTTTAATTTAAAAAAATTATTTAAAAAATTTTATTGCTTAATCTTCTTTCCTATTTCAATTTTTTACTTAATTACTATTGAATGCACCCTTTAAAGAGGATTAAAAAAGTTGGGCATTCATTTTTATAATTTGTTAGTTGAAATTTTTTAAATCACTTTTTTAAACTATGAAAAATTAATTGATAAAACATTTGCCAAAATGCTTAATAATATTGGTAAAATTTTCTAAAAGATAAAATTTTATTTCCTGGGAAATATTTTATTAAATTATACCATCTCTTTTAAATCATTTCTAAAATGAAATTTTTTAAAATTAATATTGACTAAAGCAGTTATTTTATTTTAAATAGAATTTAATAAACGACAAAAACAGTTCAAATACAATAATTTTTTGAATTTTGCATATTTTTTGATTACTTTTGTTATTTCAACAATATTATGCACAGATTTGGCATTGGTCTTCTTCGACGGTTGCACAACTTGTGATTTCCGTGAATTATTCATGCAGAAACATGGACTGACGGAATTTTCAAATGATACTTACTATAATTTGCCGAATGTTGAGATCGAAATTTGGGCCACATATGAATGGAAAGCAGGCAGCACTTTTACGAAGTGCTATGCCGAAACAAAAGAAGGGTCTAAAAATTTAAAAAAATAATATATAAATCAATTTTCTGACACTTTCGAAAAATACATTACAAGATTTTGGCCAAAAAAAAAATTAAATTATTAGCAATTTAAAAAAAATTTCTTTTTTGGTAATTTGTAGTGCTCTATTTAAAAATGCCTGATCAAAATATGAAATTTTCAAAAATAATTTTATTTATTTAATTTCAATTTTCACACATATTTCGGTAATTAGGTATGCTAATACTAAGTATGATTTTTGCTTTGATATTAATTTTGACAACATTTTGCATTGGAATTAGCCAAATATTTAAATGGCCGAACAAGATGGCCAAATATGAAAGAAATATGGTCATACTCATGTTTATACTTTATAGCATCCAAAATTAACTCATGAAAAATATATTTCTTTATTTTTCGTTAAATCTTTTTATGAATTGTTTCAATAAATTTTAAAATTTCTTATTTATTCATTTAAATTTTTTTAAGCCAAAAATCGACTATGGAATCCGTGTTTGAGAAAATTAGTGAAGAGAATGATGTTGGTTGGATTCAAAAGGGCAAAATTTGGAATGTCGCCAGCTTCTATCAACGAAAATGCATGGGAATGTTCTCGTAAATTTAAAAATTAATAAAAAAATATAAAAATTAATTTAAAGAGCCGATGAGATGGCGGATCACTTTGAAGGCATTAAATTGCACATCAAACACAAGTAAAATTAATAATAAATTAAATTATTAACGAAATTTCTAATCAAAGAATTTTTTTGATGAGAAAATTACAATTATTTTTCATCTAAGAAAAAATTTGTTTTCCGATTTATTTTTTTCTTAGGATTAGTCTAGATTTTCTATTCGGGCATTATTCGTCATTTTAAGCATTATTAAATCTATATTTTTTGAATATCAGCTCAAATAAAGTCAAATTCTTTGGTCATTTTTAGATTCTTATACTCTTAAATTACCAAGTGAAATTTTGTAAATTTTATTTTTCAATATTTTATTAAAATTTTGATCTAAAAAAAGCAATTAAAAAAAATATTTTTATACCAAGCTTAATTTTCACTGACTAGCAAAAACAATTAACAATCCGAAAACAGCAAAATAAAATAAAAAGATTTTACAATAAATATTGCACACATTTGGATCAATTTAGCTTTTAAAATGAATCTTATTCTGTTAAGAATTTTGACTTGATAATTTAAAAAAGCAAAAATTTATAATCTTTTGAATTAATATATTTAATTGCCAGTTGCAATTTGGCCAATGAAACCATCCATTTGGAATTTGCTCTGCCCGACATCGTCCCTGTTGATCATCCCAATCATGTTGCCGAAATGCGCGGCCTTAATTTGTTGCTCCATCAGAACAAAATGAGTCAAGTGCATTTTCGCCCGGATGGGGGCAGTGTTAAATCCGCCGGGTAAACAAATAAATTTATTAAACTATTGATAAAAATATTTGCTGGGCTAAAATTGACCAGAAAATATTATTCATGTTTTATTATTTAAAATAAAATTCATTAATTATTAACATATATTTATGAAGTTTAGCCTCTCTTGGGATTCTTTGCGTAATAAAATGCCTAAATGAAGAAATGGCTGAAAACTGAAAATATGCTAAAGGCATTTTTTGAAATTGATGAACATGATAAACATTCATTATTTCAAAAATCATGATAAACAATATTTTTCTAATGAAATTTTATTTCAAATCACGGATTCATTTTATCCGAATTATTTAAATATTTTTTTAAATTAATTTTATATTTTTGTCATTTAAATTTTTTGTATCAAATTTTTCTATTTAATTCCCAGATTTAGTGGTAATTTCGACGTCTTTGGTAATATAATGAAATCTATAGAATTATTTCCAAAAATTTGATATAAATAGTTTCTTTTCTACATTTCAATCTTCATTATAGTTATCATATATGTATGTCTCAAAATATTATATCCATTAGCTTCATAATGATATCTTTATTTGCAAAATCTTTATTATTTAAAATCACATCATATATCACTTTTAAGCTAATATAAAATGCTTTAAAAATATTTAGGGTAATGAAAAGGCTGTATATCATGGCCATGAGAATTTGGAGTTATGATTAAAAAATATTATACTAATTTTAGAATTGGAAATTTTCGATTTTTTTACTTTTGGCATGTGTAGCAGGGCAGAATATAGAGAAATTTAAAATAAAATCATATTTCAATTTTATGCTCTGCAAATGGAAATGCATTATCCGGTATTTTTAAATTAAGTATTTAATGCGGTAATGTAAATTTTATATGACTTTTATTTTCGGAATTTGCGCCTCAATAAAATGTTCAGGCAATTCGCCACCCTTTGGATTCATTTTTTCTTGGCCATCTTTATTGACCTCGGCAATTATTTTCCCAATATTGCTCGGTTTCATATGTCGTAATTTGTCAAGAGAATCGAAAGCATAATTGTCATCAGGTTTTGATTCCAATTTGATGTACATATTCGCAGCTGCTGCAATTTCAGGAGATTTGTCAAGTTGCGGATCTCCCATATTGATCAATTGATAAATTCTTCCACCACTCCGTGTACAATTGTGATGGAAAATCAGATATAATGTTTTATCCATTTTACCGTTGTCATTATCATTAACTTCGAGCGGTTCGCTGCCAAACAAATCCTCAATGAAGCATTCATAAAAACTAATACCACCTGTGGCCCCATGTGCAGACTGAAAAATAGGCGATATTCAGAAATTGAATAAAAAAATTTAAAAATGATATTAATAACGAAAAAGAAAGTGCATTTTTCTAACAAATAAAAACGATAAATAATATCATTCGTTTTTTAAGTTTTCTTTTTTTTCCTATGCTCCAACTCCAATAGCTAAAATCTCTAATCCTAAATATTCATAGATTTCATTATAGGTGAACAGATCCGAGAAAATAAAGACATGTATGGGTCAGGCTCCATGGATTTTAGAATGCTGACATGCATATCAGGGATGGGTTCGATATTTCGATTTTTTCGTTTCGATGTCGATTTTCGGTCATTTTTGGCATCGAAATTTCGTTTTTCGATTTCGATAAATTTTTTGACCCTCCGAAATTTCGATTTTCGATTTCGAAAAAATTTGGTTAAAAAACCAAAAAACCGATCGAAATTATAAAATATGGAAATGAATTTTAACACGATTCCATTTTAAATATTTATTATTTGCTAAGAAAATCTCATTCCTCTTCCCATTTCTCATTCACATTTCCTATCTCAAATCTCATCAAAATCAGAAAACTTGAGGAAACTGCTTTTTTTGAATAACAATTTGCCTATTATCGATTTTGATTATTGATATATGACACAAAATATTGCAGTTATGTAATTTTATATTATTTTATTTATTTATATAATTACTGCATAAAAAAATTTAAAATTTCTATAAAAAAATTTTTTTTCGATTTTTTCGTTTCGATGTCGATTTTCGGTCATTTTTGCCATCGAAATTTCGTTTTTCGATTTCGATAAATTTTTTACCCTCCGAAATTTCGTTTTTCGATTTCGATAAATTTTTTGACCCTCCGAAATTTCGATTTTCGATTTCGATTTTTTTTTCTGAGCCATCGAACCCATCCCTGATGCATATGCGGGACATAGATATTTTTTAAAAGGTTTAAAAACAAAATCAAAAATTTTGAGAAAAGTTCTCATAACGCGTCCCCATTTAATTTGTCAATTAATTATTAAATTTAAATATTTCGTATTTAAATATTGAAAAACTCACCGAATGACCTTGACATCCAGCATGATTATTTTTATCGTTTACTCTATTTTTGATTTCCTCTGCATATTTCTTCACTATCGTATTTTTTATATTATCACATCGGCCTTTTTGGGTATCATAGAAGTCAAAATCATAATAATTATCGGCCAAGAAAGTTAAATAAAATGTACGCTCATTTAATTTGCTTAAATGAATAATTGAAATGGATTATAAAAAACAAAAGGTCATTTTCCACCCAGCTATCTTATAATTTTTATATTTGATTATCATTTATTTTCAAATTTTTGCCATTTGTCTTCTTATAAAAACAGAAATGTTATCGTATTATTTAGGATTTATCTTTTACCCATCAGATCCTTTAAATTTACAATGATTCCCCAGAAATAGATATTATATCCATTTGTAGTGTAATTTTAGCTTGTGATAATTTTGGACCTGCTGAAATCATGGGCCCCCCTTTAAATTTTAATCAAAATCTACTCGTCATATCAAATTATGGCAATATGAGGCTTGTGCATTTAATAAAAAGAAATTATGCTCATTTTGTTCTTATGACTTTATTTTCCAAGTGATCATTTTTTAGTAATTATTATTACATTGGAATCACAGAAAAATTTTCGGACAATTTTGAATTAAATTTTAATAATTTTTATAAAAGAAAATTGTGGTTCGGTGGAAAAAGGCCAAATGTTATTACAAATACAAAGAAAAGCAAAGAAAGATATAGATGGCTCCTCCAGTATTCAGCATAGATATAGAGGTGTCCTCCTTGAGGTTACCTCTGTTAGCTTGTGGGGTTACGATGAATTTATTTGATCGTAATGCTACACTGATGTTATTCATATTCATAATGAAAAAATTTATAATTTTAAGTTAAGGTCAAAACTTACTAATTTCGATCGATTGATTCATACTTAACGTTGTTCGCATCGCAGTCCCCTTTCGCTTCGGACCATTTGGGATGAGTACTGTAAATTGCGATTCGATGATCCATTAAATTAATGCGTAAGGTAAAAATTTAAATTTTTTTGACTTCCTTAATATCTCAGAATTTTTTTTAAAAAAAACAACAAACCTAAATAAATACCAAGGATTATATTATAGTTAACCAAAAATGCCGAAAATTCTAAAATTGAAGCCTTAATTTAAAGGGGAACATATGCAACAATTAAGTCCTTGCCATTATTTATTTTAATAAAAAGAACATTATCTTTTTTTACACATATATCAATCAGCCTAATGATATTGAATTTAATGAATTATCATAAATTATATTAAATAGACTAATACTAACCTTTTATCTTGCCAAATTGTGATATCTCTATAATATAATTTCATATCATTTTCTCCTGCATTATATTTTTCTGAAATGAATTTATATTTAAATTAATTTAATTCTTGCATGGTAGCACGAATTCTATGACAATACGTATATTGTCATCAATTTCTGCGACAATCCGTCACTGATATGTTTTTTGAAAAAATTCATTAGGTCATTTCTAACAATTTTATAAACTTAATGAATGGTCAGATATTTGCACAGAGATTTATAAAAAAATAATTTAGAAATGTAAATATAATGATAAAATAATATTGCAATTTTTAATTTAATTAAAAAATTGGTTCCCCAAAATTCAGAATCCTTCATTTTCTGAAATGTAAAGCAAACTCTTTTAGATATTCTTGATTTCCTAATATTTCCAATGTTCCTTAAAGTTAAAGTTTTAAATCTGAGCTAAATTTTGAAAAATAATTACAACAGCAGTAATATTCTTAATAACATTTATATTTTTGGCAGAGAATAATTGCATAGCTAAATATTTTTGGATAAGCCTGGAGTGTTTCGTAAAAATATAAATTAATTTTATCATTTCAACGAGTTTGACACTTATTTTTATTTTAAAAGTATAATTCAGGTCGGCTAAATCTTTTTATCTAATCTTAATTGGTTTAATAAGCGAAAACTGTTTTGTATAAAATATGTTGAAATAGAATTTTTTTAAAATACAGTAGCAATAATTCTAGAATAAGATAACCTCTAGCTACGCGAAATCCATATTCAACAAATTTCTCTTCCTCATCCAATATACATTTTGAAATACATCCTTGAGCATAATAAGGGCGCATTTGATAATTTTGATAAAACTTATTCCTGCACCAGTTACTAAAATTGAAATATATTATTAAGAGCATTTGGTCGCCGATTTGTGGCACCCGAATATACAGTATAAAAATTTTTTAAAATTATATTTTCAATTGTAGTATACTTGTCTCTAATCTGGTGCCTGAAAATGTCTTTAAATGTGGCAATTTTATAAGTCAGAGATGGAAAATTTCCTAAATCGGGGCTCAATATATACTTAGTTTTATAAAAATTGAATAAACAAAATTTATTATGATGATTAGAATATTTGTCTGGCTCTTTATTTTTATGGTTGATTGATTGTATATGATTTGAAATTTTTAATAATTATTTGTATTTTCTTTTCTTTAATGACTCAATCATAATGTAGAGATGAGTTGGGCACAGCTCAGGGTTGGGAATAAATTTTTCTGGCTGAACAGTACGATACGAAGTATATGGTATTTGAGAAAAATAAATTAATTTGATGATGATTATTGTAAAAAAAATAAATTTTTTTTGCCAAATTTATGCAAATGTTTTTTGAAAATTCTTCGTCGAAAAAATTTCTTCACAATTTAAAAAAACAATAATCTTGGCCCGGAAAAGGATCGAAAAAATGAGCCTGATTCATGTGGTGGCCGGGTCGGGCAAAATCTGACCGAGACCAGCAGCAGCGGTGTGACTTTCGGATTTTATGGCTCCGGCTCCAGCTTACTCCCCGACCCCACAAAATTTTTCACTCAGACTCCTGGCTCAACGTTTCAAATTTTCGGCTCCGGCTTCAGCCCAGGCTCCGAAGCTGGTGCCTGGAGCCGGAGTTGGCACAACACCCCAGAGACTCATCTCTGATGCTCTTTATTTTTTATTCTCTACATTCATTTCATCGCCCTCTTCATATAATTATTCCTAGAATTTTGAAAATTTCTTCCCATTCTTTCTATTTAATCTAATTTTAAAAAACTCACTGCCAATCTTTCCAAAAATCCGATATTTCGTAATAGGCTGTATCGAATAAAAAGGTATATTCCACTTTAAGAACGCGATTACGTAGTTTGTAAAAGTTCATAATATTTGAAGATTCTTGTGGCTTATCGTCATTATATGCATATATAAACGCTACTAAAAAAGTAAAATTAAACAATTTAAATAGGCCTCGTGGATGAGACTGCTGTAAAAAATTGATATAATAATTTCAATGTGAAAATAAATTTTTCTTCTCTTATTAATAAAACAATTGCTTTACTATTCTAATTTATAAAGAATTGAAAAAAACTTTTTTAAATAAAAATTCAGCTAAAAATTATTAATTTAAATTATAATTTTCAAAAAAATTTGCTGAACCCTTTTCCATATATTGTGATTGAGATAAATATTGAGATTTTCTATAGAATTGGAATTGTTAAATCTGAAAAATTCACCCAACTTTCATGAATTTCACACATTTCTAAAATTTCCCGATTCTGTGACATATATTTAAATTATAATAAATTACAGTTGTATTTTGGAAGAGTGTCAAAATCCAAATAGCTGCCTTCACGACCTCCAGCATGGTCAAGCGTCGAACTCGGATATTTATTGTGAGTATTCACGTCTATAAAACCTCTAGTAGTACAATAATGTTGATCACGGAATTTAATACTCTCTTGCCGTGATTTTAGCTCACTTAAAATTTCAGCTTTATCTTAAAATTAAAAATTAATTTAAATTTCTGATAAAAAAAATACATATATCTTGTTTGCTTGATGACTTTCCACAAAATGGCTCCAATTCGGTTTCATCGATCAGGATTTCATCTTGAACTTTTCGAAGGCAGTAATTAAGGTTATCAATCTGTCCGATTGAAATGTAGAAAAATAAAAGGAATAAAGGGAATAATATTTTAATATGGCAAAATAACATCTAAAAATAATTTTGTTTTAAATTCATTCCGATATTAATATTAAGGATTTAAATTTATAAATTTTTCAGTATAGATATTTGATTTGAATTTTTAAACAAAAAAATATTATCTTGGGAAGATAAATGATAGAAATGACACGTTGCAAAAGAATGAGAGGGAGGCATTACCATGAATAATGAAAAATACTTAGAATAAAGAGTTACGATCCTGGTCAACATACATGTATATGCTACAACCTACAATTGAGTGAAAATTCATAACATAAACTATTAAAATTAATTTATTACACATAAAAAATTGTTTTTTATTCACCAAAGTGGATTCATTATAGATAAATCGGATAATATATCTTTTAAATTACTCTTCTCGATATTTCGTCATTGGGAATTCGGTTGCATTTTCATCATGATGCCAAATGTTTTCCCCTATAAGGTAATTATATTATTTTAAATATTTTTTAAAAAATACCGATTATATTTTCATCGCCAGCAGTTGTTACCTTTTCAGAAGTTTGAAAACAAGTATCATTATTAGTCATTTCGCATGGCTTAATTCGAATATTCCTATAGTAAAAAACGGCAGGATCAAAATCTAAATATTTAAATTATTGAATGCTATTAAATAATGCTATTTTACAAATTAATTAATTTTAATTTAATATTTTCGAAATTCCTTAGAAGCATATATCTAATTAAAATTAACTAGTTATACTTATAGGACCAAAAAATTAGAACTTTTTTGTTTTTAATTTTTTTTTCAAAAATAAATTCGTAATAAACAACATATACACTACACATTCACCGATTTTTTGTATAATATTAAGTAAATTCAATAATTAATAAAGTGCAGATATATTTAAATTTGAACAATCTTCTTAATAGGAAGAGGAGGAATTTTATTTTTCATTTTCAAAATAGAGATTGGCAAAATGAAATTTGCAGTTTGCGGTAGCGGTGGTTTTTTTCTAAAAATATGCGGCGCGTATTAAATACGCAAAATACTGCTAACGCAAAATACCGCGAAAAACCGCATGGTATACCGCACCGTGCCGATTTCTAATTTTCAAGATGCCATACATAAAAGATGAAATATTCATTTTTACTTTAAATTTGGCACGACAATTGTTCAATTTTATATTACCTCCATTAATATAGTCCAATTTAAAGATATGATATAAAGTATCCGTTCCATGATTGCAATTATGTTCTATAATGAAATATGGGTATGCATCAACATCAACTACAAAAGTGGCATAAAAATTTTTCAAAACTTTTTGCTCATCCTTTTTGTCGATATAAAAATTTTCATCAATCGATTTGACTCTAATATTGTAAAATCGTATAATATTTATTATTTGATTTCTTTATACTTACGTTTTAATCCCTTTTTTTGAACCTGAAAATAATAATTCATAAAATTAACATAAAAAATATTTTTGATCGTTATCGGTAAAGGGAATCCGTTTGCCCCTAAATGGTCTTTTCAAATTTTTTATAAATTTGTAATATATTTTTATTAGAATAAATGTGAATTTGCAAATTTCAAATTTTATAAAATAAGTCGTCATTCTCCTCTTATTCATTTCATATGACTGCCTGAAGCTTAAAATATTTATTTTTTATTTGCCCAAATTCTCTGATTATGAGCCACAACTATCTATATATTTTATTTTTATGATTATGGTTGCAATAGTTTAGGGTTAATTACCCGGGGGCGGGTAATGAAAAAGCGGGTAACGGGTAATACGGGTAATTAGGGTCCGGGTAACGGGTCGGGTAGTCTAAGCTCGAAAATTACCCGCGGGTACTACCCTACCCGTTCCCTATTAAGGAATTTTTCGAAATTTGTTTAACAAAAAACAAAATTTAAAAAATCGGCAAAATAAATATCATAATCTGTGAGCATTCATTTTTCTTCTAATTCATTATTATCCAATTCTTTTTCATTTCAAATTTTATTTATTTTTTGGTCAATGGAAAGCGAATGCAATGATCAAAAAATTTCAGAAATTGTTAATGAATAAAAAATTTTAAATTTAAAAAAAGACTATTTTTAGATGTAAATTGAGGCGCTGAACAGATTCTGAAACCTGATTTTTAATAATTTGCCAAATTAGTTAGAAAAAAGAAAATTTTTAGCATGAAAAATTAGAGGAAGGATCAAGGACATTGAGCATTTTTATCGAACATTTTTTTACCCTAGTTATTAGATTTATCTACTATATTTTGCCATTTTTTGGGAAATTTTCTATCAAAAATGAAATAAAAAGAATAAAAATGAATTTGAATTGTAAATTTAATAAATTAGAGTAAATATTTAAAATGAGAATGGATAAAGAGAAGTGACCTTTTGTTATACAATATAAAAAGAAATGTCGCCAACGTTTTTGGGTATAATAAGTTTCCGGTTATGAGTTGGGGGGTGGGACTTCGATAATTGTATTTTCCAAATATAGAAATTAATAAAAACTTTCCTCTCAAAATTTTGGAAAATTTTTGAAGATAGGGGCAAGCAGTTGGGATCGAATATTCGATTCTCAGACCATCCTTATTATTATTTTTGATTAAAAAAGCCGATTTCTATAATATGGTTAAAAATTGCAAAAAATTACTAAAATTATATAAATAGGTTTTATGGAAAGTAGGAATAATGTTACAGAATGAAAAAATATATTTATAAGCATAATATTTTCTTATAATATATTATAAAAAAATATATCTAGGAAAAATAAGTAGGCAAGCGGTAATATTGCAAAATTCCCAATATTTAAGTTGCATATAAACAAAACAATTTGAATTAATAATTATTAATACATAAAATAAATTAAAATCACTAACCGGTTGAAGCCGAACTTTTAAAATGAATTTCGTACTTTTTATTGAGACCTATTTTACACCCTTGTATGCATCCATCAATATAAACACCTAAATGAATGATTTTGATATTTTTGTCGAAATTTTAATACCTCTCTTTGTTGAATCAACAGAATTCTTCAATGTATTTATAGCTAAAATTTGATAATATTAGAAAATTTCAAAAATAGTGAGGTACATCCAGCTTGATATGAGTAAGTTTACTATTCAATGATTTTTAATTCTATCGCTTAATAATTGGAGCGAAATAATAGTTATTTTAAAGAATTAAATTTGTTTATAGAATTGCAAATTTCATTAAATGGATTTGTTCAGCTCCGCAAAAATTTTGTTTCGTTAATATGGTTGAAGGCATTTTTCATCATTTCAATTTTTTGGTTTTAAATTTTTGTATTTTTGGTCTAACAATGTTTTTGGCCAAATACTCTATCATTCTACCAAATTTTTTATTGCATTTAATCTCACAGAGCTATGACAATAGATACCGAATCGGTGTTTCCATGACACTCTACACCTATACCGCTTAAACCATTACATTATTTACTTTATTATTTATAACCAAATTATTAATTTTCGATGTGGATAATTATTTAAAAAAAACCTTCTTCGGCGTCCTTTTCCTTTCTACCACAAGCACGTTCTGGTTCTTTATCAGCATCTTCGTTCGAAATTTTATCCATGATGTCATTAAAACAAGAATAGCCATAAATTTTGTACGTTAAATGAAGACATAGAAAAACAATTGTCAAATCGAATAATTTTGTCATTTTAATTTCTAAATTTTTTAAAGATAAAAAGGAATAAAAAATTTCACTATTGTTAATGGCTTAGTACTAGCTTTGTTTCATCGAAATATTTTAATTTTAATATACAATTTGTTTAGATTTTATAAAAATTAAATGAATAAATTAAAAATCAAAATTTTTGATTATTTAATTTTTCCTTCAAATACTTAAAATGTAATTTATACGGCTGCTGCTGAATAATAAAATTCAATTACTTTCATAAAATAGCCACGCGATTAAAATCGCAATAGAATAAAAGGAATAAATTAATCGTTCATTTTTTCTAAATGATAAAAAGATTGCCAACACCATTTTCATTTCGTTTATACGTCAGATAAATTATTTTAAATGGATGTGGATAATAGATTAAAAATACCTTATTTTCATTAATCGGGAAATGATTTCCAAAATAGAGAAATGGTGAAAAAATGAATGTTTTTTTTAACACTAGGCATAGGCACAAAAGATGCAACGTTTCTGTTATCATTATTATTTATTATATATGTTGCGGTTAATTCTGGGAATTGGTTAATCCGCGGATTAACCAATTCCGCAAATTCGCTGTAACATATACATATTTACATGTTTTTGATGATGTACTACTTATAATTTTTAACTTATAATTAGGATTAATTCCCCCTTGGCGTGGCAGATATGCGGGACGGATATCCGCAAAGATTTCGGGCAATTAACAACTTGATTACCCTCACTACCCGTTACCCGCATTTTTAATTATCTGCTCGTAGATTTTGACCCTATTTGTAATATAATCATGGGAAAAGTCCATTTGTTTCAATTTCGGCTAGCCAGAATTGATGGATGTTTTTTCATAGTGACTTCAAAATATGTTTCTCAATCAAGATCATCTCAATCTCTAACAAATATAAAATGAGTGAATAAAAATGAACATATATTAAGCTATCTAAAATGTTTACAACCAAAATTGTAAAAATGTTCAATATAAAATTTTCAAAGCACCATCTTCCAAAACAACAAAAATAAAAATTAATTATTTGCTCAAATTAAAAATTAAATATAAAAAAAATTTTGCCGGATATCATTTATCAATGCGAATGCGAAAGAGAACGGAAAATTCATTCGAATATCTTTATTCCATTTTTATTAAATTGGTATGATGGGTAAATTTGAAATATCAAAATATTCCCATTTCTTCATATTTAGCTTTTTTCTAATACATTAATCACATGAGGGAAAGATATGATCCATCCATTACAAATTAACTGCAACTGTTTCACAGAAATTTTTTGTCCTTGCTCAATTTCGAATTTGTATTCTTTTGATATTGTTAATGCTTCAAACTTCGAAGATTGTATAATTTTTTCCTTGCTGTGATTTTCTTTGAATGTCTCAATTTGCTTAGTATAAAACTAAAATAATGAAAATTGATTAAAATGATTAAAATGAAATCTAACATTTTAAAATTTAGAAAATCATTGAACTTAGCATAAAAATTTTATCAAATCATTTAATTACATGTTCCTATTCTTCTTCTGGCTAGATTTTAACTAGAGATGTGGTACTCAATATTTTCCTTCGAATCTAAAAATTTTAGCCAGCTTTTTTTTAAAAATTTTTTCTCATCGTATCAATTTTCGATACTTATTAATTAAAATTTTGTATCTTTATTTATTTGTAATCTTCAATGGATTAAGATAATTGGATGTGAAGTTATATCATAAAGAATTGGCAAATATAATATATCCCAACAAATACATTTCATAAATTATTTTCCTTTAAACTTAAAATATTTATTAAAGTTATTGTTTTAAAATTATTAAATTTTCGGTACTTTATCGTTTTGTTACACCCCTACCCAAAATTATGAAAAATGCATCCTAGAGGTAATTTTGGGTGTTGATCACGAATCTGAGCTTGAAATTAAGCTTAAGACACACTTTGGACTTCTTTGAGATTACTATGCTCCCAGCTGTCTTGAACACTAATTTTTGCCTAAGACTTAATCCTAGGCCGAAATCTTAGCATTATATATGAAATAAAAAGGCCATAACTTTTTTTATTTTTGAGTTTTATGTGAAACTAATGATAGATTTGTGATCAGATTGACAAGCCATTTCGATTAAGCCCTAATTTGACTAAAAAATTTTGGCACTTTCTTCGAGTTCCGATTCCGACCCAAAATGGGGAGAGGGGGTCCGTTAATTTTTAAATTTTTAATTTCTCACATCGAGTGGATAGGCAAAAAATATACTCAGATATTCGTGATCAGCACCAATAAAATTAGAAATTACCATTAGGATTTGATTTTTTATAAATTTTTGTGAGGGTGTAGTAAAACGAAAAGTACCAAATTTTCAAGATTTTTGAATTAAATTCAAAATCAAAATAATCTCAGGGTCAATTCATTGGATTATGTAATAAATATAATTTCATAATAATAATTAAAATAACCTCCATGTCCAAAAATTCAATCGGAATTCCTTTAATTTTGCCACCCAAATGCATATTATAATAATCAAGGTATGATTCGGCGTTATTCCATTTTTCCGATGAACTTTCATCCCTATCAATTATTGTCTGGTTTTTAATATTCGTCTGTTCTGTCTTGAATCCGCAAACAAGTCTATTAGTCGCTGATTTATATTTCACATTATTTGTAGCATTAAATAAAGCAGTTTTTTTTAATTTTGGAATTTCTTTTCTTTCTTGCTATATTACAACCAGGACTTCTAATTTCAACTGGCATCCAAACCATTTTACATTTGTGTACAAAATCTTCTCCTGCCTTCAAAAAAATTGAATTATTAATAGAAAAAAGAAGGAAAACAGTAAAAGCCCTAAATATTTAGAAAAGATGTGAAAAATTCGAAAAGTGTATATGGTTGTCGTTTTAAAATTCGATTTTCGGTTTTTTGACCAAAATTGTATCGATTTTTTCAAATCGAATCAAACCACTAACTATTCTATTATTAATCTGGGATTTTATGGAATAGCCTTTTTACATATTATAATTTTTCTTATTTAAAAATAAATAATTTATAAAAGACATTAAATTCATACGATTGGTATTTTATTTATATCAAGCTCTTGAATTTGAATTATTGTTTACAACTATGGCAAAAAAGGTGGATGAATGAGTCAATCAGATAATGAAATGTCCCATTTAAAGAAAGCTGCTTTATTTTTTTTTTTTTGAAAATGCCATTTTCCTAAACATTACCAATTCCTAAGAATTGCCTTAAAATTTAAACCAAAAAACTTACAAATTTCATATACATATTGCATTGATACCCTCCGCCAAAATATGATAAAGTCTTGTAATAGTCACCAACATTCAATTCATTCTTTTTTTTGGCTGGAATAAAATCCAAAGCAAATAGGTGAAAATTTTGTTTGCTTTCAGCCCATCCATCATCCAACCATTTTCGGCCCTCATCAATTTCTTTTAATGGCGGATTAACATTTAATTTATTATCATATAGATCTGTGATTTTAGTTGACAAATCAGCAGCATCTCCCACACGAATTTTGAAGCAATCTTCGGAGCGATTGATTGAAAATTTATAACTAAAAAATATAAATTTATATAAAATAGCTATAAGGGGTCTGTCCGTATCGTGCTAGGCTTGAAGCTAATAAGAGTTTTTTGTATTTATTCGATTATTATAAGAATCAAAATAAAATAAAACTGTAATTAAAATGACTCGTTTTAATTAAACCTAAATTCTTGTCTAATTAGCTCAAGCCAAACTTGTTCATAATTTTTATTTAATTTATTTGAAATAGAGAAAATTACTGACGTCTCCGCATCAATGCTTGATATTAATGTAAAGTCTATTTTTCCGGAAGTTAAATTATTGACAGCGTTGACTTGCAGGCCATGCAAATTTTCATCCTTGCAATCAATTTTCTGATTTACCTTCATTTCATGTTTTGGGTTTTTCACTTTGCCAGCAGATAATTCCGATTGATAGCAAAGTTTCATACTTAAAAGTAATTTTTTATAAATTTTATAATTATATAATACCCTTTAGAACATTCTTTACATTTTGTATCACCTTCATCCGGTGCATCATCTTGGTCGGGTTTATAATCTTCATCCGGATAATCATCTTTATTTGTTTCATCACAACCAGAAACGCAAAAAACAATATCAAAATGAATCCCAATTTCTGTTCTCTCCTTCTGACATTTTGATGCAGTTATTTCCTTGAGGAATAGATTAGCAAATCTTGCTTCATTGTTTTCCCATCTACCATGAAGTCTTCTAAAATAATAATTATTTGGTCATGTAAATAAAGATTTTTGTACCAATATAAGGTTTTTTTTCACTGAGAGAATTTAAAATAATAAAAATGTTTTCATTTCATTAATGGGCGATGTGGAATAATGCAGAGGGCTAACTAACATTTTGTGAGTAATGTATCTCCCTTTTTCTATTTTTTAATAGCAGGCAGATATTTTAGCAATAAAATCCCGATGCAGGGAAATGGTTATCAAAAAATGAAAAATCCTTGTACAGAATAACAGTAAATCAATATACTATTAATAATCTTTCCTAGCAAAGTACAAGACATTAAAAAATACAGCTGGCAACTATAAATAAAAGTAAATAAGTATATAAATAAATAACATACAATTGTCCATAAGAATCATAGGAAAATGATCCATAATTATAAAATTCCATGTTAGTTTTATCAAAGTCAATAGAAAGCTTGAGGTCATTTCCATTTGTTTTTGTTAGAAATAAAATATATATTAGGAAGTATAAAACATTATTGATAATTATTTATGAATGTTAGTCGAAGTTAAAAGAAATTTTAGAAAAATATAAATTTGAAACGTGGAAGCATTTTATGAATTAATATAGTAAATTAAAAAATATTTTTAAAAACTATTCAGTATTCACATATATTTCTTCCATTTGGTTCTATGTCCTTAAAAATATCTTTAGAGCAATTTTAATGAATTAAAATTCATTTCACTTTCAACATAAAATTATTTTGTTTAAACTTATTTGAAAAAAATTTCCAATGAATAGATTTTTGAGCTTTTATCCTTCATTAATTTTATATGTATAATAATATAATAGCTATCAAAATAACCGTGTTTGTTTTGATAATTTTACTTATCTTTTCATTCAGTATACAAAGAATTTTTCTGATTTCATTTTAATATAACATATTTTTATATAAAAATGATGTTAATAAAAATTTTTTATAAGATGAAACCCAAAATTCATCCGTTAATCTTTATTTGCATTAGTTACATCATTGGGGTTCAATGCATAATACAAAGATCTGAAATGCTGAATAGTATGATAAATACACCATGGCTTTACACAGAAGAAGGAAATCTGTAAGTTTGATATTGAATTTTAAATTAATTAGCTATTATTTTTCAATAAAATTGTGTAAATATTTTCTTAAATAATGAAATTTTTTTAGTACAATTATGCAACATAATGAGCTAGGCCATTTTTCTAAAGAAGTGAAATTGTTTTTCAAAGGAAGACTTTCAAAATGTGATTCCGAGCTTAAAAAGAATGCCATCTATTTTGATATTATAGTATGCATTCCAAAAGATTCGGATTGCCCGAAGGGGTAAGCTTTAAATATTTTATTTCTGCTGTAATATAATAATTGATTAATAATGGAATTAACAGTATGCAAAAAAATATTTAAAATAATATACAAATTTCCGAGAAAGATTTTTGCTTTTTTATTTTTTTGTAATAAAATTTAATAGAACACTGGGACAAAATTTTTAACAATTTTTAACAGTTGTTAATTGGTAAAAATTTATTTGGAAAAGAGTTAATAAAAATTAATTTTTATTTAATTTTGAATTCCCTTGTCTTTTGAAATATTTCATATGATTTTATTTATTTTTCATTCAATATTTGTTTCGATTAGAACTATTATAGGAAATAGAGTTGTCCATTGTCTCTCTTACAAAGGTATCGGTTATAAAACCTGGTATTTGGTTTTTGAAAATTTCGGTTTTCGATTCTGCTATTTTCGGTTTTAAAGAGAAAAAAAAATTCTATTTTCAGTTTAATTTCATCGGTTTTCTGAAACCGAAACAAACTTTTGGCAACCCTAATAGTAATTTTCAATTTTTATTTAAAAAGGCCAAATTAATGATCAATTTTAGAGTTAAAATTTCCTTTAATTAAATAGAATTTTTAAATAAAAAGATTGAAAATTTGTTACGAATCCAACTTAAAATCTGATCATCTGAAAGAGAAGAATAAACATTTGATGGAAAATAAAAATAATGCACACCAATGTCTCGACAAAAAATATGATCATTCCTTGTATATAAACATCAGCCGACGGGATAAGATGGCTTATGCTTATATTGTCTCCTCAATTGATGAACTTGTGTAAGCATTAAGCAATTTTTAAACAATATACTATTGATTATATCGAATGGAATAGACAAAGCATACTCAATAAGAACATTTTTAGTTAATCTAAAAAATTTCATGGTATATAATTTATTTTCTTTTCAAGATACAAGGTTGATTTGCCTCAAATAAATAAAGATGAAATTAATATCGATGATAAAATGCAGTGCTTCAAAATCAGAGTAGGCACAGAAAATTCAATCCAAACGCAGATAACTGACATATTTGACAATAAATTGACAGTTACTCCTTCTCTAGAAGAGGAAATTGATGTTGATGTAATGAAATTGGTGGAAAAAGGCTGGAAAGACAGAAAAGAAAAAAATTTCAATCTTTTTTCTCTCGATTTCATTCCTAAATTGAATAAATGGCGGCAAAATTATGGCGACTATTACAAAACATTTAGATATCAAGGATCAAAAGAAATATGCAATATGTCTTTGCAATTTGTATGTTTATAATTTTTTGTTAAATCAAATTTATAATAAATTTTTGGTTTTATAAAGTAATTTGATTTTTTTTATTTTTTTAATCTATAGCTTTTTTAACAATACTGGTTATTTTGATATAATTTTGAGAAGAACATCCAGTATCCAGCCATATTACAATTGGTCCCCTCTCTTCTCTCCGAGACACCGACCCATTCTAAAATCAAAAATTATTTTCATTTGTCACAAATATAAGCATTTTTCAATAAGAATATGAAAATGAAAAGAATATATTTAAGTTGAAAAATTTTCTTTAAAACTAAAATGTTTTCGATAAATAATTTCATGATTTTTTCGATAATTAATTAATATATAATTCTAATTCTTTATGCAAGCACAGGTCGGAGAGAAGGTTCATCGTTGTTCATTAGAATGGATTGAGACTGGACTTAAATGTCAAGGCCCGTTTTTTTCTGAACAATTACAAAATCAAGGACATTCAAATGAATGTATATTGGATCCAAATGATTCTAAACGGACAATAGTCAAGGGCAATGAAAAAATAAATACTTGCAAATTTGAAATAACCTATCAAACGGGGGATACCATTACGAATATAATAAGAGATACTTCCAGTACAGGCTATGTAAATGAGCAGGAAAAATACAACAAACTTGTATTAAGGCCATACAAAGATTATTCAGTCTTAAGGGATACAGCAGTAAGTATTACTTTAATTAAAATACATAAATATAATAAAATTAAATTATGTATAAGTAATCTATTTTATATGAGAATTTACTTGCGGTGATAATTTAAATGATACATTTTTTCTAATAAAATTCAATTTCTTTATCTCTATGCTGATTTGGAACAACAAAAAAAGTAATGATTCAAATAAACCTTAAAGTTAGCTAGCTTATTTCAATTTATAAGATATATAGACCTGTACATGGGCCATGAGCAAGCCAGGGCTGAGATTTGCGAGTAACGCCATGGACTCATAATCAAAATAAATCTTAAAAACTGTATTTTCCCTAAAAGCTTCTTCAATAATTTTGCATATCTCTATAGATTCATCTCAATTAACTGATATAAAATTTTATATCAAATAAAATGAATTCAGAGATAATTATTTATATTCGAATTCGACAAAATAAATTAATATTTATTTAATAGTATATAGGGTTGGCCGAGCATGAGTACTCGATCGAGCACGAGCATTTTACACCCCCTATTTTAATCAAAATTTGGATTTTTTACCACGAAATCCATGAAATTGTTAATTTTTATTTTTTGTTGAGAGAAAATTTACGGGTAACCCCACCATGCGCCTATCCACGATTCGCCTATCACATCATTCGCCTATCACACGATTCGCCTATTGGGGGAAATTCCACGATTTGCCTATCGCACTTTTTGCCTATCCCACTATTTGCCTATTGGGGGGAAAGGACACGATTCGCCTATTGGGGGCAAAAACATGATTCGCCTATTCCAGGATATACGGGGATTAAGGTGGATTTGGAGGGATTAAGGGCCAAAATGATGGGATTAAGGCGGGAAATGGGTAGGAAGTAATTGGTAAGCCTGCCGAAGGCAAGCTGTCTAGTGGTGAGCGGGATATATCGGGTATAGGGGGATCAAAGTGGATATATAAGGGGATTAAGCCGGATTAATCCCCCTATATTCGGTATTCCCTATACGGAGCCGCTGACGCGGCTCTTGACTGGTCATCCTGGCCCTAACCCTAACCTAACCCTAATCCCTAACCCCTAACTAAGCCTTAGTTTTTGGTGGTCAAATTTCTTTGATTTTTCCCCAAACACATATTTACAATATTTTGTTGATAAAAATTGATGCCATAAAAATGTGATATTTTTCACTTGTGGACCTAGCCAGTAGCCACCCTGCCTCTTCCACAACCACACACCATCAAACCACTCATGACGATCCCTCCCCTTGCCGAACTATTTTTGGAAAATGAAAAGAAAATTGTGAAAAATAATTTTTTTCGATTTTTAATTTAAAATTTTTGGGAAAAAATTTAAGGCGGAAAAATTTTTTTGAAAAATACTCGAAAATGCTCGATACTCGATCGTCAGATGCTGGTGCTCGATATATTCAATTCGATACTCGACTTTCGATACTCGGCATACTCGTTACTCGATTTTTGGGCGAGTACTCGTGCTCGGTCAACCCTAATAGTATATTCGTTCAAAAATATATACAAAAAATATTAAAAATTTTTATATTCAATTTAAATTTTTATAGTATGATAAAAGAATCTACAACAAAGAAAATATCAATCTAACTGCGCATGGAACAATTGTATCTGGAACAAATATCTACAAAGTGGAGACAACTTGGGAATTATTTGTAACTGCTGGTTGCGAAATTGTATCTCAAGAATTATTTTTGAATTGCAACGGATATACAGTAAAAACTGGGCAATTTCGATTCAAAGCCAGAGAGATAGAATCAAAACTTCCACCTATATAGTGATATAACACATATATATTTACAGCAACACAAAAAATCTTTGCGATAAATGATATTCTTACAAGTAATAAATGTCCTTTTCGATAAATTATAACCAGGAAATTTTGAAAATCTTTCGCTTTTGATGTATCCCCATTTAAATTTGATTTTGATTTGAACTCCTCGACTCTTCGAAATTTCGAAGGATGTATCATTTTTATTATAATATGATTCTAGAGTCAATTATGTGAAAAAATATGAGAATGAGAAGTCAAACAAGTGCTTCTCTTATAGGAAAAAAATTTTTTTGGAGAAAAATTTGGTACAAGCTTTTTATTGTCGTGGGGAGGGGGAGCGGGGCAAAATTTTAAAGGGGGGGGGGGGGGGGGAGGGACCGTAAAATCTATTATTCTGCTCTCGGTATTTTTAATACCTTTGCACAATAGAAGAATTTCGCTAAACTAAATTCTACCTAACTTTAATCCCAAATCCTAACTACACCCATCTATCCTTACAACCCATTCAGTCCTATCTAACCCCAACCTTTAGTTTCCCTAAATCCTTAATAATATTTAATGTAGGCTAGGGTAGGGTTGGGGTAGTCCCGGATGCGTTTAGGGGTAGGATTGGGTTAGGTTTAAGGGTAGGGGTAGGTTAGACTTTTAGGGTTTAGAATTCCCCCTAGTGTAATCTTTTTCAGTCCAAACCGTCCTTGCCCTCCCCCTTAACAGACTAGTATCGAAGGTTTTTATAAATAGTGGCAAATACTGTTTTTAAATAATATATTTGTGAAAAAACATAATTTATAAGAATCGATAATAATAAATTTAAATAATTTCATTAAACATTAAAAAAATTAATATAAAGAATTTTTTATGGTACCGATTAGAAATAAATAAATCCATTGGTTTTTAGTTTTCGTTATAAATGCTGCCATCGTCATATAAAATATAATCACCAATGCCAACCATTGCATTCATCTTTCGATTATATGTGCCATTCATAAGCTGATACCACCCAACCTACAAATAACAATAATTAAATAATTCGTCATGCATTGCGAGTTGCGATATATGAGTGGGGATAAGGCATTTGAAGAAGACTCATATTTATTTTGATTCCAAAACATCACATGCTAAAAAGTGGGTCCTCAAATGTGCAACTTTTGTAAAAGATGTAGTCGATTTTTTATTGAGATGTGAATCAAAACAATAAATAATTCCACTTTTACATTGACTCTTGACCGACCTGATTAATATAACGATAATTTGTTCCATTTGCCGTAAAATTTGCATGACCATCTACACGCGGGAGGCGTAATGTGTATTTAGTGCATTTATAAATGGTTTGAATAATTTTAACTTCCACGATTGGAAAGCAATCTTCTCCTTCAATTAAGCATACAACACAATCATCAACACCATATTTTTCTTCTGCTCCCTTGCAATCATCTTTTGCCAATTTCAATTCAATTAAATATCTTCTTGAAATCTTTCGGAAATATGAATCAAGTCGATAAGAATTTAAATTTCGTGAAACTGATTCAATTGGCAATATAATACGGCCCATACGTCTCACCTAGTGTAGAAAAATATAAAAAATTGTAGTTTAATGGTTAAGAAATTACGAATAATACCATATATCATTGAATATTTTACTTATTTAATGTTTTGTTTTTCCGGCCGTTTCTATTTCTATATTTTTATGTTCAGGTTTCAAGGTTGGGATTAGATTAGAGTGGATGGTACCGAATTCCTCGCGTGCAGCATTTTGGTTGAATATGCAATATATATCGTACGGGGTCAATTCCCCAATAGGCAAAGAGCCGTGCAAATGTGGGCGATTCCTCAATAGTGCAAATTTGAGCGTTTTCGACTTATAATAAATCGGAAAACAGTTTTAGACCGTACAAACCTTATACCATTTTGGATATCATATCAAAACGCATCGAATGGTAAATAATTTGTCATGGTTTAGTCAAAATTAAAGGGTATTAAACCGTTCAAACTATTTTTCCAGTCTGGTTTAAAACTCTTTAATTTTAAGCCAAACATGACAATGTATGTGCCGTTCGATGCGTTTCGATGAGATCTACAAAATAGTATATAGTTTGTAGTTTCTAAAACCATTTTCTGATTTATTATAAATCGAAAACACTCACATTTGCACTATTGATGAGGAATCGCCCACATTTTACACTGTTGAGGAATCGACATAACACCAATGGATATTTTTCGAAGTAAAGATACCTCATCACTCATCAGTCACAGACTCCGTTTATTACCATAATTGAGACCTGGATATAGTTGTCAATTCTGATTATGATTTAAAATTAAGAGTGATTTATTCGTTCACGCCTGATGAGATATGGGTTCATGAGCGAATTCGAGGATATTTTCATCGGTAATAAATCGATATAATGGAGAAATCTTCTCTAGATTTCGTTTATCCCCTTATCCGGAGAAGCAAAATAATGTTGCAGGGAAAACACGAATTTTTTAATTTAAAAATAAAAAAATTTTAAATGCTTCCAAATAAGTTCGCCATAATATCAAATATTTTTTATTGATTTTTTATTTATAGAAAAAGGAATTTTTAATATTTTACTTAAAAAATATAATTTTTAGAAATAAGTCAACAAACTCTTTCGCAATTATTTGCACATTCATCTAAACCAGGACTCCGCAATGGATGGGTGTAACCATATTTGTACTGAAGATTAGTATTTTATGGCTTTCAATTTTATTCAATACGACCTTAAAAGCTTCAAATTCAGCATCCCCAAAGGTCGTATTTGTGTCATTGTTAATATTTATGCCAATCCAAATGTTCACATTCAATAATTCCATTACAGCATCATAATTATAACGCAGTTGATAACTTCGTAGGCTAAGATATTTTTTCCTTCTCTTGGAAATGTCGACTTGTTTTTCAATGCATTCATCCAATTGATCAAAATCCTTTTTAAAAAATTGGAAAATTATACAAGATAAAAAATGAAAAGGATCAAAATTAAAAAAAAAAAAACAATTAAATTTGTTGAATTTCTAATAAATTAATTTTTAAACAAAAATTGATATTAATGAATCTATTTGGGAGAATGAAATACTGGCTTAAAAACAATAATGAAAATTTAAGAGTTTTTGTAACAAAAAAAAAATATGTCATGTTATTATTTAAAAATAAAAATAATACAGATTTTTGTTTCTCTAATATTAGGACAACAATATTGTTTCTATTTATATTACGATTGTAACATCTTTTATTAGAAAATTTGTCACTAAATTTAAAAATAAGGAAAAATACCCTGCATATACAATTGGCCTTTATAAAAATTTTTGAGTCAAATTTTTTTCCTATTAATGCTTAATATTAATATTAATTGTCTATTTATTATTTTTAAATTAAATTATTCCCTCTTATTTTATTTATTACTTTTTTCCAATTATAGTTTTCTGCATTTTGAATCGACTTATCAAGTTCGACTGGCCCAAAAATGAATTTTCCAAAGGAACATTCGTAGAGAAGCATAGCAATTTCATTTGTCTGTGCAAAGCTATTTGTAATTGGAAAATATTGAAATTTGCCATGCTCAATATTTTGCACCCATTCGCCATTTTTCCCAATCCAATCAGCCAATTCATCACGAATTTTATCGCTGACTTGATTGATTGTTGTCGAATTTTTTAACAATTCCTTTAATAATAAATTCTTTTTATTTTAAAATCTTGCTAAACTTGTTAAAATTTAATTATGATTTTTATTTAATTACTGAGATTGCAACTAATATATTACTAAAACTAATCCAGTATCTTTCCCTTGGGCCAAATTTTTTCATAAATAATTTATTACTTTAGAGTTAAAATTAAAAACTAAGATTATAAAGCCAAAATAAAAATTAATTTCTAAAATATTAACAAAAGTGTTTATAATCATACTTTTCTAAAAAATTTTATATGATAATATGGTCCTCTAAGGTCCTCAAATAGGGTTAATCAATTTAAATTTTGCTAGAACCAAACTAATAAAGAAAATCTAAAATGAGATATCAATTCAATGCGAGTGAATATGAAATTTTCTATAAAGTTAGTTGATTGTAAAATTGAAAATAAAATATTAATTTTTTATCTCTGAAAAAATTTGCTTAACCATAATAGTCTGATTAATGTGCTTTTCCTCGAAGCCATTAAGATAATCCATGAATCCTGCGCGAAGTGCATAATCTTCAGGCACTTTTCCTAATTGCTGACTCTGCATATAGATTACAGCGGGTTGCACAAGTGCCCATTTTGGATTGAGGCATTGCTAAAATATTTTAAAATTTTTAGAAATTATTTCTTTTATTTTTATGAAAAAATACAATCGGATTTATTTTTGTTGATGTTGTGGTTTGCAATTCAGTTGAAGTGGTCGTGCTTTGACTTGTAGTTGTGGTAGTTTTTTTCACCTGTAAATTAAGGTTGGTCACGGTCGATTAACCGATTTTTTCCCCAATTCTCAAATAGAGTAATTACGATTACGAATTAAAGTATACTTATATAAGAACATGTTGTTATTTTTACAAGGTGTTTTTCCTCCATTTAAAAGATAAAATCAATCTTCTTTTTACCAAAAAGTCTTCAATGAATGCTCCATCATTTATGTATCCATTTCCCACATGAAAGCAAGCGAGTTCGTCCAATATAAGATCCAATGAACAATTATTCCTTATTGCAATATCAATAGATTTCTCAAAGAATTCCTCTTTCACCACAAAACGTTTATTCATTTTCCAGAATTTGTTAAGCAATTTCTTTGGATAGCAAATACTGTAAAAATATTAAAATAAAATTTGATTTAGGCATCAGCGCATCATATTGAATTAAAATTCGAAAAAGTCTCAGTTTGAAAATGAACCCGAAAACTTAAACAAATTAATTTTGGTATCATGTTTGTAATTTCAGAGAAAACAAATTTGTCAAAATATTTAATTCAATATTATGCACATTTGCCTAAAAAATAAATTTCATTTTATTTTATTAAAATTAAAAAATATCATCCATTTTTTCATTTATATCATTGGGAGCATCTGCAATTACACCCCTGAAAAATTTAATATATATATTTTTCGATTAATTCAAATTTATTAAAAACCCACCATTTGATAGAATGGAATTCAATCCGATTACCAATTTGAATCAAAATGATAAAAAGAAGGAGCCAAATTGTATGAAGCAACTTGGCATTTACCATTGTTAAAACAATGATATGCAATTTCTATTCTTTTTCAATTGAATTTTTCAAAAATTGAGAAAATTTCTTTCTAAAAAACAAATAAATAACAAATTAAAAATAAATGGTATCATATGAATTGTAATAAATTCAAAGAATGATAAATTTAAGTTGATAATAAAAATTATATATTTAATAATATATTTTGATGAAAAAAGCAAATGCATTTGAAAAATATTTAAATAATTTATTAGAAAATAGGGTTATGGAATAATGAAATAAACTGTAATCTTCAATTCGTTGCAAATTTTATTTTATATTCATCATCAACCTTATAAAATGCATTGTCCTCCTCCCTCAATTTTGCGAGAAATATCCTTGTCTTCTGTCTTATATACATTCATGAATTGGCATTTTGCTTGACCCGCTGATGTGTCAATAGTGTAAGAATCGATCTAAATTGAAATTTTAATAAAATAAAATAAAATTTAAAATTTTCGTTAAAATTAAATTTTCTAATTTTTTGCAATATATATATTTTGATCAAAATCCAAGGATTTTGTCATATATAAAGAATTATTGTCCCGCTGGATTTTTATTTTAAACAAATAAATTTTTAGGGGTAATTTAATGAGCTGGGTAAGTTTTTGAATTCAGTTTTTCGATATCATTTCATCTTGACAACATAAAGATATGACAATTCTAATCATGAAAAAAATGGGAATAATAAGGGCATTTTTGATGAAAATTTTTAATCATTTTTAGGTAGAAATATTTGAAAAATTTCCACCTCGGTAAGCTTTTTCAACTTTAAAACATATAAATAAATCTCATGCAAATCGGAAAAGAAAAAGTAACTTATTTTTGTATTTTTGGAAAATTTAAATTGATTTTCAAATAATAAAATTTACTCACAAAATTTATTTTCGTGTTTTCTGAGCTATATCCAATGAAATTGCTAATTCTATTGCCAGATTTATCTGTAATGGTGAAGTTGATATTTCCGCTCACTTGTGGAAGAAAAACGCGAAAAGCAGGACAATCATAAATCTGTGAAATTTCAATTTTTCTTTGGTATTTATGAGCTTGATTCAAGTTTAAATATACTAAATAATTTATTGTTTTATTAAATTTTTCTTTGTCTAGAATGTCTATTAGTATAAATTATCATAGAATAAAAATAATGGGTCATTCGGTGGTAACAATGGCTTAATATTAGAAATTAGAATCCAAGATATCAAAATAATTGTCTAACATCCATTGGTGTCAAGGCAACTCGTACATTGGCAACTCGTACATTGGCAACTCGTACACTGGGTAACTCGTACACTGGGCAGCTCGTACATTTTCAACTCGTACATTTCCAACTCGTACATTGTCAACTCGTACACGGGAAAAATAAGTCAACTCGTACACTACCAAAAATTTTTTTTGATTTTTGAACAATGTGCCCATTATGTTCATCATTAAGATGTTTTTTTGAACAAGCCGCCCCTTTCTCTTATATATTTTATTTTTTGATTTGGTTTTGTCCCCTATTTATTTTTTTTATTCCTCGGGGGCTTGGCCAAATAAATTTGGGCATGCCCCCATTTGGTTGCCATTTAAATAGTTTAAAAAATTTTGAATTATATTTGTTGAAAATGAGATCAAAAGGGAATAATTTGCTTAAAAAATAATAAATGGCAACCAAATATTTTCATCCCTAATTCATTTTTCACAATGTATTTATCTAAAATATCTTTATTTTAATTTTATTTTGCAAATAAAACATAAAAATAATATAATGTACGAGTTGACTTATTTTCCCCGTGTACGAGTTGACAATGTACGAGTTGGAAATGTACGAGTTGCCCTTGACCCCCATTATTGCTATTCTAATGTTTCAATAAAAAATATATGAACTTTTTTCTTAAAATTTTGGCTTCATAAAATCCATTTTAATCTAATTCAACATAAAATATTGTTAATTGATTTTTATATATTTACTTCTTGAATAATGGCATATTCACCAACAAGTCTGCCCCAAGAATCATCAGCAATTCCAGTGATGGATTTAATAATTTCCGGATTTAAATAAAAATCAATAAATTTTGCAGTCAAATTGAAAGATTTAAACCAATGAGACACTTTTTCATCAGAGCTAATTTTCTGACCAAAAAATTCTTCCTCAAATAAAAAGATTTAATTAAAATTTGTTATTCCATTAAAAGACCTGCTGAATGCGTTGATGAAAAATCTAAAATTAATGTCAATTATTTTCAAAAAATTTTCATTACATTGAAAGCAGTTATCCGCTCTTTGGTAAGTATAAAATTTCTAATTGAGTCCTTTGCTTCCAAACCGACGAAAAGCTGAACTTTATGGACTGGACCAGGAAAACGGAATATTTGAAATCTAAGCTTCCTGTTCAATCTCGATGACAAATTGATCAAATTGTGTTTGCAGCCATTTAAAAAATCGAAATCCTTAAAATTATTATTGAATATTGCAAATAATAAGACAATTCAATTTGATTGTTCTTGTATTTTAAAATATTTTTTTGGCCATGATCAGTTTTTTGCAATTAGCAAGCATAAAATGAGTATGATACCTTGCTCCAATTGAAGGCAGATTCAATTGTGTCAGTCGCCATATTTGGATTGTATTTGAGCCATCCATATGCAATTTCTCCATAAAGACATGTCATTTTGATTGTCATCAACCCATTATCATATTCTTCTTTTGTAATTTGGGCAGATTTTATTTCACCAATTTTTGGATCGTCAATTTTGCTGTCATCAAATTCCTCTTTCTTTAGATAGTTATAAAAATCTTTGAATTTATAAATTTCATCACGGACATTGACCTAAAAATAAAAAGAAATTGATTAATGATTAGAAATATTTAAAAATAATATTAATTTTTATTTTTAGAAATTTACGCTATCTAATAAAAAAAATGAATAACAAACCCATTTATCTTTTTTGAAAATTGTCGGATTGTATTTCAAATAGCCATATTTCATATAATATGCCATCACATTTATCCCATTAACCAACGTATAATTGAATGTAACCGGTGCCACTTTCTTCCATTCAAGAATGCAGTCAATGTCAATCTACGGTGGAAATAAGCAATACGATTAAAAATAATTAGCCATTTGATTTTCAGCAGATTTTTTATGTTATTCGTTTTATTGTTTCGAAAAATTTATTCTATATTATATTCTGAATATTTAACTCTTGATTTGCTCAACGGTAAATGTCACATATTTAATTTTTAATTTTTATTAGTCCATTTTATATTTTAAGCCATCAAATTATTTTACATTCAATTGCCCAAAGTAATTCAATTGGTAAATGAGTAGAAGTATAATATAAAATCATTGCTATCTAAACCATAGGCTCCTCTCCTTATATATAAATTTCTATATGATTTGATAAGATTTGTTGAAAGAATTTGTGTATTGCAAAGAAATGGATTCCGTATAAAAAATTTTTAGGTATATTTAAAAAAAAATACCAAATGGATTAAAAAATTTTTTTATTGCCTTAAAAATAATTTTACCAACGGATTGTGAGTATTTTTATGTAATTTATTAAAATAATTCTAAAATTTACATTTTGATTAATGAAACATCCTTCACTCGAGATAACTTTCATTGCCAAAATTTTCAGGTTTTTACCATCAGGAATGCCATCAATTGAAACATTGTATTTACTGGGGTTAATAATGGCAATATCATAGGGAATTGTCCATAAAGATGCATTATAATTAAATTCATAATAGATTCGTTGCGTTGATGAAAGATCCACATTCATCAGATCAGACCTCTTTCTGATGTTAATTTCTTTTTCCGGATCATAATAATCATTAGCATTCTCCCGTTTATAAATATTTCGACGACTTGTGAACACTTCTATGCCTTTTGGAGTCAGAATCAATTGGTGAAAAAATTCGCCCTCTTTTAAATTGATCCTGAATTTGTTGAAAATTTTATTGCAAATTACAATGATTAATTTTTCTAAATTTCTATTTAAAGATAATTCATGACAAAATTAATAAAGATTAAAAATAATTTGCAATTCCATATGTTTTACAAATTAATCACAATAAATTGATAGATTTATTTTAGTAGAATTATTTATTCTAATTTGTTTTCATTCGTTAATCATTTTTAAATAAAATATCTTTTATATTATATCTTACCTCCTTTTACTATAGGAAAATTCCATTGAATCTGAGATGGTGAGTCGTTGAAAAACACGCACATTATCAAGGCAAGTCAATTTGGCTGTCATTACCCCATGTTCATATTCTTCCTTTGTTATTGCGGCATAATCAATTTCACCAGTGTTGGCATTCATTTTGTTGCCAATTTCTTCTGTTTTGTTGTTTAAAAAATCATAAACCGATTCGAATTTCGAAAATTCGTCATGAATATTTGACTGAAAATTTCATAAAAATAAATATTTAACAATTATTTTATATTTCCCATGATTTAATTTATTCAAATAAGTCATTACAAAGAGCAATTTTAATAAAAATGAAAGCGAATTTATGATATATTTATAATTTTTATTAAAAAAAATGCTTTTTTAAATGGAGAATATAAAAATAATCGTTCTATTTATGTATAAGCCTATTTATTAAAGAGAATCAAGGGTTGCTTAAATATATAAGTAAAAAATTAAAGAATTTTAAATAATACCCATAAAATTATTTTCATTTATTAAAACTCATGACAATTTTTGTAAAGAAAGATAAAAATCTAACCCAATCATTTTTTGTAAAATTTGTCGGATTGTATTTCAAATAGCCATATTTCACAAAATAGCCGATCACATTTGTCCCATTGACCAATGTAAAATTGAATGCAACCGGTGCCATTTTCTTCCATTCAAGATGGCAACCAATGTCAATCTAAAATAAAATATTAATTATTTATCTAATTAAATAAATTTCAATTGTCAAAAAAAGAAATGGCAAAAAATGAAAATTAACTAATTCTCAAATTTTGGTGATAACATTTTTGCAATTTCTACAAAATTACGAATTCTTTTTCTAAGCGATTTATCTAATTCAGGGATATAAATATTTATAATTAATAAATTTATTAATTCTGAACCTAATTTAAATTAAAATTAAATTTGTAATTGACCCAAATTTCGCATTGGTGCGTTTGAAAATCGTCCATTTATAATTTAAATTTACTCTAATAAATCAGAAACCGGTTTAGACTCTAAAATATTAATATTTTGTAGATCTCATCGAGACGCATCGATTTTTATAAAACCATATTTCCAATTTTTGGTTTTAAACTCTTAAATTTTGGGTCAAAAACTGACAAATTATATACCAATCGACACGTCTTGACGAGATCTACAAAATGGTATAAGGTTTGTCAGGTCAAAAATTGGTCATATTTTCAAAACCCGGATTAATGTACGATTTTCAAAACCACACTCAACCACCAAATTTCATTTCCGATTAATATGGTAACTACATTATTCCATCCAAATATCAGACAAACATGGGTAAACAAATAATGTTTATTCATCTACCTTTGGTTTAATATTGGATTCTCCCGTGTTGTAAACAACTTTCATGGCCGAAATTTTCAGATTTTTGACATTGGGAATATCATCAATGCGCAAATTGTATTTGCTGGGATCCATGATGGCAATATCAAATGGAAGGGACCACAGAGATGCATTATAATTGAATGCAAAATAGATTCGTTGAGCTGATGAAAGGTCAATATCCGTCAGATCGGCCCTTTTTGAGAAGTTTGTTCCTTTTCCTGGATCATATATGGAATATTCAACATAAGGTTTTTTGCTTCCTTTATATGAAAAAGTTTTATTTTCCTGCTTCCGATAAATATTTCGTCGGCTTGTGAACACTTCGATGCCCTTTTCCGTCAAAATTAATTGATGAAAAAATTCTCCATCTTTTAATTCGATTCTGAAAAATATTGTATTGAATTTTAAATTATATAAAAAATTAATAAAATATACATGATAGATAATTAAACGGAAATAAAGTGACAAAAAGAACGAATTTATTTGAGAATGCATATTTTTATTCTGTACTCTAAAAAATAGGTTTCTTGGTACATTAATGTTTATGATATTATAGTTTTTTTTAATATTTTGCATTTTTACATATTTTCCCTTTTAACATAATAAATCTTTCAAAAATGCTATAAAATTGTACATTTTTTAAATTTTTTCTAAAATTTGTAATTTTTTGAAATTTGCATATATATTCGCATATTTTGAGATTTCATATACTATAAAGTTTTCTTTGAAAAAAATATAGAAAAAAGATTACTTTATATGTTTATAAATTAAAAACCTATCGGAAGAGAAAGGGAAAAGATATTACTAAATTGGTAATGAATTATTCAAATTTTCCCGTTTCATAGGAAATCGAATTTAAAAATTTTAATTGTCAAAAATATTAAATATACTTATAATTCAACATATTTATTAGAAATTATGCCGCCTACTTCTTTCCTCTGTAGGACAACTCCATTGTATCAGTAAATGTATATCGCTTGAAAACTTTATTTCCCATTAATTTCCTCCGAAATATTTTGCTCTCTACATTTGCGAACAATTCGGAATCCGTGCCATTTTATCCCACGATTAGTATCATTTTTGTTGCACATTGTTGCCACATTATTTCCCCAAATATTCTCTAACTGAAAATAAAAATTCAGTATAATCAATGAAATGAAAAATATTTTTTAAATAAATTTCATAATATTTTCATAATATATTTAACAAAATTTTTTTATTAATCAACCTTTAATAATTCCCATAAATCCATATTTGTACTGCCTTCGAAAGCGCTGGCATAGCAAATATATAAGCTGAAATTTTTTAAAAATTTTTAATTCAAATTTAAAATTCAATTAATTACTCATTGGATTCGCAAAAATTGGGATTATCTTTATTTTCTGAAGTTGTATATATAGCGGGTGTAATAGTCAATTTAGTGGGAGGCACATTTGGTGGATTTGTGGCTGAACATTTCTTGTGAAGAGGGAATCGGGGCACTGGGAATGGTCCAATTTGATGGGTTGTCTTATTGTCGCTCACGGTATCCCCAGGTTTAATCGGGCTTAAAAATTATTAAAATAAATTGATTTTAAAAATGAATTTAACAAAATGTAATTTATTGATTCTATCTCATCAATAGGTGAATTTTTGAAATTTTTAAATCAGTAAATAAATCAATCAATACAAAATAATAATTTTTAAATTAATTTTTTATAGCACTTACAAAACATCCCTGCATTTTGTGAAAATGGTTTCCCCATCTCGGATTTCTGTTTCACACATCACTGGTATTTGTTTTCCGGAACTGATAGCATCCATGAACTTTCGAATAATCAAAATTAATTTTATATGATTTTTAAGTGATTACTTCTTGTTTTTGTCGTTCATAGTTTTCAATATCCACCATTTGATCGTCCATTTCTAAATATTCAAATTAAATCAAATTATATTAAAATCAAATTTTTGACCTTCTTCCAAATAATCCTCTACAATCTTTAATTTTTTGTATTATTTTTTTTTTTATTTTTAATTTTATTACCAGATCCTCTGGCCGGGTTCCACTTGCCAATGACATTCCAACTTTAATAAATTTTAAAAATTATTATTATTTTTTTCAAATTCGTGAATTTAATAGAAAATAATTGGATGAAATTTAAATTAAAATACGATACCTTAAATTATCCCCTTATTTCTTATTAGTAAATAACAAAAATTTTAAATGAACTAAAAAACATAAAATTGTAAAATGTTTTCTCCTTTATGTTTTTTTAATTGATCATATGTAAATGAAATTCATAATTTTCTCTGAAAGTTTTTTTCGAATAGAGAAATTTTTCGGATTTTTATAAATTATTTTTAGTCAGTCAATTTTTTGATAGAAAAATTTTTATGTTTCGATTTTTTGTTTAAAAGTTTGCCCGAAAAAACTTCCCCCCATCCCCGGAGACCAAAAATAAAATTTTTAAAATATTTATCTACAATCGAAAATTTTTTAAAATTTTTAAATATCAATATTTCACCTCCACCATTCTGCCGCACATATTGTTGGACTGAATATATAAAAAAATTAAATAATTTAATTAAAATTAATAGCAAACATGTTAATGGCTGCGAATGGGTCGAATTGTTGGAAAAAGCCTTTGGCAAATTTTTGCCTAAAAAATAAAAAGATTTTAGAAATAAATAATAAAAAATAATTTATAATTTTGCTTGAATTTCAAAAAGTTTATTTTTGCCGAAAAAAAAAGAAAAAAAATATAATTTAATTTTTTTATATATTTTTAAACATTTTCTGACCGTGAAAAACCGCATTGGCCATAGGAAAGGTCATTTGGCCATCAAACAAGGCTAAATAACCCACAAAAAGAAGGAACATCATTGCCATCATCGACGGCGATGCTCCAAATGCCCCACGGCCACCGCCTTTCATCTAACCAACAAAAAGGTGGGAAGGAGATGTTTCAGTTCCCGCCGGTTCAATGCCAGCGATTTTGAGAATCATTCATAAAGCTAAGTTTAGACAAATGGATCCGACTCGTCAGAGTAAACAGGAGTAGGATTTTTGGGTGCCTTCATAAAATTTTGTATGCAATAAAAAAAATAAATTTTATACCAGAAAATAGAGAAGACTTTTTTGCATCGGGTAGGCTAATTTTTAAAATTTTACTACGCTTTATAAAATATTTTTCTGAGGATGGCTTCGACGGCTGTCGCAAAAACTCCGACGATTCAAATTCATTTGAAATTGTCGTCCGAAAAAATATTTATAAAGTGGTATAAAATTTTAAAATACTCTCCTATACAGAAAAGTGTCCTCTTTTTTTGGCATAAAATTTTTTTTGGATGGTTAGAATAATTTTTTGGAAGTACTCAAAAATCATACTTCTGTTTACTCCGACCCATCGATTACTCGTCAAATTCGCTGGCATTGAAAAAGCCGGCACTAAAACGACCCCCACCACAAAAAGGCAGCGACAATGAAGAAAAAAACAACTAATGGGAAAAATGTGAAATTATTTTTTAATAAAAAGCTTACTATAAATTAAGCAAAATTTGAAGAATATTTATGCCGACACAAAATAAATTGGATCAGCTGAAAATGTAAAAAAAATTGATTAGAAAATTTTATTATATTAATTCGATTTGCAATGAGCGCGAAAAAATTTTTTAATATTATTCCAAAATATATGGGAAAATTGCCGAATTTAAAGTCTAGAATTTAGCGAAAAAAATAATGATAAAAATTCATGATTTTTATTGATAAAAATCTTATTATTATTTCTTTGGTTGAAATTTCTTTAGGCAAAAAGATCGAAAAATATACAAATTAAATATAAAAAAAATTAAAAAATTATGTGAACACTCATAAAAAGTAAAAAAAGTAAAAATGTGAAATTTATATTTTTCGAAAATAAAATGAAATGAACGGGGCCTTTAGTACGATGGCGAGCGAATCATCGCCAATGATGTTGTGGACTGTGGACCCGTGGATAATTGGATTCATTTTATTGGGTGGAGGGGGGGGGGGGGGGAGAGAATTTTCTGGAAAAAATATTAATCATCTATTTGAATTAAATTTCATTAAAAAAATCGTACAATTCGTGGGAAAATGAAATGATGCAATGGAAAAAGACCATTTTTAGGAAGATGAATGAATTTAATAGTCTTTCAATTCGAATAACATCACCCAAACAAGAAGGTTTACCGTAATAGGGAGGATGTAAGAAATAAGGGGGGGAGGATAAGGAAGTGAAGAATTGGAAAATTTAGATCTCTCTAAGGAAAATTGTTTAGATAGGTAAAAAAGCATTAAGATGGGGAAACTAGGGTTGCCCCCTGGGGCGAGGACGAGGGTTTGATCTAGGGTTGGCCCCCGTCCCCGTCCCCGCCCCCGTCCCCGGGATTTTTGCCCCCGTTCCCCGTCCCCGTCCCCGAAAATTTGGGAGCCATTCCCCGCTCCCCTCCCCGTGAGTTCGGGGATTTCGGGGGAAATTTTAAGGAATTTTTTTTTGAAAAACTCAACTAAATCATCTTTTTTTCTTTATTTTCTTGCATATAAAATGATATTTATACGTTAAATCATCTTCTTTTTTCATTTCACAATTCATTATAAAAAATTTTTTTGAAAGATGAAAAAAAAAAAGTTGCAAAATCAACGAAATTTCGGGGTCCCCGCCCCCGGCCCCGGGATTTTTTGCCCCCGTCCCCCGTCCCCGTCCCCGAAGTTTGGAAAATCCCCGTCCCCGAAGCTTGCCTCCCCGCAATTCCCCGTCCCCGAAAATCGTCCCCCGGGCGCCGGGGGCCAACCCTAGTTTGATCCCAATAATTTTGGCCTCGAGGATGCTACTGTTTCCATGAAAGGTTCTCCGTGGGTTTTGTGGATGGCTGCACCTAGATTTTTAAGGAAAATCAAATTCGGATTCTCATCATCAAAAACTCTAATACACATTTTTTGAGTAAATAAAATCAAAAAATTTTTGGAAAAAAATGTGGGACCCAAACTAAACTATTACCCAAGAAGTAAAATTTTTGCTCAGATCTTTCCTTCTAAATTCAATTCAAATTTTGAATAATGTTACCCGAAAAAATCCAGTGTCCATACGGGGTAGTCATAATACCAGAATTCTCGGGAATTTTCCAGATTTTGATGTAATGGCCAAATTTTTGCCAGATTTTTGGAAGTTTTTTCATAATTTGCCAGATTTTTGAAAATTTTGCCCCAATTTTTCCAGATTTTTACACCCGAAAGTCATTTTGGGTTTTGGAGATGGAAACCCTTTTGTCAAATCCCAATTTACTGAATTTTCAAGATAAAAAAATATTATGCTTAATCAGAGTGAAAAGAAATTATTTTAACAAAAGGAAATAAAATTTGAGGTGAATGAATTTATTAATTTTTCAAATATTAATTGAAGTGGAATAAAATAGTAAAAATTTTACTTTTACTTATTAAAATGACTGCTCTGTTTATTAGGGAGGATAAATAATATTTGCTTGTTTGAAATGGATGATTGGATGGGACATAGGTGAGAGGAAATTCATTCAAAAAAGGGAATTATTCATAAAAGTGATTTCATTTTTAAATGAAAAAATCGTACAATTCGTAGGAAATGAAATTAAAATAAAATAAACCAATTTAATAGATTAGCTATGGGAAGATGGGGCCATTCTTTTGACCATAACCAAACAAGTAGAAAACCAATTCGAGAATGCAATGTATTTTTCGAAAACCATAAAGACTTCTAAAAAATAGCTTTTAATTTTTAAAAATTGGAATAATTAGTAAAATAAGCGAATTTTCCATCAAAAATTAGGTTTTTTATTTCACTCAAAAACCAGTATATTTTTTTAAGTTGAATTTCTTATAATTTAAGTCAGATAATACCGCGAATTTTTTTGGCATACAAAACCACAAATTTTAGACCATCAATTTATTCATTTTTTCATTTTTAAAACAGAAATTAAACTATTCAATAAAAATGTATGATGGCGGCATAAAATTATTAAACCATTCAATTTATATTATTGTTTCCATTTTATTGATTCAAATTGTAGCCCAAATTCAAACCAATTATGATGATACCAAAAGGTAAACAAATTAATATTTAAGAAATGTTTTTTAATGATTAAGATTTCTAACAATTCTTTAAAAATTTTAAATAAAAATATCAAAAAATGATTATTGAAATCTTAAATGGGTCAAATATACTTATTTTTATTATTTTACAGACAAATTTGTTTTCCAAAAAATTCATCGGATAAAGATTGGAAGTTGAATGTACGTTTTGTAGTGGAGGAAAACAATTTTAACGAGAATATGCTCGAAGAAAATATTCAATGTTTTCCATTCAATATGGATTTAGATGATTTCCATTGTTTTATGATGAGGAAAATAAATGATGAATTTCAAGCGGATGGAGCATTTATGGCGGACCATGTGCTAAAGGTTCATTCCTATGCAATTTTTAATAAAAATTACCACTTATAAGATAAGACAAATTACAATTCCAACAACAATGCAATCAACCGAAACTGATACGATGCCAACTGCCTCAACGACATCACCGATACCAAATCCAATTGTAAGTGTTGAAAATTCTATTAACTATAATTCGTTTGGGTTTTTCCTAAAAAAATTTAAATTTTTATCTATGATTTTAGTATAGATGATTTTCAAACATTTTTTCATTTCGAATAAAAATTTTAGAAAAGCCAATTTTAATAACAGATATTTCTATCAAATTATTTGGGAAATTCATTTGATTTAAACATTTATCCGTCGAATTTAAATTTTATGAAATGTTAATTCTCAAAAAATTTATCTCTGCTTTTAGTATGGAATTCTACAGTAGCAAAATCAATTTTATATTTCGCCCCTCAAATTTTTAAAGAATTATATTTCCACAATGGCAAGATTTTCTTTTACAAAATTGTTAAAATTTTTATTTTAAAAATTTAGCTATGCGATGAACCAAAATGGATTAATGTTAAACCGGCTGTCTTATATAATATAACAGAAGAAGGGAAGAAAATTATTGCAGATAAGGCTATTCGCGTTGGATTCATTGATTATAATGAGAAAAATGGCTTCTTGGAAATACATGTCATTGAGACGATCGTGGTATTAAAATTTAATTTAGAAAAATAAAAAAAAATTAAAAATGTTGAATTAATAATAAAATTTTATATTAAAATGGCGATGCACTTTTAAAAGATACGTTAAAAAAAGATTTAAAAAATATAAATATAATTATGTTTAAAAATATTCAATAGATAAGACCGAATAAATAATAATTTTTTGTTTCCTTTTCCTGTTTCTAAATGTTAGAAAGAACCGGCGAATTGCAATTATGAATTATTTATGCCCATAATATAAAACTAAATATACATGAAGTAATTTTTGCTTTAGGAATTGATTAAGAATGCAACTTTATTTTTCAATGAAAGCACGGAAGTGTCTGATTGGATCAAGGAAAATGGCAATTGGCTTCCAAATGTGAAATATTTTCAATATGTTCGACTAGACGAAAAATTACAGGATTATAAAAGTATTATGATGGTACTTTACAATTGTTCTTGTGGTAAATTCATTTTTGCTCCAACCACAAAATATGATAATAAAATCGAAATGGACAAGCAAATATATGATTGGTCAAAGGTAAAATTATGATCACATTTTGGCATTATTAATCCTAGAGAAAATTATCATCATCAAATACATACGTACATATAAGTATATGTCAATAAAAATAATTTTTCATAAAAAATTTTCTATAAAATTACTATGCAATTATTATCAATATTTTTTGCTGTTTTCTCACTTTATTAGTTATTGACTTTAAGAAATATTAAATATATTTCCCAATAATATTTTTATATTAAGTATTAATTAAAATTTAATATTTTTACAGGATTTTGAGCATATTGACGGATGTGTTGAAAAACAAGAAGATATTTCCACCTCTCAACTGGAGCCAAACCAACGCCGTTATTTGATGAAACCTGTTGGTGGCAACCTTGAATTGAATGTAAAAGACTTTGATATTGGCTTGTATAATTATGGAAAATTTGATAATGCAAAATGCGAAGCATTCAAGGTATTTGTAAAACTTCTAACTAATAAATAAAATCAATTAAATTTTTTGATTTCGTTATTTTTTATAAGAGAAATTATTTAAGCTATTATTTAGTATCAATATATCGATAAATAAATTAAAATCAAATATTTTAAAATTTACTTTGAAATATTCTTTAAAATTTTTATCAAAGGAAAAATAATTTTATGAGCATACTGAATTTGGCAATATTTATTTAATAAATTACAAGTTGTTTTGCTAATCATAAAAAATTTTCAGTATAAATATGGCTACACATTTCCATTGCGCAGTGATAATCTTAACGAAAGTGCCAATAATTGGGCAAGGGTAATGTTGAAAAATTTGAAAATATAAATATATTCATTTTAAAAATTCTAATTTAGATTAAACGCATGGGTCGGTTGGTATCGTCAATTGATATGGCTTGTAAACCTTTGGCAAGATTTACATTAAGAGCCGAATTTGCAACGTTCCGACGAAGTTATATGGTACGTTTGGGTTTGGCCACAATCGATTGTGAAGAGGCAAAACGACAAGCAAGCGACGATTGTGTTGCTTGTCTAGTGAAAAGTGAACTTTTTTGGGAACGAACCTGCGACCCATTCGTTGATTGCCAAATTATACAAACAATCTATGAATGTAATAACATTAACGATAACAAAAAATTTACCATTCGGATTCCGCGTGTCGATGGCCATCAAAATTTTAAAATCAATGGCACCGAATATGCCAGTAGAGATCGAGTAAATTTATGATTATTAAACTCAATTATTTTATTCACTAGGCCCTTCCTGATTCTAATAAATGATCGGGATCTTAAAATAAAAAGAAAGGAGAATGGGAATGGTAGAGAAAAGCCAATAGCCACCAATTGTTATTTATTTATATAAATAATAATAAAAGATTAAAGTTTCACAATTTGCAATTCTTCTGACAATAAATTTTTAGGTTCTTGTTTATCGATTATACAATATGAAACGGGGCTCTCGTACGATGAAAGTTCTGAATTCAAATGATTACAATTTATATGATAACAACGATGAAGATTGATGTCAATGTGATATATTGAATTGAGATGAAAAATAAGAAATAAATAATTTACTTATAATTTACGTTGAAGAGGGGACATCTGTTCATGAATAATTATTTGAATAAATTGAATTTAAAAAATGCTTTATTTGAAAATTTTTACAAATATACAATTGCAAAAATAACAGCAATGATTTTATAAGAATGAAGATAAAATTAGATAATTTTATTTTAATAATCAGAAAATTAAATGAAAAACTTTAAAAAATTTGTTATTCCTACTCAGATTACCATCCTTCTATTTCCAAGCAGTTTTGGGTAATGTAATTGTGATTTGATGTTTTGTTGTTTGTTGTCGATCATTTTTCTCTTTGCCAATTCCAATTTGTTTGTAGACCACTTCGCGTAACATTTTACTTGACCAAAGAATTAGCCAAGCTGGCGAATGTATAGCATCGATGTCCTTAAATATAATTAAGGAAAATTAATAATAACAGTAGTAATTTTTACTATAATAGTTAATTGTATTTATAAATTGGATACTATTTATTTTGCAGAAAAGAGTATTGAATTTGCAGAAATGGATATTATGTCTCATTTCTTTTAGGCCATATAACTTGCCATATCAAACCCCTAACCCTAACCCTAACCCTTAACCCATAGCCCCTAATCCCATGCTTGCCCTGAACCCTAACCCTAACCCTAAACCCCTAGTTACGATCAAGTTATAAACCAAAAACGGTTTGCGACATAATATCCATTTCTGCAAAATCAATACTCTTTTCTGCAAAATAAATATTTCCCTTTATAAATTCATCGAACCCATCGATTAATTTTAATTTATAAAATATATTATAACAGCTAACAGAATACGATCAGAAATATAAAAATAGCGTATTTAATATAAAATATAATTTATATTTGTTATCTTTTCTGATTGTATATTTCTATGTTATTGCTTATAAATTGGTAAAAATTTATAAAATTAGATAAAAAATTAAGTATATAATTAAGACACAAACTTTAATCCAATGTTGGTTGTTTGTCAATATATTGCACCAATAATGTTCGCCATAGCATGCCGTTGTAATTATCTGTGAAATGAATTCATTTTTTTTCGATTTCAGAGTTTATTATAAATTTATTAATATAACCCTTTTGTTTAGCCAAATTTAAATTTCTAATACCCAATTTGTAATCGAAATTCTAAAAAAGATTAATAAATTTAAAAATGTATCAATTGAAAATGATTAATGTTCATCAGTGTGCTAACTGGGTTCATCAAATCATTAGTAAATAAAAGCTAAAATTGATGATTACAATTTTTCGAATTCTGGATTAAGTAAAAGAAACTAACTAAAAAATTCGATTTTAGGCCAATTAACCCCTCGGTCACAATAGGGCGTTTTCCGCTCACCGCGACGGAATACCTATGTCACATTAATAGCGGAAAACGCCGAACTTTTCTCCGTCGAACGGAAAAACGCATTCCGCCGCGTTTTCTCTATTGACCACCCCAGCAGAAACGCCGAACGTTTTCGGTCGAACGGAAAAAAGCTCTCCGCCGAGCGTTTTTTTATTGTGACCATTCTAGCGGAATGAGACAGCGGAAAAACGCCCGACGTTTTTCCGCCGATCGGGTTTTCCGCGGATGCTGGTCACAGTAGAGCGATTTTGGCCTTTTTTTCCGTCGAACCGAAAACGCCGGCAATTCAAATAATTTGAATTTTTCCGTCCTCCGCCGAGCGGAATTCCTTGTATTTTGCCCAAAAACCCTCGACTAGACATTTTTAAAAATAAATAAAAAATATTAACAAATTTTATAAGCTTTCCAAATCAATTCCATCCTATGTAAAAAACTCTGCTCTATTCAATGATATAAGAATTTATTTATTTGGATGAGGAAAAACATTATTTATGAAGATGCAAAATATAAATCATATAAATTTTTTATATTTTCATTTGATTTTTATATCATTAAAAAGAGGAAATTTTTCTGATTAAGGTATACCTGATTTTAGATTTTTATTAAATTTTTGAAATTTTAAAATAATTTTCAAAAATAAATTTAATTTTTAATTGAAAGAGCGGAAAAACTCTCAAATTTTATTGTGACCACTTCGGCGTTTTGGGACGACGGAATTGCATTCGATTTCCGTTCGGCTTTTTCCTGAAAATCTGAGTGGTCACATTCAGCGGAATTCTGCATTCCGTCGCCGACAAAAAATTCCGTCCAATTTTGTGGTCACAATGATTTAGGAGAACACTGGTCATGTGACCACAAAATGGACGGAAAATTTTTGTCGGCGACGGAATGAAAAATTCCGCTGAATGTGACCAAACTCGGCGGAATGCCAAAACGTTTTCCGTTCTCCGCGGCGTCCTTCCGCCCTATTGTGACCGAGGGGTAAAATTAATATCAGTAGAAATCACAAAAAATTGATCATCACTTTATTTTGGAACAATTTTTCACGCATGCTTTCAATTTTGAGTTTTGATTAATGGTCAAATTTTCACTTACCCACCACGATACCACCAACATTTGGCATAGGAAGTTGAGTACCGTGAAGATGAGCAGCCGCTTCTCCACACTTTTTTCCTCTTCTGTCATTGAATTGCCTCCTCCATTTTTCAAATGTTTTCTTGAATAGAGGAAAATTGTGATGATGTTCAACGAGGTGGACACAACAAGTAAAATGACACTTGAACGCATGAAAACATAATTGTCTGCAGTGTAATATGCATTCAACACTTTATAATCGCTTTCATAGCCCAACACTTTATATTCTTTTTTGTAATATTCTTCGTCATAATAAACCCCATAGGTGATGTTATCAAAAAAAACATTGCTATCGTCGTATTGATAGTTGTATTTTCGGCCTAAATTTTCCCAAGTATCAAATAATGGAACAATAAATGTGTTGAAAATGCAGAGTGGCATAAGCCAACGCCAAATCTGTAAAAGAAAAGAAATTTACTCAAATTTATCTAGATATTTTGAAACCGTCAAATTCCCCTCTAAATTTTCTTCAATTATTATTGGAATCTGCTCACTTCTATTAAAAATATTATTAATTTAATTTATAAAGGGTTCTATTTGATGTAATATTCAAAATAAACTACTAAAAATGTTAAAAATAGATCAATGTGAAAGGCACGATTCCATTAAAAAAATTTGTTCATTTTCAATTATGAAAGCTTGATATTAAATCTATCTTTAAAATTCGAAAATTGTATTTTAAATCTGTTTTTTTTCTAAACGTTTGACCAAATTGCATTTCAGGATTTGGTGAGATTACTTACTTTTCGATGTTTCATCGGAAAGAGGATGGATGTAAGCCGCGTAAGCACAATGTATATAGAAATAAAATTTTGTGACTCATAACAGTACAGCCAAAGGAAATATCCGATGCCAAGCAAAGCGGACGGAATTTGTTCGGCCAAGGAATGGTCTAATATTGGGATTTTTCCCTGACGATGGAAAATGACGGAATCGATGAAGTCGATGATATGAATGCAAGCACGAAGGAAAAAGAGACGCCAAAATGGCGAATCGAATTTGCGCCAATTCCTTGCGATCACAATAGCCTCCAGCGTGTAAAGGGCAAAGGAAGGAAAACCGGTTAAGATGGAAATGATTGCAGGCAAATTGCTTCTCTTCTCTGAAGTTAGTCGAGCCAAAATATAATCCATTTTGTTGGGATATTATTTTTAGAATTAGTTAGAATTCCGAATCGAACAAGATGAATGATTGATATTAGAATAAATTATATACCTATATAAATAAATTATTTTTAATGTTAAAAACAGGAAAGAGATTGGCGAAGGAAATAATAAAAAATGGCATTGTATTTGATTAGTAATATAATTTAATTTGACAATGGACGTAAGCAAAAATTAGGCCTCTCTTTGTTATTCATATTTATTTTTTAATTTAATTAGGGGAAAACAAAAAATTTTAGGCCTAATTTAATATTGATGAATATCCGGAAATGGATTGTTGGTACTTATTTTAAGTGAAAATAAAGTAAATGAATTATAAAAAAATAAATGTATAAATATCAAATAAAAATTTATTTAAAAAGAATTTTAATCTTTTACTTATGCTTTTTTGAAAGTTAAGATTTCTATTTTCATATCTGAATTCAATGTCAATTCTTGAATTTATCAACGAAGAAGAAGGTAGTAAAATTTTTCGAAAAAGATTTAATTAATGTTTCAAATTTGGTTTATGTATCCAATTGTAGTGAAATCATGTGTCGACTATGAAGGTGTTTACTGTACAATTAATTGAAAGTGGAGATCCTATATCTTTAAAATTTTGGTGAAAAAGTTTTAATTTTGTAATAAGCTTATTTATAGCAATAGAAACTAATTCGGAAAGGTGATATACCATTTGAACCTTTTGAAAATGTCCTCCAAATATGGCCATTTTAGTTTAAAAAATTAAAAATCTTATGAAGTGGACTAATTCTCTGCAAAAATGCAGGTTTATTTATTTTCTAAGAGATATTTCCTTCATTAAAGATAAATTTAATAAAATTTAAAAAAGATTAAAATTGCAGATGGAAACCTTTGGCCTCTGTTATTTTATATTCTTCAAAGAAATTTGGACAAAAGAAGGTCCTATCCCAAGTATTAAAATGGCGATATGAAATAATTCATACCAAATATACTTAGATCAGTTCGAAAAATGAATTTCAATTTTGGGCTTTGTTGGTATTATATTTGGCAATAGCAAATTTTGGAAAGAAATTAGTTTCCAAGATTCAAATTGAACAGCAGAAAAAAAATTACATGCAATTTTATTACTTTTTATAGACTAGAACCAATTTGAATTACGGATGAACTTTGAAAATGTCTACAATTTGTAGCAAGGATATAATTCCTCAAATTCTAAGAAATAATATTTCTGTTTATAATTCACAACACTCCAATTTGAAATCCCCTTGAAAATTGCTTTTTATTATTGTAAAATACAAATTCGTAAAAATTCGGAAATTAATTAGCGTTTTGAGAAAATAAATTTAATGAAATTCATTTATAGTTTAAAATGAAAAGTGCAACAATTTGTTGCCTTGCCTAGACTGATGGGAAAATTTTTCACAAATTACAAATAATTAGAATATTTCCCTGTCCTGTATCATACAATTTCACTGTACATTTCATTAAATTTGGATTTTCATGAAAAAGTGCAAAAATTTGATATTAATTAAAATGATTTTATTTTTCTAGTATCTACTAGACATTTTAAAATATTATTTATTCAAATGTATAAAAATATTTGTTATTTTCAGTGTTTTTCTGTCCCTGGTTTTATCTGTCTCTCCTGTCCCTGTCTCTGTCCCTGGTGGTGGGACAGGGACAGATTTCAAATCTGTCTCTCCCAAAAATGCATCTCTCCTGTCCCTGTCTCTGTCCCTGGTGGCGGGACAGGGACAGAGACAGGACAGGGACAGAGACAGAGACAGACCAAAAATCTGTCCCAAAATCTGTCCCTAACAGGATCTGTCCTGAAATATGTCCTGTCTCTGTCCTGTCCCTGTCTTTCAATGCCGGGACAGGAGAGATGTCCTGTCCTGTCTTTCTCGTAAATTACTCTGTCCTGTCTCTGTCTCTGTCTTTCAAAGCCAGGACAGGACAGGACAGAGACAGAGACAGGGACAGAGACAGGGTGGGACAGGACAGGCTTCGCAGGGACAGAAAAACACTGGTTATTTTCAACATCTTACCGCCGACATATGTTTAGTGATAACCTTTTTTTCCTCCAAAAAAAACTTTTTTTCCGCCAAAAAAATCTTTTTTACCGCCAAGACTTTTTTTCCTCCAAAAAACACTTTTTTACCGCCAATACCTCTTTTACCTCCAAAAATAACTTTTTTACCGCCAATGACCCAAAAATGAAATTTTTGAATTTTTTTCTATAAAAATCATAAAATTAAATTTAATCCAACTCTTTTCAAACGTCCATTGCGCAAAAAAAAATTTAAAATTTTTTATTCAAAATATGTTTTAGGGCCTATATTTAGGACTCAGACACGGGTTGAAGCATCGGATCTAGGGACTATGGGCTAGGGTTAGGGTAGGTTAGGGTCGGAGCATGGGTCCTAGGGGCTAAGGGCTATGGTTAGGGTAGGTTAGGTTGGGAGCATGGGTCCTAAGAGTTAGGGGCTAAGGGTCGGAGCAAGGGTTCTAGGGGCTAAGAATAGAATAAGGATATCGTAAGATTAGGATCAGGGCTAGAATAAAGATTTTTTAAAGCTAAGATTATTTCTTATTTGGCTGAGAGAACTTCATTCCATTTACTTTATGATTTTTAGAAAAAAAAATCAAAAATTTCATTTTTGTGGGTCATTGGCGGTAAAAAAGTTATTTTTGGAGGAAAAAGAGGTATTGGCGGTAAAAAAGTGATTTTTGGAGGAAAAAAGTCTTGGCGGTAAAAAAGATTTTTTTGGCGGAAAAAAAGTTTTTTTTGGAGGAAAAAAAATAGCATGTCATATGTTTATATTGTACATATTGATCGAATGAGATTTAAAAATAATTGCTAATTAATTAAAAATACTTTAATGGATATATTTTTGGTAATTAATCGAAAAAATGAAAAATAAAATTTTAAATTATTAAAAAATGATGATCAAATGCAAAAAAAATTTATAAAAAATATTATTTCTCAATAAATCCTCGAAAACATTTAAAACGACAGAAGATCTAAAATAAATTCCATTATATTTAATAATATAAAGATTACATATTTGCATAAATTTAATATTGTATTATACAATACCATGAAAATAGGTTTTATGCTGAATTGCATTGAATAATTAAAATACAAAGAATTCTACAGGCAAAATCACACGTACATACTCATAGGTCAATTATACATAATTTGTTAAATGTGGGAAATTGTTTAGCCCATTTACCAAGAAAATATGCCAATAAAAATTTGCACTTCATTTCTTATTAAAATTCATGGGAAAAAATTCAAATTCATTTTAATTATTTGGAAGCCTAAATTAAAAGAATTCTATTCTATAAAGACTAGTGTATCAAAATAAATATCCTAAAAGCATTAATCGTCGCAGAAAAGATTCAAGATTAAAAATTTCTTAAATCGTATTACCAAAATAAAATTTTTTTATCGTCCTATTTATTAATTCAATGGATCATTCATAATATAAAAATATGTGGGAATTGGATTAATTATTTTATAAAAAAGCAAAAATTATCCAAACAATCGTAAAATGAAAGACATGAGAGGATGACGCGCATGAATTTTTAGTGGCTGTTTTTTGGGCAATATTAAAGAGGGAATTGGTATTCCCATTTTTTCATCAAATTCCATAAAGAAACTTTTTCTTTCCATCGGAATTATTTAATTATTATTGTTATTTGTAGATTGATTAGTATATCAGCTTATGAATGACAAATATGATCAAAGATGAATGCAATGAATGGTATCGGTGATTATAGTTTATATGACGATAACAGCATTTACAAAGAAGATTTTATTTATTAAATTCTGATGCACACTATAAAGAAATTATTGTATTCATTTCATGAATTTTTTATTTAATTTAAAGAAAATTTTTATTTAATAACCAGAAATTTAAATTGAAAAATAAAAATGATTGTATCAATTATCAATATTTACAAAACATTTGGTATTTATTCTACTTTCATTATTGCCATCTCTGTCATCTTTTCTATTTCCAAGCATTTTTGGGCAAAGTCTGCGTTGTGATTTGTCTTTCGTTCTCCTTTTTCCAATATTTACCAATGCCAATTTGTTTGTAGACCAATTCTCGCAACATTTTACTTGACCAAAGAATCAGCCAAGCTGGTGAATGTACTGAATCAATGTCCTTATATAATTTTAATTAATATATGTCGAAAGTATAAAGAATTTTAGTATACCATTAGAATTTTTTATTAGCTTTTTAACTTCAAATTTAAATTCGCCGCTTTTCAGTGTAGACTGATGAGTTTAAAATCAATTTTTGAATAAAAGTAAAAATTTCTAACTAGAAAAATAAAATAAAAAATCAAAACAGAATATCAAACAAAATTATATTAATCGAATTTACTATGAAATATAGAATATATTATAATTATAATATCATTTCCCAATTCTTAATTGTTTATTTTTTTATAATGCTTTTTCTTTATAAAAATGGGAAAAATTTTATCTAAATTCTATTTAAAATTAGCATAAAGCACCAACCTTAATCCAATAGTATTGATTGCTCAACAGATGGCATATATAAAGTTTGCCATAGCATACCGTAGTGATTATCTGTGAATAGATTTGATTTTATTCTAAATATTCTTTTTTCGATATATTTTCTATTCCATTTTGCAATAATATATTATATAATACTTTTGTCTAAGTAAATTTTGATATTGAGATATTCAATTTGATGATTGGAAATTGTAAAAAGACTATTAAATTAAAAGAATCAAAAATTTTTTAAATGTCTCCGCAATGATTTTCTCGTGCACATGCAAATATAAATAATTCTGGTTGGATTTTCACTTACCCACCACAATACCAACAACATTTGGCACAGAAAATTGAGTACTGTGAATATTAGTAACCGTTTCTCAACATTCCGCTCCTCCTCACTCATTGTTGTATTGCCTTGTTTTCTTGAATAGAGGTAAATTGTGATGATGTTCAGGGAAGTGGACACAACAAGCAAAATGAGAGTGGAACGCGTGAACGCAAAATCGGACGAAGTGTATAGTGCATTCAACAGTTTATATGCACTTTCGTAGCCCAACACTTTATAGTTGTTTTCGTAATATTCAGAATCATAATAAATTTGATAGGTTGTGTTATCGAAACGGACATTGCCATCGTCATATTCGATTCGATTTTTTCGGATCAATTCTTCCCAAGTGTCAAATAGTGGAACAATGAATGTGATGAAAAGACAGATGGGCATAAGCCAACGCCAAATCTGTAAAAAGAAATGCAAAAAATTAATAATTATAATGATATTAAAAATAATCCGAGATTGAAATTAGCTTTTCAAAAAATGATCAATTTGAATTTAATGCTATTACCAGATTTATTTATATATATTATTGTGGATATATTATTGATTGTTTTCTGATTAAATATTATCACATACATTTTGATTGTATGTGGTTTAATGAGAAATTCTTTTTAGTAAATTGTAAAATTCGTATATCCAAATATTTTCTAATAAAATTGATTATTCTTCTAATTTTACACAATTGCTAACTGATATTTTTCCAACACTTACTTTTCGATGTTTCATCGGAAAGCGGATTGAAGTGAGCCGGGTGAGCACAAGAAATATTGAAATAAAATTCTGAGATTCATAAACATAAAGCCATAAGAAAGAGCCGATGCCAAGTACAACGGGTGGAATTTTCGCATAGGTAGAATAGTCTACTAATGGGATTTGGCCGATACGATTGAAAATGATGGAATTGAGGAAGTCGATGATGTGGATACAGGCACGGATGAAGAAGAGACGCCAAAATGGCGACTCGAATTTGCGCCAATTCCTTGCAATCACCACTGCCTCCAGTGCGTAGAGGGCAAATGAGGGAAAGCCGGTTAAAAGAGAAATTATCACGGGCAAATTGCTTCTCTTCGCCGAAGTCAGTCGGTCCAAAATGTAGTCCATTTTGTTCGGAAATTATTTTTCGAATTCTGAATAGGGGATGGTATATGTATTAATTTTATTATTAAAAATGACAGGAAAGGGATTGTGGAATGAAAGAATAATAAAAGGCATATATTTTATTTGATTACTTATTCTATTCTAATATAATTTATAAATTTTTTATTTCTTTGTTATTCATATTCAATCTTAATTTAATCATTAAAAAGTGAAAACAAACAAATTATTTTTATTTTCGGTATAATTAATACAATGAATTCGGAAATGAAAATTTGTTACTGATCTTAATTGAAAATAAATTAAATAGATGCATCAAAAATTAAAGAAAATAATAATATTTTAGAACAAATATCGAAAGGCAAAAATAAAAATTCCTTGAAATTTTTTAAACTTTTTTTTTAATACTTTTTTTTAGAAATTGCATAATAATGAAAGAAATGCATTTGTGTACTAAATATTAGAGGGCGGTTTCAGTTTGAGAAATTGATGAAATTTCAAACCGAAATTGGAAGGCTCAAATTAACAGAAAAATAGGAGAAATCAAAACCGAAAACCGATATTTTTGCAAAAAACCAAAAACCCAGGTTTTAAATCGACACTTTTGACAAACCGACTCTGTCCTACTCTACTTATTATTATGAATGGAATTATAAGATAATTCATAAACTATATACTTTTCTAAAAATTAATTATTATAAATACGAGATGACATTAAGTTCTTCTAAAACTTGCAATTAGAATTTTAAAAATTCTTCTAATATAAAAATTTTTCAAAAAGATTCATTCATTATATTTAAACATAAATTATTTTTTGTAATTCGGTTTTATAAAATTAAAAGGCCAAATTGTAGAGGACATTTTGTGTTTTTAAATGTTATATCGTTTCCCAAATTGTCCACTGCCCATGGAAAAAAAGTATGGCTGAGAGCGAGATACGGCAGATTATGAAAAGGCAATATGAAACATTTCAAACCATTAATGAGCTCATTTAAATTCGAAAATGGTTTTTATTTTTACGCTTTGAGCTCTCCTTTCAATCGAAAATTGCAAAACTAAAAAGAATTATTTCCTCGCATTAAATTTGACTACAAAAAAATTTTATATCCAATTTAATTGCTTTTTAAAAGACTAAACGAAATTCAGTAACGGTTGAATTGTTTGGACAATTTGTAGCAATGAATAATTTAAATTCTGAGTATTTATTTTTCCTGTAAATATTTTTATTATCACCAATTTTCATTCTACTTGAAAATTGCATCTTTAATTATTGTAAAATACAAATCCGGACGAAAACGGAAATATTCATGTTGCGTTTTGAGAAAAATTATTTCACTGGAATTTAGGTTTATAGTTTTAACTTTTAATTGGAAAAAGTGCCACAATTTTGTTGCCTTGCCTAGGCTGAATGGAAAAATTTTCCAATTTTCACGTTAATTGGATATCATTTGATGCTCCAATTTCACTGTAATTTGGATTTGCCATGGAAAAGTGCAAAAATTTGTAAAATGATTAAGTTTTTTTTTGTTTATTTTCGATGAGTCATTTTAAATTTTATTCAAATGTTCTAATAAAATTAATTTTAAAAATATATTTTTTATTTTCAATATAAATATTTGTGGGTTTATAATGTCTGGGTTGGGTTATTTGAAAATAAAATAAAATGGAGGCGATAATACATAGATTTTTTGGTGAAAAATTTGATCAGTTTTAAATAATTTGTTTGTCTGATTTGATTAGGAAAAGTGCGAATTTGACGGAATTAAATTTTATTAAAGTAATTAAATTAAATTAAATTTTGCGGAGTATTGGCTCCACAATAATCCAAAATTCAATTTTAATTTTTTATTTATCAAATTTTAAATCAACAAACTAAATAATGATTGGAAATACTACCTAATTATTCGGCAAATTTGCATAGGTGGTGGAGCAAAATAAAATATCTCAAATATTTTCGTGATACGGTGCCGGCAGACAATGTAAAACTTCTGGCAATGCAGTTTATTATGGCTGATTGAATGATGAATGAAATTGAATATATTATTCATTAAAAATACTTTAATGGATAATTCGAATTTTCACAAAATTTATTTTAAATTAAAATGACAATTCTTGATAAAAATGAAAAATTGATGATCAAATGTACAAACAATTTCTACAAAAATTAGTATCTCCCAATAAATCACTCGAAACACTCAAACCGGTTGAACACCAAAAATAAATTCTCCATATTTGCATAAATTGAATTATACAATAAAATGGTTTTTTTTGCTCTATTACTCTGAATTATCAAAAATAATTCGACCAAAGATTTCCATATGTAAATAGTAACCGTAAATAGGTCAAAATACATATATTTAAACATGGGAAATGATATGGTCTATAATGCCAAGAAACTAGAATAATAAAAAATTTGCACTTCATTTTTTATTAAAATTCGTGGAAAAATAATTCGAATTCATTTTCATTATTTGGAAATTTAAAATTAAAAAAAAAAGGATGTCAAAAAGGAATATTGCGCCAAAATGTCTTTAATACTCGGGTTGCCTAAAGTCGGTTTTGGTTTGTAAAAAATCGATGTCATTTAAAACCGAAATTAGGAATTTTTGCTTTTTAAACTGAAAATGAAGAAACCGAAAACCGACATTTTTAAAAATCCGGAAACCTGGTTTTAAAATAGATACGGTAAAAAACTGACTTGAACAACCCTAATAAATACTAATTACAAAAGTTTGCAAATTATTTCATTTGCATAATCGAATTGAAAAATAAAAAATTTTATATCGTCCATTTACTATTGAATGGATCAATTCATAATACAAAAAATATGCTGGAATTGGACTAATAATTGTAACAAAAAGAGCAAAAATCATTCAAACATTTATAAAATGAAAAATATGAGGATGATGCACGGGTTTGGTGGACGTTTTTGGGGCAATATAAAAGGAGAATTGGTTTGTCCATTTTGTTCTTCGCAATTTGTGTCCTTCTTTTGACATTGAACTTTGTTTGAGGTTCTGCTGGTTCTGGCTGTAGTCAAGGCCCATGCCCGGTACGTAATATGCCTGAAAACACTCAATGGTGTGCAAGTAAGTTCTATAAATTTTCACAAATTTTGGAGAAAATAAATGCTCCAGGCCTTTCTCTTTAAAAAGTATATAATGTATCCTTTTAATTAATATATATAAAGGTGGTGAAGCGAATTACCTGAAATATTTCGGCGTTTGCACCGGAGGTTGTGCCGTTTTTCGTGAATGCGCTGCAGGCACCGAATGCAAAGATACTGGAAATGGAGTGAGTTGCTTCACGCGTGACTGATTGAATTATTATTGATGAATAAAGTCAAATAGTGACGTTGAAGAATAAAATTCAACCAAATAAATGTTTTGATGGATGGATAATTATGATTTTTAAAATTAATTTCAATAAAGAAATGGCATTAAAATGGTTATTTAATTCTATTCTATTTCCAATGAATTAATCCAACTTTTTTGTACTTAGGTATTATCCCCAGAGCCCAGACAGGATTTTGTCATGTCACCCCCAAAAATCACTTATGTTACACTCAAATTGGTCATTAGAATCTAAGCCATAAATAAAACAATTTTTTCATCGCTTTACAATAATAGATGAAAAATGAAATAAAAATAAAAAATCACATTTCTTAATAAATAACTGATATAAGTATCCTTTTTCATCATACAAATCCAATTTAAAAAATAATAATTGATGAAAATTTAATTGGTTACATTCCCACATTTCAAAAGAATCAAAATAAAATTTTTCTCCTGAATTCCCAAGAATAATTAATTAATTTCGTCCTTTTGTTGAGTAAATAAAATATAGCAAAAATTAATTCCGTGAAGGAAATCCACGATGCAAAAAAATAAAAAAATCAAATTGAGGAAAATTTGCCTTTAATAATAAAATTAGTTGAAATAAAAATAAATTATATGATTATTTATATGCATTTTCTTCCAAAATTGCTACTAATTTTGGTACTTTTATCATTGACAATTGAAAATAATGGCGAAGATGAGGAGGACAAATGTCCAGGTAAATGAAAATAATTTTAAATAATTCCTATCCATTTTTAGGCATAAAGGAAATGGACAAATGCAATAAGGAAGAAAAATGTGTCTTCGATGAAAAGTCAAAGAAATGCATGAAAATTGAAGATAAATGCAAAGGTAAAATAAATTTTTAATTAAATCCGGTGGTCCGGGTCAAAAAATAGCCAAAAATGAAATTTTAAATTAAAGGTTTTTTGGCCAATTTTGGTTAAATAATCAATGATGCCTTTGATTTTTATGAGCAATTTATACTCAAAAAATGTCTATTTTGATTCAGCAGCTTTATCCTTCATTGATACAACTTTTTATCCAAAATATCATAAAAAATATAATAATTTTAGGCATCGAGGACAGGAACAACTGCAATAAGGAACAAAAATGTGCCTTCGATAAAACATCATCAAAATGTGTGGTAACAGCCGACAAATGTCCAGGTCAATCAATATATATTATTTAATTAGTTTTAATTCTAGCTAATTTTATAGCAATAAGGGATAAAGATCAATGTGATAAAGAAGACAAATGTGCCTACAATCCAGAGCCGAATACATGCATCGTAAGCGATGGTTCGTTTTGTATATTTTAAAAAATTAGATGTAAATTTAATTAATGGAAGCCTTTTAAAAATTAAATTAATTCTATTCATAAAAATAATTAATAATAAGTAATAAGGTCAAAATACGAATTTTACCTCATTTTGTCCCATTTATGAAATTTTTGTAAGCTTAATACCAATATGAAGAGATTATTAAAATATTTATAAATGTTGGTATTTATATTACCAAAATGGCCAAATACGATTACCATAAATTGTCACACTCGTGTTAAATATCAAAAATTAACCATGAAAACTTTTTTATGTTTTTACTAAAACTTGGCATATTTTTGGCGAAACCGAAATTCTCACGATTTTAAATTATTTTTAAATTTAATTATCTTATTATAAATTTTAGCTAATGCGAAGAAACTTATGAAAGAATGCTATGAAAGGAAGGATATGGCCTATGATTTGTTGAATGGGAAATGCATCGGAATTGCGGAGTATTGCAAAAATCGTTGCTGCCAATTTGCATATTTTGAATTTTAATGGTTAAAATTTCAGAAACAGTGGAGACTTGTTTCAATGGGACATTTGCCTCTTGTGTTTACGAAGTCTCAGATTGTATTATTCTGAAGGAATCATGTGCAATAGGTGAGAAATTTATTATAATTTACAGATATGAATGCAGAAAATATTTATAAATTTGTTAAATAGTTTAATTACAAATTTTTCCTACCAAATTTTAGGCACTGACCAATTTCTCATTCACAAATTTTAGTTTATTAATTAGTATACATCTCAATTCGGTTAGCCCTTTATCTAGAATATTTTATATCAACAATCAACTTGATTGATCAAATACAGCGATGCCATTTCCAAACTAGAAAACTATGTACGCAATAGGATTCAAATCCAGGCAAAAGCCCGAAAAATATTTTTAAAACTCAAGCAAAAATCTGTCATTTTTTAATAGGTAAATTCAGAACCAGCAGGGCAAGCCCGCTGGTTCTTAAGGGGGTGACGGAAGGAATACGTGGGACGGTATGAAGAAAGCGCTAACGCGCTTTAAAAGGTTTCTAGAAGGGTTATATTTCATTTTAGAATCCATTCCGCAATTTTCTAATCAAAATTCAACTCGCGCACAACCGGTTTAAAAATTTAAACCGGTTTAATTCTCAAAATAAACCTCAAATTCGTAATCCCCATCATCGAAAACCTCTAAAAAAATTATTGACCTTTGGTGGGATTCGAACCCGCGACCTCCGTGCAATTCCTCCCCTCTTACCAAATCGGCCACAAAGGAAAAAGTGCCGAGTTGCCAATTTTTGCCGGCCTCCACAGGCTTGGGTTTTGAGTTTAGACCCCACAATGTATATATCATTTTGTAGCTAAGACTCTAACTTGCCCCCCTCTCTCCGGGCCCAAAACCCAAAAATCAAAAGGAAAAAAGTTTTACCTGGGCAAACCGAAAAAGTTCAATTTTTTTAAACCGGTTTTTGGCTAATAACTCGAAACCGGTTGGGTATTTCGAGATGCCTGATTTATTTCAGATGCGCATTGGAATTCTGCGACTTTTAAAAAAAAGATCACGAAAATCGGCTGGATAGAACTTCCAAAACTTGAAAAAATGAACGAAACTCAAATTTTTTATATATATATATATAAATTTTTAATCAAAAAATGAAGTGCTGCAAGGAAATTCTTGACAAGAATTTATAAACCAGACTAAAATTCGGCAAAAATTTACCAAAAAAACCATCATTGTAAAAACCTAAGTTCCCTTGTATTACAGTATCCCTTCAAATACATTGGTCCAAAAGTTATCAAAATTGCCCGCTTTTGCTAATTTTTGCCTTTTTAGTCACAAATTTTTACTATTCAAATTAAATCCACTTAATTATTTATTTAATTAATCCAATCAAGAGGAAATCGCAATAATAATTATTTCTTTACAGAAAAAGACCCGAACAAATGTATTGGGAAATGCATTTGGTCAATATTGGACAAAAAATGTGTGAATGTGGCGGATTATTGCATGTGGAATGGATCACATGGCCAATTGCCATGCGAAACACTTTGGATGTGCAAATGGGTAGATGGAAAATGTCAAAAGAAATACAATTATTAAATTGCAGAAAAATTATTCAAAATCCAAAATTTTAGATTTAAATTGCAAATTCCAGAAGAACATAAACTAATAAAAAATGCTGTCACATTTCTGAAAGATAAATTTTAAAAACCACAATTTTCAAAACTTTGTTAATTCCAATTCACTGGCACTTGTTATTTATTAGTTTACAATTCATATCCTCTTTTTGGAAAGTAATAAAAGGTCCCCCCCCCCCCCCCCCCCCCGTATTGGGTCATCAGGATTAGAGTAAATAAGGGTCATTCGAGGATAGTTTATTACGGATATGATGGGGTAAAATTCGTAAAATATCCCCTAACTCTAATCACCCCGAAGAGGGACATCCACTTTTCTTCCCTTCTCAAAAAAAGGTTGTAAACTACATAAGTTATAAGTACCAATCGACTTTTCCAAAGCAAAAGAATGAATGAGTTATGAAAATGGAAAAACACTAATGGTGAGCAAAAAGAAATATATTATTTTTTTTATTTTGGTCTATTTAAAGATTGTTATTTTTGTATTTGCCAAATAAAATCCTTCATCGTTCTTTGATGAACGAAAATAAGTCGATGATTTTATGTCTCAGTCTTTTCAGTTCAATTCAGGGAAACCCCTCGGGGAGAGAGAGAATTTTTTGTGTGGTAAACAATTTTTGGGGTCGGGCCCACAGCTGCATAGCAACCAAAAAGCGAAAATAGACGAGCGGCGGGAAGGAGAATGTGGCCATTGGCCAAAATGCCTCTGCGAATTTCTCTGCCATCCATTTTTCTCTTTTTATGCTTCCCCGAGGGTCTCAAAAAAATCGATGCCAACTAATTTTTGATGCGAATAATTCCACAAAATAATGATTTGGCAAAAATAGAGCTTTTACCCAATAGTAACATCGAATCAGCAAAGTTTAGAACATGTAAACAACAAACAATCTAAATAAAATTGCAAAAATAAATACCACTAAAATGGCAATTTCCCTTTTATAATCACAGGTCAAATGACAAAGTCATGGCCAATTTTCCAAAATTTTGGCTTAATTTTTACTTATATAAATTGAAACTAAACTTCTGCTTTTTTTAATAAATAATCTAATAAATAAGCCAGTTAAGCTAAGTTCACAATGGAGGGTGAGTGTGCAGACTGTGAGTCAATGCTGCGACGCAAGTGAATGTTTTTGTTGTGAACACTTACCCAGAGTCATTGACTCAGGGAGTCAGTGACTCGAAAATTCGAGTCATTGACTCAAAATTTCGGAGTCAATGACAAAATAGTGCAATTTCTTTTTTGGGGTGTTCACAATAGGAGTGTGCGACCAAAAAATAGTGCAATTTCATAGTGAGAGTCAAACCACATGGGGGTGTTCACAACGAAAAAAAGAAACTCAGCCACCATAGTCAGTGTCTATAGTCAATGACTCCAAAACAAGTGAAGGCAAAATATCTAGAAAATTAGATATTTTTTCACGAGTCATTGACTCCGAACAAAAAATCTACCCCACCCATAGGGGGGACCCTTCTGTTTCCAAAAAATTTTTTTTCCGAATTTTGCCACCAAATGTTCAGGGAATGGGTAATCGAGGTCGGAGATCCCGAATATCGAAAAAAAATTCGGGATTGACCAAGCGGTGCGCGAGTTATACCGTGGCCAAACCGCGGAGCGAATTTTCTCTAAATTTTCACAAAAATAGTCGTTTATGGGGTAATCTGGGTCGAGGATCACGAATATCATATCCGTTTTGAACGAAACCTAAAGGTGCGCGGGATTAAGCAGGATATCCGGCAAATTGACCCCGCACCATTTCACAATAAGAACATTCACTTTCATCGCACTCGCACTCGCAGCATTGACTCTCAGCATTGACTCTCACTCGAGTGTTTGACTCCATTGTGAACAGTCTTCTTGTTTATTTTGCACTTTTTTGCACTTTTGGTCTGAATAGCACTCGCACTCTCAGCATTGACTATGAACATGCACTCTCACCGTCATTGTGAAATGGTTGTGATCGCACACGCAGCATTGACTCTCAGCATTGAATCGCACTCGCAGCATTGACTCACAGTCTGCACTCTCACCCTCCATTGTGAACTTAGCTTTATTAGTCAGTCCCTTTTCCAAGTCTTATAAAATAATTGATCATTTTTGGCAGTTTGCCACTGTCCATATTGATCAAAATGTTTTTTTTTCTTGTCCGCAATCTATTTTAATTCAATCACTAAATAAAGATGCGAACGGACCTTCCATTTTCACGATTCTTCACCGGAAGGCCCAATTTGACAAAAAAGGAACTTTACCAATTTTATCAAATCATTGTTTGTTCATAATAAAATCTGATAACAAAATATGCCTTAAAACGAAACGTTAGCACCAGTCTGTGTTCTCGGCGCAATGTACATTAACATTAGTATATAATTAGTTAACATTGACAGACTATTTCCATTTCTCATAAAATATATTGGTCCTTTTTTGTACTTTTTACGTAAATTCGACGACATCGACATTCACCCGAAAATTTCCCAATTTCTTATATAGAGATTATATCTCTAATTCGTCCAATTCTGCTATTCATTAGACTCATTTTCCGCCGCTACATTTTCAATAATATGAATAAATTATCTTTTAAATCAAAAAAACAAATAAAATATTCGTAATGTTAAGCATATCTCTAATTAAGTTATTCCTAATAATCGTGATATTCTTTATTAAATATATTTCAAGTAATTAATTTAAAATTTTGTCCAAAAATTGCCAAAATTTTGAAGATTAAAAATTGGATAAAATGAAAGTGATGCAGCTTTTCCATAAATTAATTTATTTCGTCCATTTCGTCAGCATCATTTTGCTTCTATTTTTCACATCCATTCAGTGCCAATTGCTTTTTGAGAGATCTGACGAGATTTCCCATAATCGATTGCATCCACCGGACACAAACGAGATCCAAAAATGTTTATCTCCCGATTTGGAGGAAAAGGTTTGGGCTTAGAATTGATGAAATTGGGCAATATCGAAGAATAGTGATTTCTCTTGGAATATATGATTAAGGAAAAAATCAAGTTATACTTAAAATGCCACTTCGTATTTATGGGCTTTTAGTAAAGCTCTTTAAGCTAATTTTGTTGAAGGATATTCCGAAAAGAGATTCGAATTGAAATGGAATTTGATAGATTTGAAAAAAATTGGAAATTTCTATTAAATGCAATACTTTTAGAGTTTTGACCAATTAAATTGGCAATAACAGGAAAAGGAACCAAATTGAAAGTACTAATATCAACTAAAATTGGCATTTCTGCAAAAATTCAAGTTGTTTATAAAATACTTTTTATAATGACTTATTAAAAGAATAGAGTTTAGAGAAATGTGAACTATATTTTTGAGTGGATACAGATTTTAAAAATTGTTCCTAGCTCCTAGCCTAGCAATGCTATAAGACAAATACTTAAGGAGTATTATAAATGGCTAACTAAATGTCCCCTTCTCTGTTTGGATATGCACCGTTTATGGTTTTGAAATTTTCAACAGTCTTATTAGATTAAAAATTGTTCAAAAATCGAGCATTTTATTGCAAAGAGTTCAAAACACATAAATTAAGGAGAAAAGTCAATGCCGTTTCTTTGCGGCCGTCATTGATGCGGGTTCAACGGGCACTCGTTTGCATGTGAATTGAATTTAAATATATTTTAAATATATAAATTATTTTTAGCTATTCGAATTCAGTCATGATACCACCCAAGAACCGAGTATATTCAAATTGGAAGCCGAAACATACAAAGAAGTGAGGGGATAAAGAATTATAATTTCTATTGTAAATTTTGAGGTTAAACCCGGAGTGTCATGTTTTGCGAAATCGCCAGAATTGGCTGCGGAAAATGTTCGCGAATTGTTGTTGATTGCCAAAAAGCAAATTCCGGAAGATTTGTGGGGCAAAACGCCGCTTGTATTCAAGGCAACCGCCGGTGTACGCCTTTTGTCCGAGAAAGAGGCCGATGCCATACTTTCACATGTAAATATTGTTTTATGGTTTGCTAAATTTTAATTCACAAAAAAGTTGATTTCAAATAATTTTGGGAGACAGGATTCGTTGACCTTATATTACGAACTTTTACTTGATTAAAATATTGCGGACTAAATTTGGGTACTTGTACCTTTTATCCGCTTTTTTATTGGGAAGGGAAAAGTGCAGGGTCTCGCTTTCTGTCAACAGGATTAGGGTTACAGTCATTAGTGGTTACCGTAGATGATATCCTCTCCCTGATTGACCCCTAATTACCCTAATCCTGATGACCCAAAGGGGGAGCCTTCTTTTCCTCAATTGACCCAAAAAACGGATACCAAATATTCAAGTAAAGAAATGTTCAACTGAATTTGCGCACTAATTTTGCTTTATACCATTGTACTGATTAGAATCATATCTATCATTTTGATATTAAAATGCACTACAATAATAATCTAAAATTATTAATAAAAGATTGTGGAAAGGAAAATATTTGCCAATGAGCAAAATTTTATTGGACATTTTTCTGATTTAAAAATTTCTTAATTTATTATACAGCCCAAATTTATTCACAGATTGAGAATGAAATAATGTCGAGCGGTTTCCTGGTCGATGATGACGCCGTTGGTGTTTTAAGCGGAACGGATGAGGGCGTTTTTGGATGGTTCACGTTGAATTTCCTTCTTGAAAGGCTGGATGATGTTCTCGAAAAAAGTTTTATTAAAATCGGTTAAAACCGTTAAAATTGAATATTTTAGGAGGAAAAGGGGCAGCTGCACTCGATTTAGGCGGAGGTTGGGATTTGTTTTTTTTTGTAGGAGATTTTTTTGAATTGAAGGATCCACCCAAGTCACATTTATTCCCGATGATTTTGGGGCATCGATGAAAGGCGTTTCCCGTCAAAAATATTCGCATCGCCTCAAAATTTTTGACAAAGAGCTGCGACTTTACACTCACAGGTTTTTTTTGACATTTGAGAATTTTTTGTAAATTTTATTTAGTTATTTGGGCAATGGACTGGTTGCCTCTCGACTCGGCATTGCCAAACTTTCCTCGCCAGATTGGAATCCAAATGGGGCACCAACATTGAAAACACATTGTTTGCCAAAGAAATTTGTTTTGGATGATTGGGATTATGCGGGAAATGTTTGGCTAGTAAGGTTAGCCCCATTGGCCTTTTTCGATGCCTTTAATAAAAAAGTGACAAATTTTGGAAATTCATAATAACTTTTGCGGGTCTTAATTCTAGAAATATTCTATAATTGATTTAGTAAAAATTTGTCCAGAAAATATAAAAATCAGATAAATAAAGTAATAGTTGGTTGATTATCTAAATAGTAATTTTTACGTTTTTTAAAATAAAATCATATCAATGGAATGGGATTGGAATTAGAACCTTCCATATCCATAATTTTAATACCAGACTGGGCAAATTCTTTGTTTATTATTTTAAAAAATAAGTAATCAGCGATTTAACATTGGAAAAAGCCCAAAATGTCCACTATAATTTGGGCTTTTTAAAGTTTAATCTAACTTTTAAAAGATTTATGTCTTTTATTGCTACGAATTTTAAACCGTTTATTTTACAAATTCTTTTAGGTATTCAAAAAAGCCATATTTTTAAGATTCTTTGTACTTTCGAATGACATATTGACATTTCTAAATTAGTTGATTTCTTCTTGAATTATGACTAAAAGACCGGCCCATACTTTGGATGGAGGATTTAAATAATTATAATTACCTAATTTTACCCAATTTTGGCTAACTTTTGCTAATCTATAAATATCGAATTTACCGCCATGACAAATCCAAAATATTTTACAGCGCCACACAAGAAGCTTCCTTCCAAACGTGTTTGGAATTCTCCAAACAATATGTGACAAATTTGACAGAGATAAAGCGAGTACCAGCAATTTTGAATGAGGACTTGCACCTTTTTGGTTATTACTACGATCGTGGAGTGCAAGCGAATATTGTGGATTATACAATTGAACAAATTGGGGGCAACACTAATGTGGGTGCATTCAAATTGGCGGCGGAAAGAGGTATAGGGAAAAATTAACATTGTTATTAGATCTAATTATAAGATTAGGATGAAAAAATGGAGTTAGATTAAAATTTTTCAGATCTGCTTAATTTAAATTATTTGAATTTTTCGAATAGATGGGTTAGACACCATTGATTTATCAAGATGAGCAAATAGGAGATATGATATAACTGAAATATAGTTCAAAATTACGCTGGAAAAACATTTATTGAAAATTTTTGGTTATTTTTTTCTGTACTTAATTTTAGAAAATTATGGTACAGTTTTGATTGATCATCTTTTTATTTTTTTTTATTTAATGAGTTCGAAAAAATATTTATGCCCGAAACTGGTGAATTTATTATTTTTAAGCTTGCTCAATGCCAGCCGAAGCAATTGGCCCGGAACATTGGCGCCCTTGGCAATGTTTGGATTTGACCTATATTTATGCTCTTTTGCATTATGGATATGGTCTACCGGATGACAAAGAACTTCATGTTAGAAATTAATGAAGGAATAATTTAAAAATAATTATTTAGTTGACGAAGAAAATACGAACGATGGAAGTTTCGTGGGCATTGGGTGCCGGATTCCATTTGTTGAATTCATACCATAATCAGCATAAAGAACAAAAGTAACGAGAATTGCAGGCAGCAATTGAACGCGATCGACTGGTTCTTTTTTACAATTTTTTATGAGTTTAGGACTCTAGTCTTTCTTGGTAAGAAGCGAAAAAAAATTGGCATAAATTTTGAAATTGCCAGAATGAATTATTATATTTATAGAATACGAATATAAATTGGCCAAGATTGGACAAGTTAAAATTAAATATTAGTTTTTGCGGTGTTTATCCTCTTTTTACCTACAAATAATTTAACCTAATTCTAAGCTAAAGCCATAATTCTAGCTCCGTATCCGTAATAAAAAAAAATCTATAAAACTAATATTCGGCATTTTTATTTTTTCTAAATTTTATGTAGTTTGGAAGTGAAAGGCCCCCCATATGGATCGTCAAGATTGGGGCTATGGTCATTCGGTGATGTTGATAGATTACGGATATGGATGGGATAAAAATTATCTCAAATAGAAATATCCCTCTAATCCTAACAGCTAACACCTGAAGGGGTACCCTTCACATTAGGCCCAACTCACGAAGAGGTGATAATAAACTCAAGAAGTACGTTGTCTCTCTAAAATTGGGAATTCTTAAGAATTCGAAGCAGAATCTTTGATACTGCTATTTAATATTTGGGCCTTTATTTTTGGGTCTCAAGTTAAGAATTAATCACCATTTAGGAAAGCAACTCATTTCAAAGCTTTTAGAAGTCTCAAAAATAGTTTTATTTAAATATTGGGTTTATTTAATAACGAATAATTTATTTTCTAAGGAATTGGAACAACGACGAAAATTGATTGAGGAAAAGGAGGCGGCAGCCGAACGAAGATTGGCTTCATTACGGAACGAAAATAATTTGGTCGGTGGTTTTGGATTAATGGAAGAAGGTAAAAAAGGAAATATGCTTGCCTCAATGCTGATAAGAATATTCCGATGGATGGCCGATGCAACAATGCATACATTGAATTATTTGAATTTGATTTCATAAATCATTAATTTTTCCCCTATTCAAACAATATTTTATTATGTAAACACACCAAGATAATTTATTGAATTAAATTTATATTCGATATAAAATATTAAAATAATATATAAAAAGCTTTTCTTTTTCGATTATTCAATATGTCGATTAAATACATTCAATAATAAGCTAAAAAAAATATAGAAAATTCATGGCTTGATCTCTGATAGTTTTTAGTTTTGAATTTTTAAAATTCTTACAAAAAAACGATTAAAAACAAAAATTTCGGAATTAAATTTTTCAAAATTCACTCGTTAGATAAGTCTCAAACATTTTGATTAAATATAAATACTATAGTTAAATAATTATGAATCTCATGAAAAATTATTTGTCCCATAATATTTTATGCGCCCAAAAACCTAAACCCTATTCCACCATAAATCTATCCGAGTTCTATCCTAAATCCCATGCTGCACCCAGCCTTCCTTAACGAAGTCTAAGATAGGCTAAATTAGGTTTAAGTTGGTCCAGCAGGATGGATTTTTGTATATGGTAGAATTTAGCTTTAAGGAAAGTAAAATTTGCACTTTTTAATAGCACTCATTAAAATATTATTGGACGCATTAAAAATTGTTGGACTTAAAAATATCACGGGATATAGAATTTTTCATCGGACTCATAATTAGGGATTGGATTCTTAATAATTATTGATTGGACGGAGGAACTGTAAAAGAACCAAAAAAAAAATTCATTTTAATATTTTCTAATCCAAATCCATCCATAGGTGAAATTTCTCAATCGAACGGCGCAGTGCAGCTGTTGTGGACTGAATGGCGATGATGTGCTCAAAATTCTGAAATGCGCAAAATGTAAAATGGCCTTCTATTGTTCCAAGGAATGCCAATAAATGGATTGGATCGAATTTGGCCATAAATTGGTTTGCAAGCATTTGGCCAAATTTCTGATGTTGTTTTTGGCCAATAATGAATGATGGAAGAAAAAGAGGAATAAAACAGAGGATTTTTATATTAAATATGAATATGACCCAATTTGAAATTCCAAAATGACACAAAACAGTGCATATTTTATTTTTCACTTTAATTCATTTTTAAATTCCATTCAACACATTTATCAAATCACATAATTTTACTCAACAAAATTCCATTTCACTTTGATGTTTTTAATATCTTTTGATTGAATAAATTATTTAAAAACTATTTCATTGTTTTTTGATTAGGTTTACATTTTCTTGTTTCATTCCCGGGGTTTTGTTCGAATAATGTTTTTGTTCCATTCCCAATCTAAACTTTCTTTACATCACTAGAATGAATTTCCAAAATTTCTCAGTCAGCCGATTAGCTAATCGAAGAGCAGAAAAATGCCAGCTCGAAATGATTGATTTTCCTTTCACTTCCTCTCTCCAACTATTTCTTATTTTCCATCTCAATCGAGGCTTTTTATATAAATTTCCCATTTTTAGGTTGGCAAATTATAATTTTTCGAGAGGAAATGCAGCGCATTTGGTTCACTTGATATCAGATGATGCCAAGAGTCACTCGCCTTTACTATTTCACCTTGTTTATAAATTATATGTAAAATTTGGCCAATGGCTTCATTTTCTCCCCTCAAGCCTCATCAATTTAAGCTTTTCCCTCATTTTTTCCCATCAAATTAAAATTATGCGCCAATTCTTGCTGCTGGTTTTCTTCTTTTTCTTCTTACTTGTCAATTTGTTATCTGGAGCCTCTCTCCATCATCAAATGGGTGACCATCTCCAACATGAAGCTGCAAAACATGTCGTTAATACGGGAATGAGAAATGCCGGAGTGTCAGAAGCAGGGATTCAAGGTAAGTAAATAAACTTAGGCTTATCTTTTTAATATGATGGAATAATGTTGATTGCAGAACTTTAGCCTTATTATAGTTATATCCGTCCGTAGTTTTCTTTAGAGCAGAAATTTTTATGGTAAAAGGCGGATATCATTGAAAAAATCAAAAGTTAGGCTCTGATAACAGGATTTCTATGTCCAAAAAATTGTAAAAATATTTAAATAAAATTATCGTTAACACAATTCCGGGAGAAATATATTTTTTATCCTTTATATCCAATATAGGCTATAGAGTTTACAAAATGTGAGGGTGGCTCTAAAATAAAATATAATATTCTAATAAATTTAGCGGCTAACCGCATACTTGATAGCCCAGGTGGACGTAACGCTGTGAGATTTGTCGCTGGTCATGGCCATGCTTGAAATGATGTAACAATGGAAGAAAAAAGGAGGACGCATAAATTTTTCGTTAAGATACATTTAAAAAACTATATTTTTTGATTGTATTATATTTAAAATTTAAATGACTATTTTTCCTATCTTTTAGAATAAATTTATTTTTCGGCTCATTAATTTAAAAATGTTTGATAGAGTAAATTTGATAGAATAATTTATAAATAAAATTATTTTGAAAAGTGCTAGTGAAATAGAAGACTATCAGCAGCTAGTTTAAAGGTAATTTTAGTCAGCATCATTAAAGGACGGTGTTGACTTTAGTTCATACAATGCCTAAATAATTGAGAATTTTCCATAAAATATTTATTTATGCCAACATTCGATATTATTTTTTGTGATTATTCAAAATGTTAGGGAAGATTAATTGACGAACTCGGTCCGGGGGACCAATTAAACTCCCTTTCTCTAGAAAAAATTTCCATAATTCTCGATCAGCTAAACGAGATCGTGGTGGAAATTGTCAACTCGAAATGAAGAGAATGTGGCTGAACAGAGAGTTGAAGTAATTTATATACGGATTTGTGCTATTAAAATTTTTTTGATATTTTGGCAATGCCGTTTTTCTTTCTCTACAAATTTCACATTCCATTTTTTTAAATTCCTAATTCATTTTCTATTTTAACATTCCATAAACCTATTTAAACATTCATTTACACAAAATATTCTTCTTAAAATAACATATCTTTCAATGATTTATTTATTTTTTATCAATTTTATTGAAAATTTTTTATTCCAACCAAATATATTTATTTTCATATTTCTTTAAAAAATTATCACCTAAAAGCCCTCACATTTAAAAAAATTTTTTAAGAAACATGTGTGGGCCTCTGATCATTCAATTCTATTATATTTTTAAATTAATAAATCATTGCAAAAAAAAAAAATAAAAATATTTCCATTTAATCAATTTTAACTGTCATATATGGCTAGTCAATATGAGCATTTCATTTTAGTAATTTTTGTGCATTTTTAATTAAAATATTTTAATAATTAAGCAAAAAATTTCGTATTTTCCAAAAGATTTAATGAATCAAATTTCATTCACCATTGTTTGGCTTTTCCTTCCATTTTTCTTGCCTTCCCTAATTTTGGCTGCATGCAATTCTAGCGAAGAATGGAAAGAGTTTAACAACCATTGCTACAAGGTAAATTTTATAATAAATGAATTGTTATCAACCAAATTAGATTTGATTTATTAAATTTAAATCATAAAGTGCAGATTTAAATTTAAAATATTTTCGGGGTATGAATTCATTGAATTTTTCGTTTCCTAAATCGGAAGAATCCAAGATTGATAGGATAAATTGATATTGTAAAAAATAAATATAATTTATTAGAAATATTTTCATTTAAATATTATTTAATCTAATTTTTTAGAAGAAATACATTTTTTTTTTGGAAAAATGAGAATTTAAAAAATGCGAATTATGTTTTAAAACATGAATTTTCCTTGAAATGGGGATGGGTAAATGATTTTTTAACATGTAATAAATTTATTTCCAGATTGTTGAGGGCCCAATTAACCAACGGGATGCGACTGATGCTTGCCATGAAATGGGCGGAAAATTGGCATCGATTCACAGTTTGGAGGAGGAAAAATTCCTTCTAAGTGGGTTAAAGTTTATTTTATGGCTTTGTCTATCTTTGACTTTTTCTATTAAACTCGTATTTCATAAAAAATAATAATTGGAGACGTTTTGTTACTTTTCTTATCTTTTATCATTTTTAAGATATTGTCAAAGAATTCGATGATACTGGATTTTGGTTGGGCCTTTTGTTACATCGAAATTCACGGAACAAAGATTTGATCAGCTGTTCCTGGACTGATGGAACCCCATTTGATTTTGGAGTGTGTACGATGAATTCTGGAAAACATCCTTGGGCGATTGGCACATCTGGGCCGGAGCCAAACAATTTTGTTGGGGAAGAAGATTGTGTCTTCATTTATGGCAAGGTAGGTAAAATTGATATTTATCAGATTAAAATATTTATTTTAAAAATTTGCATGAATTTATTCTATATTTGTTGATTAAGCTCATATTAATATTTTTTTAAATTTATTCTCTTACTTCTTTTTTTGGGTAAAAGATGGCATATCTCTTTATTCAATTTTCAATCAAAATCAATTAAACATTTCTTTTAAAATAATAAATAAATTCAGGAAAATGGCTGGGTCGACCACACATGTGAGGACGAAAACAACAACGGCCTTGTTCTGGGCTATGTTTGCAAGAAATGATGCGAAAAAAAAGAAAAACATTGGAATAATCATTTGATCCATTATCATTGATGTGATCTGAAATTAAAAAAATCCCAAAAAAAACTTGATAAATTTGATTAGTCTATTATGGATATATTGATTGTGCTGAAATATTTCTAAAAGCTTTTTATTCAAAATAGATTATAATTTGTTCAAAATTTTGTATTTATATGTTGAACATTTATTTGTTATTACCTTAAGAAGGATCGAGGAGAATGGGAGTTGGATGGAATTTACTTTTCATCTTTCACTTTTAAATTAATTCCGAGACAAACTTTTCATGCGATTTTTTAAATTAATATTGATAAATATTTAAAAAAAAGTACAAAAGTTAAACTGAGAAAAAAATATAATTTTTCAAATATGCATTTTCATTTTAAATACCTTTTTCTTTCAATTCTTCACTATTTTGATCAAAGTTGATTATTTCGAGTTCAAATTTCGTGCAAAATTTTTTAATTTTTTGATAATCGGATTTTTCTTAATGCAAAAACCCAGGAAACGGTGTAAAAAAAACAAGGTACTAGTCTGTTATTGGGGGGTGCAAAATTTTAACGGGGGGTGCAAAATTTTAATGGGGGGGTGCACTCTAAAATTTATTATTCTGCCTCCCCTAATACTTTAAAGACCATTACACAATAGAAGAACAACCCTAAACCGAATTCTACCTACCCTAACCCTAAATCCTACCCACATTAAATCCTATCCATAATACCCAACCAGCCTTCATAACCTATTGTTAGTCTACCCTAAACTCCTAAAAAGTTTTTTCTAAATCCCTAATGAGGTTAAAAGTGGGGTAGGCTAAGGTTTAGGGTAAGCCCGGATGGGCTTAGGGGAAGTATATTGTTAGGTTTAGGTGTAGGGGTAGGTAAGACTTTTTGGGTTTAGAATTTCTTCTCTTACTATATTTCAGTCAATAAACTATGGGGAGAGGCAGAATAATAAATTTTACATTGCACCCCCCATTAAAATTTTGCACCCCCAATTAAAATTTTGCACCCCCCAATAACAGACTAGTACCAAAAACAATATCGAAGGTGAACATTGCCGATAAAATGCTTTTTTTCTAATGATGTGGTAATGAATGCTAGATCTCTACCTCATTTTAGAAACAATAATCCCATGGGTTATAAAAGCAAGGAAAATAAGAAAGTTAGGATTTAAAGATTCTAATTATAATATTGAAATAAAATTATTATTTGCTTATCCATTTATCTCAAATTGACAATAGAATTTTGAACAACAATATGAAATAATTGATTTAAGATTTAATTCATTTATGCATTTTCGTACATCATCAATAATCAAAAAATTCAAGAAGTTCGTTCAGACGGATTATGAGGATTGTGTCTGAGATGAGTCGATGATTGTCCTTTCTGCATCATTTCGGTATTCTTTTGACCCTCTTCCTCCATTTCCTCTTCAATCACAAATTCGGCATTTTTTGCCCATTCAATATTTAAAATGGTATCTTTCTTAAAATTCTCCTTTAAAATACTTGTTGCTTCATCTTTTCCCGGCCATTTTCCTTCTTTTTCATACATTTTGGACTAAATTTTGATTTGTAAAATGCAAAAAAAAATCAACCTACAATTTCCTCCAAATATTTTTGAATTTCATTAGCATTTGCTCTCTCTTCCGGATTCAGCAAAAAAAATGACTAAATCGAAAGGAATTTACTATTAATTTTGATTCAAAATTAGTTATACATTTTCAAACAACACATGAATATGTGGAAATTCCTCTTCAATTATGGTCATAATTTCTTCCTTTACAATTTTCGCTTCCTTTTGTTGTTTTGGGTCATTCCATTCCTCCGCATTATCACCATACATGATTGAAGTTGAAATAATGCCATGCAAATAAAGCAACTTCCTCGGATTCTGCCATTCTTTTGGCCATCTCTTATGACTGATAAGCCACTGGATTTGTGGTGTAGCCATGAGAATTTCACAAATCACTACACCAAATGACCAAATATCCGATGCTGTACTCAGCCCATTTGGATCAATCTATGTATTAAGAAATTATTCGCCTCTTTTTAATAAATTGTTCACCAAAATTCTCTCCTTTTAGAAATGTTCGCCAATATTCCCTTTCTATAATATAAAATGTTCGCCAACATTCCCATTCTATAATATAAAATGTTCGCCAACATTCCCTTTCTATAATATAAAATGTTCGCCAACATTCCCTTTCTATAATATAAAATGTTCGCCAACATTCCCTTTCTATAATATAAAATGTTCGCCAACATTCCCTTTCTATAATATAAAATGTTCGCCAACATTCCCTTTCTATAATATAAAATGTTCGCCAACATTCCCTTTCTATAATATAAAATGTTCGCCAACATTCCCTTTCTATAATATAAAATGTTTTCTCTTTTCCAGTGTTTGAGTACCCAATTCCATGACCATATAAACCGTATTCTTGGTAATATGACTAAAATAAAACGGGTTAAAATAATGCTTTTGATAAACTGACGCTTCAAAAAGTTGCACCACACGTTGGCACCCATAAGCCTTTGCCAACCAAAGCATATCCACTTCATGTGTTAACATTTCAAATTTTTTCCTTATCATCAAATGCACTATTTTCATTGCAACTTCATTATATTTTAGCATTCCACACTGTCTTTGCATGTGTGGCCATTCCAGCGGTTTGGCCTGGTAAATCTAGCAGCAAATTTATTGAGATATATTCGTTAAAATCATTTTCATTGAAAAATTGCATTATTAAAATTTATTTACTTGATTGTCTCCCGGTTCAGTCAAAGATTTGCCAGTAATTGCCTTCATTAACATCACTTTTTTACCATCTTCGCCCACAAGTATTTTTTTACTTTTGTTTCCGTGTGGACAAAATGATAATATATTAGATTGATTATAAGAAGGAGAAGGAATATTTGCATTTTTATTATTATGCAATTTAAATCTGGGTAGAAAGGTACGATTGCTTAAAATGATAAAAAATAGACAATTGAAAATTTTTCAAGAATTTTTCTGCTATTTTAATATTTTTTTTTCTTGTAGTTGAACATTTTTATCTGTGAATATTTTAAATGTAATAAATTTTTTGATATCGTAATAGCAATTCTTCAATTTTCTGGCCTATTCTTTGCCTCATTAATTTAAATTGAACTAAATTTATTGGGGGAGGGTTTAAAACAAAATTAAATAGGATTGTCTTGGTCAAATTTTCAGAATGGGCCAATTTGTAAGTGGACCAACTCAAGAGACCCATATGGGATTAATCACCATTAATGTTTTACCAGAATTTCAAGTAGGGCCGATTGGAATGGGAGGGGGAGAAATTATAATCCAACTAAAATAAATGGAATTGTCATTTCTCAGGCATTCCAGACTGGGCCATTTGGGGGGGGGGGGGGGGTGGGGGTAAGATCAATCTACAGACACAAATGGGATTGCCAATTATAGTGTGTATTGTCAGGCATTTTAGAAGGGCCCAGTTATGAAATGGAATGAAATCTTAACCAGTAGAAATGTCAGCAGGAAACCAGGGATTACAATTCAACAAAATAAATGGATTATCATTGGTCGGCATTTCAAACTGGTTTAATTTCGAGGAGGAGGAGGGAAGTATCTTTTAAGTCAAAAGAATGAAAATATTAGAATAGTTCCATAAATGGAGAGAAGAGGGGAATAATGTCATTATCGGTTCACAAAATGGATTCAACTCAAACCAAAATGGGTTTAAAAAAGATCAAAATAGGTTCAAACCAGGCCGAAAATGGAATTGTCAAGTGGGATTAGATATTGATGAGGGGAAAGCATTTTCCTGGGCAAAATATTGAAGTTGGGCAATAATCGATCGAAAAGAGGGAATTGATTTTTCATCGGCATGCTTTCTCCCACATCGTTTATAGAGAAAAAGCCAAAATCAAAAGAAAATAACAACATTGAAACGACTTTCAAATAAATGAACCCGTATGAAGTATGAACCGTAGAATTGGATTCTATGAAAATAAAAAAGGAAATCCAAAATGTAAATATTGTAAAAGTTAGAATTTGAAAATATCAGATTCAGACTAAATTTGCAAATTGATTAAATCTGGGAAAAGTATTTTTATGTTAATGAAATAAATCCAAAAAATAAATGAAATTGACTATTAATTCGATGTATTCAATGACATTTATATAAAACCATATTATAATTATTAAATTAATTCTTGAAAGGTGTTCAAAGTTTTATCCACGTAAAAAAAAGATTAAAGAATAAAAAATTGAAATATATAGATGTCTTTGTTAAAAATATAATAGAATATCTTGGTGTTTGGAGCCAGCTTCTTGAACAGATAGATATGATTTATCTAAAGTTTAAACCCAAATAAATGAAAATATGGAATAATTAATTCAAAAATTTTCATAAATTGCCATTTTTTCCACGCTGTTTTTCTGCCATCGTCTAAGCTCTTGAAGAATGTCTTTGACCAAATCATTATCATTTTTGATCTTCCCATGATTGTATTTTTTGACCAATGTTGCCACATTCTCAATACATAATCGACCTGCGAAACAATTCATATCATATTAGATTTTTTGGAATATGTGCCATATATATATATTTAATAAACATGTAATAAAGAATAAAATTGATCTCATTTGATTACAAAATTAATTAAATTATTTTGAAAAATAAAAAATTATTTCTATGTTTTTTCGATTAAAGAGGAAAAAATTGAATTTTTTTATGAGATTTCGGCCAATAATAATAATATCATAACACTTCATTAATAAATTAATTCATTCATTGGTAAGAAGTTTCAATTCATTTTAAAAATCACGATATATATTTTACCTATTGAAACGGCTTCACCAGTAAAAAAGTGCATATTCGCATTGGCATCCCCAATTGCTGCAATAATTGCTGAATGTTTAATATTATTGGCCGATTTGTTTTCCGGCTGCATTCCTTTGCCATTTAAAAATAATTTGACCGGATTTTTTGCAGTCAAAATTGAAACACCAAACACAGACAAATCCAATCCATGGAAATTGATTTTATTAATATCAAATTTGCCCGCATTTCCATTCTCATCAATATTCAATTCAGCTGATTCATTATCATAAATTTTCTCTAAATTGTTAAATTGGAGAAAATTTTCATCGGCATTTTTCTCCATTTTCTTTATACTATCAAAAATAGCAGCAAACCATTTTCTCAAAATGCAATTTCGAAATTTTTGAATTTTTTCGGCATTTTCTAAATCTTTCTCTTTTATTTTATCAATTTCTTCAAAGAATTCCGCAAAAGAAGGGCTAATTTTCATTGTAAATTGAAATACTTCTTCATTTTGATGGATCATAATGTCATTTTTCAACGATTTCCGTAAAATGTCATTCAAATTTTTGTATTTTTCTTTGAATTCATTTGGAATAACTTGGCTTAATTTTAAGAATTCTTCAATTTTTTGCTTTTTTAATAAATTTTCTTCCAATTCCCGATCGCTAAAATCGATCCTATCAATAAATTCATGTGTAAAATTGCCTCTAATAAATATTGCACTAGCAAATTTTGTTGACACTTTTTTTGTTATTTTGACACCTTAATAATTTTGATATAACTTATGAATTTTAATAAAATAATTTAAAAAAAATTTTTTATTGTTCGATTTTAATTCCAATTTATATTTTTAGTTAAAAGTTAATTTTTGAAAATTTCTAAAACAATTATTTACCCTATTGTGCCAGATGATATTAGTAAAATATAATTTGTCAGATCTAATAAATTTAGAATTTCAAAAAATATAAAAACATTTTTCAATATCTAAAAATTTTTATGTTGGAATACAAATTACAAACTCAGAAATTTAATTTTTAATTATTTTAAAATTTTAAAATATATTAAACCTAATATTTCCGTCCTAATTCGATCATTTATTCCACCGGCGCAAAAGAGTAAATCGAATTGAATTTTTGGATATTCTCTCAATTTCATCCATTCTCCACCATTTTCTGTCATCTCCAATTCAGCTAATTTATTTGGACTAATTCTTTTATTAAATATTTTTTCATCTTCTTTTATTTCTCTTCCATATTTTTTCTCAAATAATCGTTGAATATTTGCCATTTTTTCTTTATGAATCCATTTTTCTACTTCTTTTTTCGATTTTTCTTCAATTAATTTTGAGGAAATTAGAGATGTTCCATTGGGAAAATTTTCTTGAATAAATTCTTCCATTTTAGTTCTGAGCAAATTTCGATAATTCATTGATTTTATTGGCAATCCCAAATAAGCAAAATTTCCAAGTTTTTCGGAATATTCAATTTTCTTAATTTCAAAATAAAATAAAATTAAAAATTTATTAAAAATAATTAATTATCAAATTAAAATTAATATATTTATTAATAAGCAAACGGGTTAAAAAATAAATAAAAACCTTGACTTCCGTTTCATACAACAACATTAAAGAAGATGATGGGAATAATTTCCATTTTTTATTGAATTCAATTAAACTTTCCAATCTATCCTTCATCATCTTTTCCAATTCTTTTAAATAAACATTTAAAAAACTCAAATCCAAATAATCCATATCCGTTTTATACCATGGTAATTTGTCCTTTTTGATTAAAATAATTTAATTTATTTTTTAATAATTTTAAAAATAAAAATTCCGAATATTTTTAGACAAAAATCCATTGTTTATTTTCATCAAAATTAGGAAACAAAGGAAAATAGAGCTAGTCAATATATTTTACCGAATTTTTTGTTGAGCAAAGAAAATTTATGCGAACAATCCATCTGTTATATAAATAAATTGATCTAATCCTCGTGTATAAAATTCGATCATTGACCAATGTGATGGACATTCCGGACATGAAAAATTCAATAGCGGCATAAAGTCCATTAGGGCCACCGCCTTCGATCAAAACTTTTTCAATTTGTTTTTTCTTCCTTTCATCCATTCTATTTAGTTCCTATTTTCAATATGAGGGATATATTTAAAATGTAATTTGAAAAAATTTTTACCAATTTATTTTTCTCTTTATTTTGAATATGCACAGAAATCATTGCCAAATTAATAAGTTCATCAATTTCCTCATTTTTTTCTTTTGAATAATTGAAAATGCTTTTTAACCATTGGAATGATTTCTCTTTTCCATTCTCAATAAATGAATCCAAATCGAGAAATGTGCCTTCCGCATTGTCCGTATATAATTCAATCTTGAATATTGAATTATTATTAATTAAAAATTATATAATATTTTTTTTGGCCACAACGAAATATTTTCATTCAATCAATCTGAGTTTAGGTTTAATTTCAGGGCTAAGACAATAATAATAAAATATTATATAAAATATAAGAAAATATTTAAAAATATTAAATTATTTAAAAATGAGTGAAAAATAAATCCAATTAAATAATACTAATAAAAATGAATAAATATAAAATAAACCATGAAAAGTTTGCAATTAATCACTTCAATATTTATTTTTTTATTTGCCCATATTTTAATTTCCTCCTCATCATCAATTTTTTCCATCAATTTTTCTTCGGCAATTGGCTTTGACAATTTATAGTGGACAAAATGTTCAATTTTCCCAATTAAAATGTCAACTTTTCCTTTATAGAATTTAATCACAAAATCATTTGAGTGTAAATTGTAGCCTTTTTCAATTTCTTTATATTCAGAATAGGTGAACAAAGCTTTTTGCCCTGAATTATCATCAATAATTTTTTTCAATTCTTCAATGCGTTTACTGTTGAGTATCTCTTAATTTTTTTAAAAAAATATATATTCGAATTTGGAATTTATGAATATTTTTAGGTATAAAAAATTTATATTAAAGAATAAATATTAAATACCGCAATTGATGTTGCTCCAAAGGAATAAAATTAGATTCAAAAATAAGCAAATATTTTTCGGCATTTTTTCTAAAATAGAAGTCAAAGTTTGGATTTTTATGAAAAATATTCTTATAATTTAAAAACTTCTTTCTTTCGGATTTTTGTCATATTATTATGGTCAATTCAAATAGATTTGATTTCTAAATTTTTCTATTTTTATATCATAGCTTTTAGAAATCCCTGCATAAATATTAATTTTTAAACTAGTTTGAATTGTTAATAAACCGGGGATAAGGTATATTAAATAATAATAAATAAAATAAATTTGTATTATTTTTGATATGAATAAAATATTATTTCAATTCAATAATAAATAATGATCATTTGGGCAGAGACTCTGTGACATGCCTCTCCCAATATGGTTTACGGATGATCATCTCGCATGAGTGGTCGATAATAACGACATTTTTGGCCATTTTACTCCCTTTTCCCTCTTCAGGGTTTCACATCTGCTGATCAGAATGGACCCTTTCTCTCTTTTATGGCCACCAGCTTCAAAAATGGGTATTCGATTATTTCTGTTTTTGGGCGATTATGTATTGTTGGCAAATTTGCATTCTGCCCTAAAAGTTGCACTTTCCTTAGAATTTGCAAATATCAAATTCAAGTGAATTCTTTTATAAATTGTTTAAATGATGGAAAATATTTGTATGTTAATGGAATAAATCTAACAAATTAACTAGGTATTAGGGCTCAAGGTAAAGTTCATGGCAGGATGGGATTAGGGAGGGGCTAGGAATGGAAATCTTAAAGAAATTTGACTTGGCCAGATTATATGGCCACAAAAAATGATTATTTTCCGACACGAAAAATTTGGGTAAATTAATTATTTTTTTTTGTGTAAATTAATCACTGTTGTACACGGCTCGCCAGCTCCAGTAGCTGGAGTCCGGATCCGGAGCTGAAAATTTGAACTATTCAGGCCCGGAACCGTACTGAAAATTTGGTGTTATAAATCTGGAGCCGGAGCAGAAAAAATTTAGAGTTGGAGCCAGAACTGGTGCCGGAGCTATAAAATACGAAAGGCACAGCACTGAAGCTAATACAAATCTAATTAATACACTTCAATTATATTATTAAATTAATTCTTGAACATTATAATAAGATGTATAAAATTTTTATCCATGTTAAAAACGATTAAAGAAAAGATTTAGAATCACAATTTAAAATGCCAAGAAATTTACTTTTGTAAATAATTTTTGTTAAAAAATATAAACAGCAAATCATTTTGCGTGGAGACATCTGTTGATAGCAAGTTTTTTGGTTTTTAGATGATTTTTCAAAAGTTCAAACCCAAATAGATGAAAATATGGAATACTAATTAATTCAAAAATCTTCATAAAATGCAATTTTTTCCACACTGTTTTTCTGCCATCGTTTCAATTCATTAAGAATATTTTTGACTAAATCTTTTTCACATTCGATCTGTCCATGGTTGTATTTTCTGACAAATTTAGCCACATTTTCAATGCACAATCGACCTGCGAAAATAATTCATATCATATTAATGATATATTCAACAAAAAGCATACCATTAGAAAGAATAAAATTAATTTCATTAATTTAATAAAAATTTTTCTAATTAAATTATTAAATTTTTTGTATAAAAATTTTTAAAAAATTGTCTTTTTATTCTGAGAAAAAATTGTTTTAAACAATTTTCATTAAAGGTTGTCTAATTCATTTAATTAATTCATTAATAAAAAATATTCAATTTATTTTTATAATTTATTTATAGTTTACCTATTGAAACGGCTTCACCAGTAAAAAAGTGCATATTCGCATTGGCATCCCCAATTGCTGCAATAATTGCTGAATGTTTAATATTATTGGCCGATTTGTTTTCCGGCTGCATTCCTTTGCCATTTAAAAATAATTTGACCGGATTTTTTGCAGTCAAAATTGAAACACCAAACACAGATATATCATTTGGAGCAAAATTAATTTTGTTCATATCAAATTTGCCTGAATTTCCATTCTCATCCAAATTCAATTGAGTGTTTTCATTAATTTTTAATTTTTCCATTTTTAATAAAGTATAAAAAATAGCAGCAAACCATTTTCTCAAAATTCCATTTCGAAATTGTTGAATTTTTTCGGCATTTTCTAAATCTGTCTCTTTTATTTTATCAATTTCTTCAAAGAATTCCGCAAAATTTGGACTAATTTTCATTGTAAATTGAAATACTTTTGCATTTTGATGGATAAAAATGTAATGTTTTAATGATTTCTGCAATATTTCATTCAAATTTTTGTATTTTTCTTTGAATTCATTTGGAATAACTGGGCTTGATTTTAAGAATTCTTCAATTTTTTGTTTTTTCAATAAATTTTCTTCCAATTCCTCATCGCTAAAATCGAGCCAATTCTTAAATTTATGTGTAAATTTGCCTCTAATAAATGTGGCACTAGCAAATTTTGTTGACACTTTTTTTGATGTTTTGACACTTTAATATTTTTTATCAACAGATTAAAATGGTAATTTTTATTTTCTATAAAATTTAAAATTATAAGTAAAATAAATAATTAAATAAATATTATTATTATAATTGAAAAAATTTTTAAAATAGAAATTATTTAACTTATTTACCTTATTATTTCCTATGATATAAATAAAATAAAATTTTCATATTTCAATTTATTTAGAATTTCAAAGAATATAAAAACAATTTTTGAACATTATAAAAATTCAAAAACAATTTAGTTTAATTATTCATATTAAAAAATTTAATTTTTTAATAATTTATTAAAATATATATTTTAAACCTAATAATTCCGTCCTAATTCAAGGAGTAAATCGAATTGAATTTTTGGATATTCTCTCAATTTCATCCATTCTCCACCATTTTCTGTCATTTCCAATTCAGCTAATTCATAGGCACTAATTTTTTCATTCTCCTTCAAAATTATTTTTTCATCTTCTTTTATTTCTCTTCTATATTTTATCTCAAATAATCGTTGAATATTTGCTATTTTTAAACCCTTCAGTAAATTCTGTGGGGGGTGCGGCACATCTCGAATTTTATCTCAATGCGCAACCATACGATTGGGCTGAAATTTTGCCCAAAGATTCTTGGACATGTGCGCAACAATTTAAACAGAAAGATTTTTCACGGCACCGTTACGACCTCTCCTTGAAATTTTCAAAAACGGTTTAAAACCCATATTTTTTGAGGTTTTTCGACCATAACTCGGTGCGCTTTCAGCGCGCTAACGTGCGCCCGACATATATTGTGCAGTTTTGAAAGGCGCGTCGAATGAGCTATCGATCTCGAAATTTGGACAACATGCCACAGAGTTGTGCCGGTCTCGAAAGTTCGGCACAAAGTGCCAAAATCGAGATTTTTCGAATGGAACATTTTTATATGTCATGTGATATACCATTCGAAAGCCCATGAAAAACTGAGTAAAATGATGATGATTGGGCTCGCTTAGCTCGCGCTGCAAGCGCGCGCGCAGCGCGCGAATACCAAAAAATGACTAAAATGAGGGGCGAAGCACCAAAAATGACTCAGAGGTGGGAAAAACTAATAAATATGAACAAAATTATAATGTTGGGTAAAGTGAGCGAGCGAAGCGAGCTATGGGGGCGCGCGAAGCGCGCCGGCTGTTCGTGGGTGGGGGTGTGGGGGGTTTCAGGGGGGAGGGGGAGGGGGTAGCGAAGCGAGGCCGAGGCTCCCGGAGCGAGGGAGGCCCGCGGAGCGGGCCGACCGAGCGGAGGGAGCCGAGGCCGAGCGTAGCGGACCCCTCCCCCTAACCCCCCTGACCAACGAGAAAGTACAAACCGAAAAAAAATAAATAATTATGAAGTATAAGTTTTATATTATTAAAAGTGTATTTTTATATCTAATCTATAAAGAATGAAAATATTTCTTAAAAATTTTTATTAAATTCCGCAAAGTTCTGTAGAAAAATTTTGATGTAATAGAATAATATAAGTAAAAATATCTTAAATCCAAATTTTTGGGATTTTTTTAAAGTTGCGCAAAAAAGTTGCTAAGCACAATTTTGTTGCCATGCAACTTTATAAAAAAAATAATATTAAATTCAGAATTTACATCCTTCATTGATATATATTATTAATTTATTTCATGAATAAGTCGCGCTCGCTTAGCTCGCGCCTAAAGGGGGCGGAGCCCCTAAACCCTCCAAAAGGGGGGCGAAGCCCCCCTAAACAACAAAAAATGTACAACTCTAGGAAAAGGTTTTTAAATACTGAACAAACATAATCACCACCACACTACATGATGGCTGTTAAAAATAACTAGACCCGGGGCTTGCCCCCGGGTCTAGTTTTTAATTAAACCCTTCAGTAAATTCTGTGGGGGTTCAACAAATAAGAAAAAAATGTCTAGGCTAGGAACTTCGCCGAATTTTAACTGAATTCGCCACCGTGAGAATTCGCTGAAAATTTGCACAAAGAATCTTGATTTATATGCGCACAATTTAAACAGAACAAATTTTTGGGTCACCGGCCAAATCTTAGGCACTTTTGTCAAAAATATCTCAAAAATTGGCACTTTTTTCGGTTTTTTGGCCATAACTTTCTTCTGTATGAATGAAAGTTTGCGCTCTTCCTGTTTTTAGATGCAGTTTTGCGAGGCGCGTCGAATGAGCTATCGATCGCGAAAATCGGTTCACTGGCCGAAAAGTTGCGCAGGTCACGAAATTTCGGCATAAAATTGCCAATATAGGGGGGTATTGTTGGGAGTCATATAAATGGTTCATGTAATATACCATTCGAAAGAGCATGAAAAACTGAGAAGAATACAAATTATTTCACGAGAAAATATTAATTTGGAAAAAAGTTATGACTAAAAAATAAAAATTTCTTAATTTTTAAGAGTTAGACTTGGTTCGGAGGGTATAACTTAAGTGTAGTTTAATTAATTTGACGCAAATTTAGTATCATTTGATAGAGCTCATCGAGACGCGTGCATTGAGCCATAGATTAAGAAATTTGGTTAAGCACCCGAAAAGTTGTGCCACCTTGAACATGTGGGTACGGTGTTTATGGCATTTTTTTTCAAAATGAAAAAGAGCCGGAACGGTTTTTGTATAACTCAGCAAGTTGTATATCAAAATGCTCGCCAGAATATGTGCTTTACAACGCGGGGTTGCTTTCCAGATTTGGCCCACGGTGCGCGAAGTTGCATGCCGAAAACAACGGCACCCTATAAGGGGTGAGGGCCAAGTCATATAAATGAGGGGCGAAACCCCGAAAACTACTCAAAAAAACGATAAAACTTATAAATATGCCTAAATTAAGAAAGTTGTGATAAGTTGCGATGAGTTGCGGAGCAACATGGTCCATAAAAATGGGGCGAAGCTCCCAAAAACCCCTCCCAAAAATTCCCTCGAATAAATATCCAATTAAAAAGTATACATCTAGGAAATGGTATTCAACGCACTGGCTGTTAAAAAACTAGACCCGGGGCTTGCCCCCGGGTCTAGTTCTCTTTATGAATCCATTTTTGCGCTTCTTCAATTAATTTCACAGAAATTTTAGATTTTCCATTGGGAAAATTTTCTTGAATAAATTCTTCCATTTTAGTTCTGATCAAATTTCGATAATTCATTGATTTTATTGGCAATCCCAAATAAGCAAAATTTCCAAGTTTTTCGGAATATTCACTTTTCTTAATTTCAAAATAAAATTAAATTAAAAATTTATAAAAAATAATTAATTATCAAATTAAAATTAATATATTTATTAATAAGCAAACGGGTTAAAAAATAAATAAAAACCTTGACTTCCGTTTCATACAACAACATTAAAGAAGATGATGGAAATAATTTCAATTTTTTATTGAATTCAATTAAATTTTCCAATCTATCTTTCATCATCTTTTCCAATTCTTTTAAATAAACATTTAAAAAACTCAAATCCAAATAATCCATATCCGTTTTATACCATGGTAATTTGTCCTTTTTTGATAAAAAATTATATTTTAATTAAATTATTTTAATTGTTTTAATTTTATTTTTTTATAAATGAAAATTTTAAATATCAAAAATTTTATTGTTTTTAAATTTTTGGACCAATGAAAAATTGAGCTAATCAATCTTTAATATTTTACCCTATTTTTAGTGGTGCAAAGAAAATTTTTGCGAACAATCCATCGGCCAAATAAAGCGATTTGCCTATTCCGTGTGTATAAAATTCGATCATTGACCAATGTGATGGACATTCCGGACATGAAAAATTCAATGGCCGCATAAAGTCCATTAGGGCCACCGCCTTCGATTAAAACTTTTTCAATTTGCTTTTTCTTATTTCCATCCAATGTGTTAGGTTCCTAATTTTATTATGAGGGAGGATAAAATTATTTAAAAAAAATTAATCGAAATTGAAAAATCAGTTATCGAAAATATTAATTCTAAATATTTCTATAGGCACTTCAAATTATATTTAAAAAAAGAATTAATACTATTAAATATTAAAAAAAAAATAAATCGAATCATTGAATTAAAAAATTCAATGAACATTTTAATAAATAATTTTTATATTTTTACCATTTCATTCTGCTCCTTTTTATTTTGAATATGCGCAGAAATTATTGCCAAATTCACAAGTTCATCAATTTCCTCATTTTGTATTTTCGATTTATTGAATATTATTTTTAACATTTTGAATGGTTCCTCTTTTCCTAGATTAATAAATGAATCCAAATCGAGAAATGTGCCTTCAGCAATGTCCGTATATAATTCAATCTATTTATATTTATAATATAAAATTAATATTAATTAATAAAATTGTTTTTAGACATTTTATAATATGCCAATACTCAATACGGACTATTAGAGCTCGAAATCTGATTTAGAATTTAAGGTAGGCCAGCAGGGCTAGGATTTATTTTATAGGTGTTATTGCAAAAACGTTGAATTTTTCAATTCTATGGAATTGGACACATATGTCCTGGGTCGCTAGTGGCCGGACGTATGTGGCGGACGGAAATGTCCCTCGCCGCCGTTCAGAGCAGATGATTTTGAAGTGAAGGGTCCCTTTTCATAGATGATTAGGAATATGATTACAGACTCATGATAACGTATCTATCCCTCAAAAACCCTAACCCTGTTGCGGATTTCCCATGGAGATCACCGTCGTAAGTTTTCCCAATAACCTAAAATATCTGCCCTGTGGTACTACTTAAGTACTAAAATAATTTACTACTTAAGTACTAAAATTTAAAAATGATTAAATTTAAAATATCCCATGAAACGTTTGCAATTGATTACTTTTATATTTTCTTCTTTATTTGCCCATATTTTAATTTCTTCATTATCATCAATCTTTTCCATCAATTTTTCTTCAGCAATTGGCTTTAATAATTCAGAAAATTGATTAAAATATTCAATTTTCCAAATTAATTTTGCAACTTTTTCTCTATAAGATTTAATCACAAAATCATTTGAGTGTAAATTATTGCCCTTTTCAATTTCTTTATATTCAGAATAGGTGAATAATGATTTTTTCCCTGAATTATCATCAATAATTTTTTCCAATTCTTCAATGCGTGTGAAGGTTATGCCTTAAAATTAATTTAATCTATTTTAAAATATTTTTTTGCTTTTAAAATTGATTTAAGAATATAAAATTATTTAATTTATTAATTTAAAAAATAAAATGAAAATTACCGCAATTTATGTGACCACAAAGGAGAAATATCAAAATAAATAGCAAGATCAAATAAAGCATTAAATTTTTTGACATTTTCTATTAAAAATAAAAAATTTTTTTAAAAAAAAAATATTATAATTTATAGATGATAAAATTACTAATAAGCAGAGCTGTGTCCGATCGACTCCGGCTCTGACTCCAACTCTAATTCCATATTCCACTCCGAAATAGGAGTCGGAGTCAATAATTGAAAAGGTCGGAGAGTGCGGAGTCAGAGTTGGAGTCAAAATTTTCAGTGACTCCGGACTCGGGCGATTCGAGATTTTATTAAAAATAGCCTTTTTTACTTAATTTAAAAAATTTTCCCTTATAAATTATTTTCAATATAAATTTTTTAGGTTTATTTGGATTAAAAATGAAATTTTCTTTCCGAAATTATATGAATTTTGGAAATAGATGTCAATTTTACAAAAAATGACCAGGTGCCAAATCGGATTATTTAAATCAAAAAAATTTTCTGCGCAGACAAACTCCGGAGTCGCGTTTTAGAAAGACTCCGGAGCTGGAGTCCGAAAGCCCGGAATCCGGAGTCGAGTCGAAAATTATGAAAAGCAAATTATTTTTATTTATTAATTACAATGGCCTGAATTTTGATGTACTTGTTTAAAGCAATCTCAAAATGCTTAAATTTTTAAAAAATTTATTTTAACTAAGTTTTAAGCCTTGAACAATTCACCGCTTATTGATGGAAGTTAATGAATGAATAAATAATAAAAGAATTAAATGATAACAGCAGAGCTGGGTCCGACTCCGACTCCGACTCCGCTCCGGAGCTGGAGTCGGAGTCGGAGTCGAAAATTGAAAAGGTCGGAGTCCGGAGTCGGAGTCGGAGTCAAAAATTTTGAGCGAATCCGGACTCCGGATTTTTATTTAAAAAATTGTATTTTTTACCTAATTTTTTTAAAAAATTTCTTTTTTCAAATTTTTTAAAATTAAATTTTTTGGTTTATTTTGACTAAAATTGAAATTTTCTTACCAAAATTATATCATTTTCGGAAATAGATGTTAATTTTATACAAAAATGCCCTGGAGCCAAGTCGAAACTACTTAAAAAAAATTTCTGCGGAGTCAAACTCCGGAGTCAGAGTCGAGCTTTAGAACGACTCCGGAGCTGGAGTCGGAGTCGGAGTCAAAAATTGGAAAACCCGGAGTCCGGACTCCGGAGTCGGAGTCGGAGCTAAATTTTTGAAAGGTCGGAGTCCGGAGTCGGAGTCAAGATTTATGAAAAGCACAGCTCTGGATAACAGTAAAAATAAAATATAAATTATTATTTGATGTGAAGGAAAAGCCATATCCACCTAAATAATCAATAAAAATGCACACATCCTCATAGAAAGGGATTGGATGTTAGATGGAATATGTATTGCTTTCTTAATAAGCCTGTTGCTCGCGCTCGCACTCGGGTTTCCTCCCGCGCTCTGGCTTGGGGGCTGGAGCTCGAGCTCGGGGTTTATGAAGTCCGCACAATCACTCGGGCATGCTGCTCGAGTTTGGAGCTCGCGCGTGTGCTCGCGGCTGGAGTTCGGGGCTTTCGCTCGCGACCGAGTCTGTTAAATCTCACTGGCTTAAAAAATTTTAATTGTGAAAATTTTCTAATAAATTTTAATATGATAGAGCTTGACGAAATCTATTGAATGATATGAAAAACAACTGAGAAATGGTTAAATTTATAAAAGTTATGGCCAAAAATGTAAAATTAAATAAAAATGTTTTTATAAAATTCCGTAAATCATAGTTCAAGAAAGGCTGAATCAATCCATTAGCCATAAATAACATTCGAAAGTCAACAGTGATCGAAAATTGGCCCTCTCATTTTCATATTATATTTTCCAACCCTGAGAGCGCGAGCGACTGTGCGTCAGGCTTTATTTACATTAGGCGATTGCCATGAGGCTAAAGGATGAAATGGGGGAGATCGGTTTTACTTGTTAGTGCTTGATCCAAACTTTATACCCCATTTTATAGAGCTCATCAAGACGCGTCGACTGATATATAGTTTGTTGAAGTTTGTTACAAAACTAAAATAGTTAAAAACCAAAAACTATAATATGGTTTAAACGGTTCAACTCTTTTAGTTTTGAACCAAACTTCAACAAACTATGTATCAATCGACTAAAGTTTGATTTTCTATAATCAAACACTATAGAAGGGAATGTAAACTTTCACCCAGAGATGGAGCCAATGATGGTCCACAAAGTCCAAATGAGACCTTCAAATTAGTCAATAAAAGGGAAAATTGGCCAATTGTCAAGCTATTGGTTGGGATATGGCGTGCAGGGATGAATTTATTCCCTCTTCAGCTTCAGCCATCACCTATATGAATATGAGGGAGGCAAAATTACACACAAAGTTCATACGATCCTCTAAAATAAATCGATAAGAGGAAAATCTCCAATTTTTTAAGGCAAAAAATCAAGAGCGAGGATTAAATGAGAGACAATCATTAATTGAATTATTATAAAAGAATGAAATATTTTTAATTGTAATAATAAAATTTTAATGATAACAATAAATTATAAAAAAATTCAAATTTCATCAAAATTATTAAATCGACGGCATAGACGGAAAATGGGTGCCTTTTGCCGCATTTTCTCCAATTGTTTATTATAATTTGATGAATTTGTCCATTCATTTTCATCCTCATCTTCAATTTTTTCACATATTGGCTCTTTCATTTCTTTCAGCTCCAAAATTTCTTTCCTTTCTCGATTTTCAAGCCGAAATTCGGGAATTCTCTTTTCCATTCCAAAAAGCCAAATTTCCCATTCAACTTGATGTGCGCCATTGTTGCCAATGAATTCCTGGAATATTTATATATAATTAAAATTATTCAATTTAAATTCAAATTAATGAATGACTCTTTAATTTGTTATCTATTCGGATTTATATAAAATAAGAAAATTTCAATAGGTCTACAAAAATTTTCATATGGTAATTTTGGAAGATTATCGAAGAAATATGACTTTTTGTACTTATGATGGTGGTAAATATCGGTCGGCATTGGAGATTGGACTTACCAAGATACAAGATTAGCATAAATTGAACAAATATAGGAAAGAAATTCGTGCTTAACCTACCTAATTAATTAGTAATTATCCTTTTGAAAGGACTCGATTTTTTATTCTAAAATTTAATAAAATTATTTTAAAGCTAATGGCAATTAAATATCTTTTCAGTGAGAATTGTCAATTTTTCAAAAGAATTGATAATACGTATATTAAAAAAATAATATATTTGCATTTTTTTTAACTCACTTCCTTGACCACTTTAAACAATTTGGCCATGCATTTTTTCCATCTTTTCACATAGCTTCGAGAATAAATGAGGAAATCGATACGTCTGCATTTCCAGCGGCTATTTTCGGGCAATGGTTTTTCCAACCAACTCAAATAGGGACGAACTTGCAATACTAAATTCATTACATCCTCCAAATGGCCAACAGCATTGAACAAAGGGGAATTGGCCAAATTGTAGCGAAATTGACTATTCACATTGTTAAAACTATCCATAGAGAGGAGGCGGCATTTTGTGAAAAATTCCTGGCATTCATCTGTGAGCATTTCAAGTGAAATTGCTGAAAAATTAAATTGCTTTATAATGGTGAGTAACCGAGTTGGGTGTAAAATTTGTTTTGCAATTACTAATAAGTTTATAATAGAAAATGGTATTTGTTTCATTTGTATCCTATTTTTAGGTCAACAAGGAAAAAAGTGAAAGTCCCTTTTTGGGTCATCAGGAGTGTTATCTTAGGATCATTAGGGGTCATTCAGAAATAGGATAATATCACGGATATCCGTAAATCATCTGATCATAGCCTTTTAGTCCTTAGAATCCAAAAAAGGACCCTTTACTTTTTCCCATTCTCAACAGCAGCTTATTTAGAATTTATCGCACTCAATAACATAATGAATTTCTTAAAATTTAAAAAAAGCTTAGTTATAGAGGGCATTTTATGCTTTCGAAAGGTATATTCTTTTCCAACATGGGTTATTCCATCGCCAAGTTATACACTAAAAATTAATTCCGATACTCAATCGGCGCTAATTAAATCCCTAACCCCTCCTCCCCACTTCGCGAACATCTTTTTTAAATTCCTAACCATCTCCGTAGTGTTGTGAAATTTCGTAATCAATTCGCGGGAAATTAATTCGAGTTTTTGCAAGGAATTCGGGTGATTCCGCCAGACAAAGAAGCCGTAAAAATGTGACCATTTCAATGCAGAAAGGTGGATCAATGTCGAGTAAATCAAGTTGGCGGACGAAAAGAGGAGGAGGCACAGTTGGCATTGGCAAAGGATGGCCATGAATTTGCTTTTGAATTACGAAATGGCTGGGTTTTGAATGCCAACCGAGTTCAGATTGAATCTACAAAAATTTTGAATAAATTAATTTTTTTAGTTTGTGTAATTAATTTTATTATTCTATTGTCATTATTCAATTTATATTTTTTCTAGTTATTTTTTCATAAATAAATAAATCTTTACCCGTAAATAGGCAATATTGACACGTCTGGCTCTTTCATTGAAGAAGTCTTCGACGGCTAATTCATAGAATTTGCAAACCAAACTGACGGATTCACCGAGGAATATGCGGCTTAAAAAGCAGAAAATACCATTCAAAACTTCGGCTGGCAGAAGTCTGAAACAATTTCTTTAAAATATTTATTTAAAAATTTCAAATTACCCAATATTACTTTTCTAAACTTACATCATTTTCTCCTCGGAAATTTGCTGCTCATTTGACATATAATTAAAATAGATAAAATGGTAAATAAAAGGAGTGACTAATTTTAATTTCCTCCTCACTCATTCAGAAATGTTACATCATTTTTAACGGAAAGAACGAAATTAGTTCGAAAATTGTGAAATTTATTAGAGAAGTGTTTGGCCAACGTAAAGTAAACTATTTTTGATCTTTCATATTTATTTGTCCTCAATTTTTTCGCTCCCCATCCCCATCCCCACTAATTCCTCCCTAAATGTCTCAATAATAAATCTTTTGGCCTTCCTCACTTTATAATAGATAAAAACGTTTATTGATTTGGTAAAGTGTTTTATGCAGCAAAAATGAGTAATAAATGATTTGCAATATTTTTGGCCACAATTTGGTTTTTTTAAAGACCAATAATTCTCAAATTTTAAACTAATTATAGATTTAAATTGAAGAAGAAATTTAAAATATTTTTATTTATTCATTGGACACTTCAATTCCTTAAAAATGATATCAATCCATATCAAAATTTAAAAAATTCCAGAGCAAAAATGACTGTCAAAAATTTGGGTATAAAAATTTTCCCCACATTTTCTGACCCATTCTTGTCCATTAGTCATGATTTTGAAACTGAACGTGATCCAAATGGAAGTGGTTATATGCTAAAACAGCCGGAGAAACTAATTTTTAAACGATATATTTTCAATGAATTCTCCCAAAATGGAATTGAATTTGATGAACGAATTTTGGAGGAAAGGGCCATAAAGCGATGGAGGAAAGTGGAAACAAGTATGCAACGAATTGAATTGAACGAAGAAGTGATGGAATTTTTACGAGATCAAAAACAGAAATTCATGTGAGTTGAAATTTTTCAAAAAAATTTTTTCATGCATTAATTCGGATCGTTTTTGCATCTAATTTTTTAAAAAGTTTCCGTAGTAAACATTTTTAGCGCCAGGGTTATGATAGGGCCGGCAAGGGCTAGAGTGGGGGAAAGAAGGTTAGGGGGGCTTGGCCATAAACTTGTTATGGCCATAAGTTTTTTGGCCATAAATCACTGGGCAATGGGCCAATTTAATTGAACTAAACTTCCATTAATAACTTTTTTCCTGGACTATCGAATGGTTTATTGAATCCCATATCTAAACCTAACACAAAAAATTTCTACGGAAATTCTTTTTTCAACAAATTAGATGCAAAAACGAACCGAATTAGATCATGAAAAATCTTATTGTTGAAATTTTGATAAAATTGAAAAAAATATATCCATTTTTGTCATTAAATGGGCATAATTGCCATTGAATAATTGAGGAATTTTTTATTTAATTTAGGAAAAAATATGCTTAGAAAAGAGTGGCCTAAACCTATGTTTAAAAAGGAAAAGATAAATAAATCAAGAAAAAATGTCATAAATAATTATAAATAAATAATTAAAAATTGTATTCTTTTGTTAAATCCTAAAATTGACCAAAAAAAATACAAATTTAAGCGAAATAATTTTGCGAATTCCTTCATGGGAAACATTGAGTGCCGGCAGTGAAGTTCTTGGCTATGAAAAATTGACCGAATTTTTTAACCTATTCAACGGACGAATTTACGCATTGGACATTGTGGCAGAAAAATTCATTGATTTGGAATTTTTATTTCGGCACAAAACAGTGTTCGGCTGCCCCCAAATTCAAATGGAATTTTCGGATGAATTTAACAGCTATGGGTCGCAAATTCCATCAACACAGGTGAACAATAGAATTTGAAAATATTTTTTGGAAATAATATGAAAAATTTACAGAAAATTTTCAATTTTTGTTAAATTAAGAGAATTTATTAAATTTGCTAAAATTTTTAAAAATATTTTTACTCAGAAATTTTGAAATTAATATAAATTAAATAAATTATTTTTTACACGAAAATAAACTCATCAAAGATATTAACCATGGAACGGGAACATTGACAATATTTTGACTTGGCTTTGGCATCCAACATTGGGCAATGATGATGCCGATGGACAACCATATTCAATGTCTGGAATTAATCGAAAATTAATATTCAAATTGCATTGTGATTCATTTATTGAATTGATTGAGTCCATCAAAAAGGTAGATTTATAATAATTGGAAAATTAATGAAAATAAATTGATAAATAGGAATATTTTTACTGTGTTAAAAGTTGTCCATATTATCAAAAAATGGATTAAAATCATCAATATATTTTTGGAATTTTTATTATAAATCAGAAATATTTATTTGTTACCTCATCTAAAAAATTTTTATCATTTATTTTATCATTTTTAACGCTTTTAAAAATTTATTTTGAATTTTTAAAATATAACAGAAATTTCTTCAATCGGAAACACCAAAATGTGAGCATGGATTTGAGGTGATTTCCTGCATGGATGTTGGCGATCAACAATTTGAATTGACCAATCCCTCTGGTGACCAAATACTCCAGTTATTAATTTATGAGAATGACGAAAATTGGCCACATATTCGACAGCATATTTTTCGGCTTAAATCCATTGGTCAAGAACAATTGGAATGGAAATCAGTAAGGAAAAAATTATGAATATTTTTTAGCCATAAATGAGAAAATAATTAATAGATTGACAAAAAAGTGCATAAAATGGAAATTACCAAACAAATTCAATTGGCCAATCCAAATCACACAGAATGGAAAACGGATGTAGTGCCAATGGAACCTAAAAGGCTGGCTGACTTATTTGAAGCATTTCCCGAAGCCAGTGTAAATTTGGAACTCAACGGCTCATTAAAGGAGGATGAGGGCTTGATGGAATTTTTACAAGCAATTAGCCCATTATTTGAGGGAGCCACGGTATGTGGAATATAAATCAGAATTTAAAAATTAATAATTGTCAAATGATTTCAAAAATTAATTTAAAAAAATCTGGTTTAATAATTTTATTTAGCTAAAATTTGACCATAAGAATGTGCCAGAAATTGAGAATGAATGGTTTGAACAAATTTTGGCAATTTTTGCGCATTCAAATCGGATAGACACCCGAAAATTTCACTCGAATCATCCGGCAATGGATTGTCAGGAATTTCGAAAAAAAGAACCGATTAATTCGGAAGAAGATGCACAACAAATTGCGGAATGGTTGTGCAAACCGAATGGAAAAAGAAAAGCCCAAATCAGCATTAACGAAATTCCAATGCTTTTCAATTTCATTGAAACACTTACGCAGGCAATATTTTACAATAAATGAATAAAATAATTCAGAAAAATAAATCATTACCTTTTAAATATTATTGATGGTCAATTAATTAATTTAAGAAAAAATGAAATTTAATTCCCAAGGAATATAATTTTTGAATTTATCAGTTTTAATTCCATTTTAATCAAAGGAAAATGGAAAAAATACCCATTAAAAATAATTTTTAAGAATAACCATACAGCCTTTTTCCATTAAATTTTTAGCAATTCCTACAAGCTCAACATCCTCTCGGTTTTGAATGCCAATTGTATTTGGGTCCGGACGAATTGCAGGACGAGGCACTGGAATGGGGTGGATTTTATGTAAAACCGGATGAAGGCACATTTCGTATGGATAATTCGCGAATTGGCGAGGCATTGGTCTTCAATGAGTATTATAAACCGGAAACTTTTCATAAAACTGCAAATTTTGTGCTAAAATGTATACGGTAAGATGAAATTTTTATTTTATAATACAAAAGTATATATTGAATTATCAAAATATATTTATGGATTCCTTCTTGTAGAAAATTGGGATATGGAGAAAATATTTGCAAAAATAATTCCAAATTATTGCTATGAAAATATTTTTTAATTTATAAATAGAAAATTAAAATTTATTTTTCAGATCCAAATCTACCAACGAAGATGAGTCACATGAAAAATTGGCTAAAGAATTCACAACAAAAATTAAGAAAAAAGAAACAAGGCCGATGGAAATTCGTTGGTCCTTTTATTCAGCCTTTAAAAATGGCCCATTTTGAACCATTCGATATCGAATATTGATATTAAATATTTTGTCGTTGTATTAAAATTGTTTTCTTTTTTATTTATTTATTATGATAAATTTATTTTACTAGGCATCAAAATTTACATAAATGAAATAAAAATAAACTAATTGGAAAAATGAGAGGCTTATGGTAGTACAATTCGATGCAACTTGACGAGCTCTATTCAATAATAGGTTTGTGAATTTTGGGCAAACCACTAAACAAACCATTATAAACTTTTCTCAATTTTCAATTTTTTTTTTCGCAATAAATATTTCCCAAATAAAAATATCAAAAATAAATCCTCGATCAAAATTTAAAGAAAATATTTTTCAAATATGTATTTCCCTTGAGCAATTTCCCAATCGCATTTATTTCTCCTTTGGCAGTTTGAGCTTTGAGGGCCATTAATCAATTCAAAAGTTCTTTGTCATTTCTAAAGGCTAAAATTTAAATATGTGACCGCAAATGGGAGAATATGGAATAATACCCAACACATTCTCCATCAATCTTTCATTATTATTTCATTTTGAATAAGTAAAGTACTATTATCAACATTTTCAGTGGATCAAAAACATTTATAAATTAAAATTTATTGAAATATTAAATAATCAATCCACATTTTCCATTCATCTTTATTTCTTAAAAATAATTTATAATTTAAATTATACAATGAATTTTTCATATATTGTTTGGCATATTTCAGATTTAAAATTTTACAATTTTATAAAATTTAAAATGGATCTGAATGGCGGCTGCAAAAATAATTCAATTAATTTTGATGGTAAAAATAAGTTTATTTAAATATTTTAAAATTGATTCATTTTAGAAGATTATATGGAGGAAGAAGTTAAAATGGAAAAAAGAGGGTCTTATGAATTTGGAAAGGAAGATGAAGAAGGAGAATTGAATGATGTTGATGAAATGGAAGAGAATGACGATGAGCCGGACTTTTTGGACAATTCTGGCAAAATCTGGGATTTTGCATGCGAAATTCAGGATAAACGACATTTGAAGAAATGGTGTCGAAAAATGGGGGCAATCATTGTTAGCAAAGGTGCTACGTCGTTCCCCAAAAAATGCAAAAAGGGCGTTCCCCAAAAAAATGCAAAAACGGGCGTTCCCCAAAAAAATGCAAAAACGGGCGTTCCCCAAAAAAAATGCAAAAATAAAAATTTTGTAAATGATATTTGTAATATGATTATTTTCAATGCATGAAATTATGTAAAGTTATGGTTAGGGGCGGCATGGGATCTAGGGGCTAGGAGTTTAGGGGTTCGGAGCAAGCGGGATATAGCAGGATATAGAAGGATTAACGTGGATAATGGGGGAATAAGCCGGATTAAATCTATTTAGGGATTCAGGGCAGGATGACCAATCAAGAGCCATCAGTGGCTCCGTATAGGGATTAGGGCCTAACCCTACATCTATTTCGGGGCTTAATCCAACTTAATCCCCCTATATCCACCTTAATCCCCTACCCTTTATCCGGCTTAATCTCGCGCACTCTCCGGGCCTCTGTCACATTTTCCCGATCTCCCACAGGCCCTCTGGGCGATTTCCCATCCATTTAGGGGCTTAATCTTCCTATATCCAACTTAATCCCCTTGGCTTAATCCCCGCACTTCTTTTTGACTTCCGCTCATCCTTGGAATGTTTAAAAACCATTTAATATGGTTTAAATGATCAAAATAGGCCTTAGGAATTGAGCGAACTTTTTACGGGTTAAAAGAATTGAAAGTACGGTTTAAAAAAATGTTCCTACTATTTTTACGGGTTAAAAAATGCACATGCATTTTAATTTTGATTAAATTATATAAATTAAGATAAATCTTTATTTGGCCAAAATTTGTGAAGCTTTAATAGTTTTTTAAATGGTTAAATTGAAAAAAATATTATAAAATTTTGAAAAAATTAGTTCATTTTATTAATTGAATTTGTAATAAGGCCCACCCAAAATTAAGAAAAAAATTTTTTATTTTTGCATTTTTTTGGGGAACGCCCGTTTTTGCATTTTTTTGGGGAACGCCCATATCGATCGATTTATTTTTGCATTTTTTTGGGTAATGACCTACCACGGTTAGCAAAGATGAAAAATTGACTCGACAATATGAATGCTCCATCGAAGAATGTCCATTTCAAATTATTTTCCTCAAGACATGTTCAATTGCCTACACTCGGAATGGGCATAATCATGGAGAGGAAAATGAAGAAAATATTCAAATAAAACAAGAAATGGTAAGCAAATAATTGTCATATGGAAAATTGAATAGTAGCAGATTTGTTATTAAATTTTAGCGAAAGTAATTAATTTATCAATACATTATAATGAGTTGAATTCGAATCATCTTTTTATGCAAAATAAATATAAAACATCTAATTCTAATATTAAATATTTATTTAATATTGAAATATGAACCATTTTTCAAATTTTTAAGCAAATCTATAATTCTAAATTTATGCAAAATAAATTTTTAAAGTCATACTAATCCTTATTAGCTAAACGAAAACGTTTTAATAAATATTTAATTTTTCCTCTCCTCTGATCCAAATATAAATTATTTGTTATTTTAATTATTTTTAGGCAGATGAACCCGACTATGTAGATTACCATGGCAAACATTGGCCTTTTTGTGCTCGAATTGGTAAAAATTGTTCTCAAGGCATATTCCGCGAGGAATTTGGCTTTACTCAAATCCAAAAGAATAAAACATATTTATATTTGCATTGTGGGAAGAGCAGACCCGCTGTTGGTGGTAAATGCCGATTTGTTGGAATCTATTTGGAAGAAAATGGATGTTTATATACACGAGGAGAACATGAACATACAAAGAAGGGGGTATATTGAGTGGATAATTTTAATAAGTAAACTTTTTCTTTTTTGAAGAAAATACCACAAAACAATGGCGACGATTATGAGGATCATTATGGCAAAATTTGGAAATTTTCAGAAGAAGTTGGCGAAAATATTCAACCCGAAATATTTCGGACCAAATTTGGATTAACAACACACAATTCATACCAACTAAAGTTGATTTTACGTTGCCCAAAAATCGGAATCGATGGTGGAAAATGCTCATTTCGTGGAATTTATATTAAAGAGAATGGATGTCTGTATGTTCGAGGAAAACATGAACACAAATATTAGTTGATGATTGTGGGAATCAGGGTGACCCATTCATCTAACCAAAAATATGGCATAAGCCTTGAAAAATATGGAAAAAATAAAATTTTTCAAAAATATTGTAAAAAATATGGCATTTTTTAAAAAGTATAAAATTTGATATAAATATATTTAAAAACATTAATTCTTTAATTTTTTCCATTTCTTCACTTTCTTTAGCAAGTTTTAATTCTCAATAATGACAGCGCAGGGAAATAGACCCAAAAATGGCCGCGCAGCGTAAAATTAGACCCAAAAATGGCCGCGCAGCGTAAAATTTAAGCCAAAAATAGCCGCGCAGCGTAAAATTTCAGCTAAAAATGGCCTCGCAAAGAGAAAATTTGTTCAATTTGCCAAGTTCTCAAAAATATGGCAAAATATGGCAAACGTCAAAAATATGGAAAAAATATGGCGAGATGGTCAAAAATATGGCAAATGCCATATAAATATGGTATTTGGGTCACCCTGGTGGGAATAAATGATCACTATTATGTCACATTTATTCAATTTTTCCCTAATTATTTATGATGAAATTTGGTAAAAAAATAATCTTGCCGATAAAAAAAATATTTTCCAATACATTATCTAGTATAATTATAGTTTGTCCTCTTTTCAAGAAATTTCCTTAAAATTTTATCAAGCATTTATAAAATGTTCACATAAAAATTCAATGCAAGTCCATCATAAATAGCTCAAATTGAAATTATGAATTTTAATAAAATTCCCCTTAATATTCTTCATCACATTCATCAAATTAATCATTTCTTCATTTTGCCTGAAGACAGCACTGTCCATTTGGTGCGCAACGATAATCGCCCGAACATTGGGTGTTCCCATTTGCGTTCATGCTGAATGTGCATTCTAAAAAATGATTAAATATTTATAAAAAAAAAATCATAGAAATTTTATTTAATTTTTAAATTCTTCGAGATTTTCATAAATAATTTTATTAATTATCAGCAAATTTCGCTTCTATGCCTATTAATTATTTTTCGGGTCATTAATACAGTCTAATAAATAAGAAATAAATTTATTAGAATTTGATTCAACAATCATCAATGATTTCGATTTGACAAAATTACAAATAACTTTTATCATTTAAAATTAAAATTTTTAATGTTGATTCTGATTCGGATACTGCAAAAAAAAAGAATAGCTTAGGTATAGGTAGGTATTTTTTTAAAATTCAAAAACAGATTATTAATAATTCTTTATAAAAATGGACATTTTTAAAGACAAAAGATTGACTAAATATATACTTATTTATAATTCAGCTAATAACTCACGATTTGTGCACTGTGCCTGTGTGTTATTGTAGGGTTGGTAGGGCGGTTGCTGATATGATGGTTGTTGATAGGGTGGTTGTTGTTGATAATAAGGTTGCTGCGGGGGTTGCTGATAATAGGGTTGTTGTTGTTGTGCAGGTTGCGCATAAGCAGGTTGTTGGACTGGTTGCTGATATGGGGAAGGAACAGCGTTTGGGCCAAGCAATATTTGGGTCAAGGTTTCCTTATAGAGGATGGGCCAAATTTTTTACTTATTAATTTTAACGAACAATTAAAAAAGATCAAAAATTCTAACTTTTGTTTTCTACTATATATTTTAATATTAAAATAATTATTTGAATTATTTTAAAATATCCTCTATTTGATTATTTTATTTTCTAAAATTAAAAATTGAAATTGAAGGATAAATAAAATACCTATAATACCTTCAATAAATTGTTCCCATTTCCATAATAATTCGGACTTCCTCCTCCATTCACTGGGCCATTATTATTATTATTGTTATTATTTGGCAAAGCATTCGACCCAATATTAATATTATTCGTATTTGTGTTCACATTCTTTTCATGGCTGCCATCGTTAGAATGGCTTGCCGGTTGGCCATAATATGATTGTGGCGGATAATATGGATACGGTTGTGCATACGGATATGAATTTGGCTGATTTTGTTGCGGCGGTCCATGTCCATATTTGATACAGTAACCTTGCGAATCATGGGCGAGACATTGAAGCATGTAATATGACTTAAATAAATCAAATAAGTTAGATTTTATAAATATCATTAGGCAGATAGTAGGAATTATTACCGTAAAGATGTTAGTTTTAATTTGCCCTAAAGTCTTAATCTCTTGATATCTCTCTAATAAGCTGCAATTCCAAATTTACTAATTCTACAGTATTTTAGTGTTACCGTACCTGTGGCGGTTGATATGATTGCAATTGTTGTTGAGGATAAGTGTTATTTGGTGGTGGATAATAGGGTTGCGATTGTGGCTGTGGTTGTGCCTGAATTGGTTGTGGCGGTTGTTGCTGAGGCTGCGGTTGTTGCAGTGGCTGTTGCTGAGGCTGCTGTTGCGGCTGTTGCTGAGGGGGCGGCTGCGGCTGATTTGTGTTATTTGGTTGCGGTGGGCTCCCATAGACCGGTTGATAGTACATAATTTGTTGACCATTCGGAGGCTGTTGTTGCGAAATTTGAGGATTAGTATAGACGGGTTGACCGTTGTAATAGACTGGTTGTCCATTACTATCATAGAGTGGTTGTGGATTATTAACCTTGAATTTGGGGGAGATGAGCTATAGAAGCATTTTCGTTATAAAATAATTTAAATGGAAAAAATGAAAATGTTTTTATTGTGTCCAAAATTGGCTTTTTTGACCAAATGAGCTTCTTTTTTAAAAATGTTGCACTGGATTTTGAGAATCTCGGCTTCAAGGCAATTCAGAAACTTGTGAATTGGCTCATTCGACCCGGTATGGTCGATTTAATATATGAAATTTTAATTTCAGACGGTTTTAGGGTTTAGGATTAGGCTGTGGGTAGGGCTAGCTGAAAATATTTCTAACCAAACTCATATCGGTCTCAAATTGAAATTTCTATCGATCGTGCCGAATCGAATGGGCCTATTCTCCAATCTGTAAAAAATTCTAAAGAAGCCGAGATTTCCATATCGGCCACCCTAATAGTCTGGCCTCATATTATAAACCCATTTGAATAGGTTTTGTTAGATGGATTTTAATTAACTTAAACATTAATCGAATCAAATTCTGGAAAAAAGCTAAAATGCAGGTTTTAAACCTTTTTTATTAATTTAATAAATAAATCTCAATACTCTTTTAAATAATCTTCTAAATGAGTCATTAAAATGGTTTGAAACATTATAAAATTTATATCCAAAATGATCTAACCGGTTGTGGTTGTTGCTGTTGTTGTTGTGGTGGTTGTGGATTTTGAGCCCCAACAATGATTATCACCAATAAAAACAATAAAGTAATTTGCAGCATTTTTCAATTTGATAATCTTTTGGACTTTGTGGATTTTTTTGTTGGAATTGGATTCAAATTTCAAATAAATAGAATAAAGTGGAATAAAGCGAATTCATAAAATTGTGAAATTGGAAACAGATGAATAAATTTTATTTTCATTAGGATTAGGATACTTTGGTCCGTAAAATTGACGCACTTTGCCTAAATAAAAATTGGGAAAAAGGCTGAATAAATAAAAACCAAAAATTCTCTCGAAATTAAGTAAAATTAATTTGAATTTATTAAATTGATTTTTATAAATTAACATTTAAAAATGTAAATCACATAAATTAATAATAGATAATCTTGAAAAAATTAGAACAATTTCCAAAAAAATAGTTTAATAAAAATATTCTTGAAGCGTGCCATTTCTTTGCCATTCTCAGGCAATTTATTAAGCATTCCCATTACTTTTGGATGCTTTAAAAAGCGAGTGGCTACGAAAAAATTTTAAAATAAATTTTTAAAAAATGAAAAAATATTTGCAGGAAGTGGGATTCGAACCCACGCGGGAATACTCCCACTAGAAAACCCCGTCAATTTGGGCAAGCCAAAATCGCTTGAGTCTAGCGCCTTAGACCACTCGGCCATCCCTGCAGCTGAATGGATCCTCTTTTATTTTATTCATATCATTGAATGAATTAAATTAAATTGTTGATAGAATAATAAAAGGATGGAAATTTTCACACTACAATTTAAGTTAACATTAGCATTTAATTTAGCAAATTTAGTACCATTTTATATTAATTATAATTAAATATAGAAAGATTTAGTAAATTTGATAAAATTTGTCAAAAATATAAAGAAAAAAGGAGTAAAAAACAGACCAAAATCTACCAATTTTATCTTTTGGTCTTTTTCAAGTCAATTAGATCCATATATTGCCAATTTTGATCAAAACTTTGCATAAATCCATTCTTTTCTCGGAAATTTTCTTTTTTTAAACTAAAAATTAACCACAAGTGAGTGAAAATATTTAATAATAATTTAATTGAGAGAAATGGAAAGAATTGTTCGTTTTCGTTTAAGTAATTTAATTAACTTATTTAGTAGTACCTAATAATGAATTTTAATTTTTTTACAATGATAAAACAATTTATGCATGTAAAATTTTATGATGATATATTGTGTGTTTAGAAAAATGAATGGAAATGTCAAAAATGTCTTTTCATATGTCAAATTTGTATATTTGAGATTCTTATGCGCAAAAATTGGCATCCAAGAAGGTCTTCAATTGCAGAATTTCCGATGATCCCTCTTTCAAACAAATTCGACGATGGCTTTCTTCTTTCATCTTCTCATTCACTTCATTCATCAATTTTTGTTTATTCGCCAATTCCATTGCTTTTCTTTTTGCTTCTTTCTGTCCTTTATTCCTGTTTTCAATCCACCATTTTTCATTCCAGCCTTCCATAATCATTTCTGTCGTTGCCTTCTTTTTATTGAATTTGTTCTTCTCCATTATTCGACTCTTCATCCGTCTTTCAAATGTCTTTTTCCTCAATACTTTTTGCCGCAAAAAACTCCAATCAACATTGTTTCTGCGGATGATTTCCTTCTTTCTATTATTCTTCTGCCTCGGTCGTTGCGTCATCAACATTTCGGTTAATGCCTGAATGTTTGTTGGAATCAAAATTTATCAAAAATTGGATATTTTACGCTTAATTAGGGGATTTTCGGAATTGTACGGATGCCTTTATCTGGGCAATTTTGTGGCAAGAATATGCTCATTCAATTCAGCATGGTCGATTTAGTCTATGAAATTTCCATTGCAAACCGGTATTAATACCTAAGAAAACCGGTTTGGGTTTTAAACCATAGTTCAACTTTTTAATAAAAATTATCCCAGTGCGTAAATGAAATTTCATAGACTAAATCGAACATTCCGAGTCGACTGATCCTATTTTAAAAAATGTGAAAAGTAGAGTAGCCGAGATTTCTGGAATCGCCTAGCTAAAGCCCGGGAAATGCCTAATCATGCGTGAAAGTTGTAAACAGATATAAATGATACCTTTTTCTCCACCTGCTGCTCCTTTTTCATCTTCTTCTCATCAATCTTATCCTCTTTCTTCGGCCTCTTCTCATCCTCCCATCTTTTCAAAAATGTCTTCAATTTTCGAATTTCCATTGATTCTTCGCCCAAACCAATTTGACGGCGGCATTCATTCAGCAGCGGGTGGCAAAATGTGCGTTTAAATTGATGAATGACCTCTTCTTTGGTCATCACAAATTGTTGCAATTTATTCATGAATTCAACACGAATTGTCACGGCATTTTTGCTTTTCTATTAATTAAAAAAAATTAAATTTAGAATATCATGATGAGGGCAAAACTTGGTGCCGTAACTCATCAAATACTGAACCAAATTTAATGATTTTAATATCAGATTTAAGATCAAACTTTTGGCTGTCTAAAAATATTAATTTTATTTAATTTGGCTCAGAATTGTTCGAATTCTATTCAAAAAAACTTCATATATTTCGTCAATCTATAGTAAAAGTCATTTAAATGTTTTATTAGGCATAATTCCATCAATTCTGAATCAATCAAAATAAAATTAATGTTATTAGATAGCCAAAAGTCTGCTCTTTAATTTGATAGCAAATTCAATAAAATTGGTTCTGTTCTTATTCTTAATGAGTTATTTTAAAGACTCCATTGTACCAAATCGGGATTAAGGTTAGGGTGATTCAGGGATATGGGATATTCCAGGTAACCTCTAATGAATTATGATCCTAATCCTAATGAATGAGCAATAGGGAGGCCTTCCTTTACTATTTGCTTTCCTAATCAAAAAGGGGAATACGAACTTCATTATTAATTACCATTTGGGAGTATCCCTATCCGTCATCCCTCATATTGCCAAAAATGTGTTTACCCACCTTCAACGCGGCACTTTCTTTTTCCAATTTTGCCCAATCATAGAGAAGGAATAAAATTATCGCATAAGCATGGGCTCGAATGGCTAAATCAATCAATGCCTTCATTTGTTGCGGATTGATTTGCAATTGCGATGAAAATTTATCACGAATTTTGGAATATTTTTGTTTAATTTTCTTCATAGTTTGTCCCAAGAAATTCTTGAAAAATATAAAATTATTATTTATTATATCTAAATTTCATTTTTTACCTGCCGTTTTACATCGGTTTTCACACGTTTTATCAATTTGGCCAAAGAATTATCGACCATCAATATTTTTCCCAGCTAAATTTTAAAAAATAAATAATCAATAAAATCAATAATTAATAAACCAAGTCTTTATTTTCAATCGATGTTGAATTTCGATTGCCATTTTGTGTGGTGAAATTCAGTTTGACAAAATTAACTCTCCCCTTTTTCAATGTCTTCGAAGGACTTCGATTCCGATATTTGCTGACATGATAGCCAAAATCTCGCGGATCTCCATTGGTGAAAAGGAATTCATATTCGTCTAAAATTTGGTTATTTATTCTAGGATAGTAGGTATTGATTTGATTTGTCGAAAAATGGTAAAACTGACGAAAAGATTATATATAAAGATTCAAAATATTGTCCTAGATCAAAAAACCATATACCCATCGATAGATCTCGTCAAGACGCGCCGATTGATATATAAATTGTCATAGTTTATTTTGGTTTTGAACCAAAACCCATACAATGGTTTAAGTGGTTTAAAAACCCTTAATTTTTGATCAAACCATGACAAAATATATACCATTCGATGCGTTTTGATGAGATCTATCGCTTAAGTTTAAGGTTTTGTTGGTATAGGACCAAATGCTGAACCGTTTAACTTTTTTGGACAATTTCAACATTTTTTTTGACATTTTCAGTAATTTTTTCGTCAAATTAAATTGTATCCAATCCAAAAGTTAAATGCTTACTAATTTTTGATGAAATTGGAAGAGACAGGACAGCCAAAAATGAATTTGTAAAATGCGAATATTTCATCCGAATTTTGCCAATCCAATTGTCCCAAGAACCCTGAAAAAAATTGATCAATTTGATAATGATAACTGATAATATGACTTACAATGAGAAAAATAGCAGAATTGTTGGCCTTTCCTTTTTTGATTTCTATGAACACATCAACAATGTTTGAATCTGGCCCAACAACTTGACAATTTGTATTAGCCAATTTGGTGCTCTGCCAATTTATTGAAGAAGACATGCTTTTTAGCTTATTTTGTACAATCAGCCTATAATAAATTTGGAGTTTGTTTTATGCTTTTGATTAATTATAATTATATTTATTGTTTTCAATTTACAAATTAACAGAAAAATTTTTTATTTTATACATAATTAGTAATTTGTAAATTAAGAATAATGGGATTATTGACGATTTTTAGTTATTTATTAAAGAGTTTTGTAAAATATTAAATAGAATGGAAGGAAGGTTGAGGAGTTTTCTCTTTTCTCCACATTTCTATAAAATGATAGTCTGAAAATAAATACTAGATATTTTTTGTTAGACATTTAAAAAAGCGAGATTTTCTTGTTCCTTTTTTCTTTTTCTTTTCTATTTATTTCTAATTTTTTAGAAAGAACTAATATTTGGTATTGGTAATAAAAAAATTGTTTAACAAAAATATTGTTCAATTGGTAATAAAAAGTAAAAACACAGGAATTGGGCAATAAAAAGATTTATTTAATTGGCAAATTTTAAGACCAAATATCTAGGCCTAAAGCGTTAGGGTTTTGGCCTACTTAAAGTTTTGAGTTAAAAAGAGATCAGAGATCACATGTCACATCACAATTCTCACCATTCAGCAAATCAATATTTTATAAACTTAAAAAAACTATTTTTGCTCTCATAAAATTCACTCTATATTTTATCGATTTTAATATTTTTACAGACTTTTTAAAATACTGCAATTTTGACACAATTCTTTTAATTCTTTTCTCAATGTCATCATCTTTATCTAGAACAAATAAAAGATTGGGAGCAAGTTGGCCGACTACCTCAGACATTAAGGTTTGCATTTTGTGTTTTTGTTTAAAAAAAATAGAAAATGTTTTTATGGTTCAATAAAATGTTTAGAAGAATAAAAGCAAAAATAGAATGTTTCACAAACAAAAATATAAAATGTTTTAAGACAAAGAATTTTACAAAAAACATAAAATGTTTGATAAACATAAACACAAAATTTTAGAAAAACAATTTTTTTATTATCTATTAATTAAAAAATTAAGACGGAAGAGCAATGGAGATCGGGCGAAATTGCTGCCCAACAAGGAATGGATAAACCAACATCATCATCAGCAATTTGTAAGCAGGAAGTAGAAGAAGATTTGGAAGAGGAAGAGAGCGTGGAGGAAATTGAATTAGGAAATTCGAGAGAAGAGGATGAGGCAATGATTGAAGAAAATGGAGCACCAGAGGTTGATTTTAGACTAAAATTATTTGTATTTTTGTTAATATCCCAAAGTTTAAACTCTACACATTAATCCATTCGCGAGAACTGCTGGAAAAAGTGATTTGTCCATTGGAAAATATGCAATTATTAACTATCCAACATTCTAAACATCTTGCGACAGTGCAAAATTGTTTGGTGGCATTTCGATTGCAGAAAAATGAGAACGAAGATAATTTGGTTAGTTAGTTTGTTCACTGATTGACCGGTATTTTGCGAATCGGAGGCAACAAGCTACTTTCGTTTAATCCTGACTCATTAAATTAAATCCAAGTTTTTTGAGATAAATCTTACAGTTTTAAAGATTAAAATTACAAATTTTTTAAATATTTCTTGAAGAAAAAAATGACAAATCAAATATATATTGGTTTATTGAACAAATTATAATATAAAATATAATTACAAATTTAATTTTTCAAATAAAATGTCCGCCAGAGGAACCTTATCTATACCTACCCTAATAGATACCGCGTCAGTAAATCTTATATATCAAAATACTCATTGGTTTCATTTTTAGAATAATTCTCTTTACAAAATTATTTTTATTTTACAGTCAAACGGTTTGTACATTGACCAAATCAACAATGCCAAAAATGGCGAAATTGAATTCAAGCATTTGGGCCAATTCAAATTCAACTCAATTCAACCGCACAATGGGCCAATTGGGGATGAAGATTTTGAGAAATGGCTGGACATGCTCATCCATGCTGTGAGTTTTTAATGTTTATAATTATATACGAATTAAATTAAATACTTTTATCAATAATCACTTTTCTATTGACTAATAAAAACATTTTTTAGGGCGAAGAATTGCCAAAAATCAAAGAACCTTTACAAAGGAAGGAGAATCTTATTCGTCGCCTTTATTCTATTCCACAAAAACTCTTCAGCGAAATGTTTGCCGGAAAACGACCTCCAATGGTTCCATTCTACAATGACATTTCATCAATTATTCTACAATTTTCGAATTGCAACAAATTGCTCAAATTTTATGCTTCTGATTTTGTTAACATTATAACTGGCCTATGCATCCAAGTGGACATCACGCAAATTGTAAGTAAAAATTATAATAATTATTTGCATTATACTAAATGCAGGTTTTCTTTAAATGGACCATAGCCTTTTAATCCTCTCTTTTTTGAGGCCATTTTCACCAGGGCTGGGTATCGTTATCGTATATCGTGAAATATCGTGTTTTTGGCACATATCGTTTATCGTTATCGTCTATCGTTTTTCCGGGATTATCGTGCGAAATACACCCCCTAAAAATGACTTTTCGGAAGAAAAATTTTTTGATTTTTTGAGGACAAAGCCATTTTTGGCTTGAATTTTTCCTTGGCAGGGCCATTTTTGGCTTGAATTTTTCCTTGGCAGGGCCATTTTTGGCTTGAAATTTTCCTTGGCAGGGCCATTTTTGGCTTGAAATTTTCCTTGGCAGGGCCATTTTTGGCTTGAAATTTTCCTTGGCAGGGCCATTTTTGGCTTGAAATTTTCCTTGGCAGGGCCATTTTTGGCTTGAATTTTCCCCTGGCGGGGCCATTTTTAACTTGAAAATTTCCCTCGACGAGGCCATTTTTTGGTAATTTCGGTCATATCCCAAAACTTGGCTTTATAATTAAAATTTAATGCAATTTTTGTAATCGATCATTTAAAATAATAAAAAAGTACAAAAAATTAGAAATCTGGCCATTCTTCCCTCATCATATAATTTTGGCTATAAATGCTAAAGCCCTAATGGACTATTAGCTGCTTATAATCAGGCTTTTTGTTTTTTTAAACAGCTAGACAATATTTTATTAATTTAAGAAAGGGTTTGAAAAATTGTAAACGTTAAAAATTTTTTTTCATCAGCACTATTAAAAAAATTTTGATTTTAATTACTTAGAAAAAAATTTTAAAATTAATCGTTATCGTTTATCGTGAAATATCGTATTTTTGGCCCATTTTTTTATCGTATCGTGATCGTGTTTTGGAAACCTATCGTTTATCGTTATCGTGTATCGTTTTTTATTTTTCGATTTTGCCCAGCCCTGATTTTCACCCTTTTAATATTTCAGCACAAGAAATTGTACATATTTATTTCTAGGAATTTTTGATTGATGAATTTAGCATTAGTTTTTCTATTTTTCATCCGGGGATAATTCCAAAAAAGATTAAGACTAAAAGGCCAATACCGTCCGGGGTCATTTCCACAATTTGTAAAGGGCGGTACAAATATGGGCACCTCCACAATGGTACAAATATAGGCGTATTCGAATTTCGATTATAATAAATCAGAAACCGGAACCATTTTGTAGATCTCATCGAGACGCGTTGATTAGTATATAATTTATTTTGGTTTTTCCCAAAATTAAATGATATTAAACCATTTTTCAAGTTTTTGGTTTTAAACTCTTTCATTTTGGGGGACCAAACCATAACAAACTATATACCATTCGATGCATCTCGATGAGATCTAAAAAATGGTATAAGGTTTGTAGGGTCTATAATCTATTATAATCGAAAACGCCTATATTTGTACCATTGTGGAGATGACATAGCACCGGCCAATACTATGGTCGATTCGCGATTCCACAATCATGCAAATGCAAATTTAGAATTTTTTGATTATTTTTAATAATAATATAAATTAAATTAAACGCATAAATATTTTAAATTTTAAATAAATTAAATATTTATATTTTCGCTTACATTTGCATGATTGTGGAATCAACATAGCAAAAAGCTGCTGGCTCGCCAAAAAAAATTCCGCATTTACTAATTTTTTTCCAGAATCATTCAATGAAATTGCCGCCATTGATGAACTCTGTAAGAAATTTTTCTCTAATAATTTATTAAATATAAATAAAATTAATTAAAGAAATAAAAAAATCTAAATCTCCTCAGCCCTAAAATCCGAAATCCAAATTATAAACAAATTACTAAACTTATAAATGTTTCAATTATTTTTTTCCAGCTCAAATATATGCTTATTCCAATCTCCAATGTCACCTTTGATGAGCCAAATCCATATCAACTTTATGAGCGTCCTTATTTGAGCAATGTTCTTTTACAAACAGTGAATGAAAATGGCAATGTGATCTGTTCCTCCCAATTCTTACTCTCGCAACAAAAAAGGCCATTTCCTGTGCCAAGTGGAAGTGGACAATTGATTCAAATCAGTCTCACCTTTTGGGCAATGAATGTAATAGCAATTTTTATTTATTAGGATTGTTTATCAGGACTCGGAAGTATAGGAATCTTAAAGAATTCTAATAAGTATTGTTTGAGCTTAATTTAAAGCACAGATTCGTAATCAGCAGCCAAAATTACATCTAGGAATAGGAAGCGTTTTTCATAATTTTTTTATGGGATGGCACAAAACAAAACTACCTGAAAAAAACCGAATTTGTCAGTAAAATCTATTAATAACTTCTTGGATTTTTCTATTTTATTTAATAAATTATTCGAAAATACATTTATGTATTTACAATTATTTAAATTTATAGAACATTCCAATGCCGACATTAGAACATATTCAACGCAAAGCAGCACAACTTCGGGATGCTTTGAAGCTCAACTATAATGTTCAACTTCGGAAGAAAGTCAAAAAGAAATATAGCATAATATTGCCAGTAAGTTTTTCCCGCACCTGATTCCCCGCCTCCCCGCAATCTTTATTTATACGAGATTTTTGCCAATTTTTTTGGATCCTTATGTCAGATTTTTTTATTTAGGAGTAGGCAACCTTGCCTAAAATGGTAATTTAAAAATAAAATAAGTTAATTAAAATGTTTTTAATGCTGAAAAAAAGTTTAAAAAATTTTACTTTGGCGATTTTTAAAATTTCAAACCAAATTTCAAAAAACTGTACAGTGCCCCAAACGAGAGCGGGGCGAGGAGTCCCGCGGGAAATTTTCGAGGAGAGCCTCTCCGTCTCGTTCACAGCACCCTCATTCCCCGCTCTACCCGTTCCCCGCTTTTTCATTCCCCGCACCGCATGCGGGGAATTATAACCCTATTTAAAGTCAAATTTCATGCCATTAATTTTTCAGATTGGACCACCTCCGCTGCTCCAAAACAATCAACCGACAAAAAGCAATAATGATGCGGAAATGAACCTTCCAAGAGGACCCCAACAGCGGAAAGGCAAATGGACCTTAAGCGAGACGAGAAAAGGACGTTATACATGGAAATGGATCATCAAGAAAAAGAAGAAAACCAAAGAACAAAAGAAGAAAAGCCGACAGAAGAGTGGAGAGAAGAGAAAAAGACGCAGAATAGCCAAATTGTTGGCTGCGGAGGAAAAAAAGCGACAAAAAATGGGAAGACAAAATATTTTATCCGAAAAGACCGAGGTCCCCTCCCCCTCCCACTAAACATCCACTCATCGGGACCGATTTTGCAAAGAATGGAAGAATAATTGGAAGCATAAATTTTCAAAAAGAAAAAAGAACATATTTAAATTGAATATTATTTTATATTTGCATTTGATGAGATGATTTTATATTATTTTGACTGTTGTTAAGTTTTTCAAGTTTATAAAATTTTGCCTACCTATTTTCCTTTTTCTTCCTGTACCGATATATTATTATTATAGGTGATAAGATTTTTGATGTTCGAGATCATAATTGAAAGATTTATTTTGGAACGGTTTGATGGTTTATACCATGTTATATAGAATAGAGCGTTTCATTTGTTTTCACTCATCTCACCGGTCTATTCCATTCATTCAACCATTCATCCTGCCACTAAATCCTAGTTCCATAATTCATGATCAAATACAAATTCAACAATGATTAATTAATATAGTAAACTCAAATTTGTAAAATTTATGCATTTTTATCATATAAAGCTTCATATATTATGAAATAGTGATGGAAATATAAAATAAATGTTAAATAAAAGTATAAACTTTTTAGTTACATTAAAAAAAACACCGGCGAAGGAATGAGAAAAAAATTACATAAAATGGAGACAAATCAAAGATGAATTTATTTTGGCTTTTAATTGTGAGTATTGGATTTAATTCAGGGCTAATATGGAGAAGAGGGTTCCGGATTGGGGATGGCTTTGAGCACAATCATGCTGGCCCCACTGCTCACACGAGATGGGGCCTTTTGTTGGAAGAAGTGATTGTCATTTTGGGTCAATGTTTCCTCGCTTGCCGTTTTCCGGTTGGCCGGATTGACTTCCTGAAAGTGGTAAAATAAAATTGTATTTTTTATTTTAAAAATTGCCTAATTTATAATCTAGATTTTATAAAGTTATTTAATTTCATTTAATCAATTTTCAAAGAAAAAAAATATAAAATTTTTCTCATTTCTTAAATTTTTTTTTAAACAAAAAATTAGCTCGACGAAAAAATAAAGAGAAAAAATTCTTTATTAAAAATTCTTTTACCTTTATGGACTCCTTCAAATTGGCAATTTCCGTCTCCTGATCTTGAATGACTTGAAGAAGGGCCTTAAAAATTATTTTTAAATTTAAGCAATAAAAAGTAAAAAACTTTTTAAAAATTATTCTGAATAATTTCTTAATTTCTTATATTAATAAAAAAATTTAAAAAAAAATCTTAATAGCCTTCCTTACCTTCAAATGATTCATCAAAGGAGCAGCAATGGCTGTGAGCCGATAACAAGGCACGGATGGTAAATGCCGTTCCATTTGTTCCAAAGTGGGTTTTTCATCCCCATTCCCCGTTTCTGGCGGCAATTTCACACTCATTCCTTTGTTGATGGATTCAAGAAGTCGATTTCCGTGCACAATTGCGGACATTGCCAATTCTCTGGGTGCCCGTTGTTGTTTTAATTCGGCCACCGAAAGGCCGGTCATCAATTCGGTGATTCGCTCCAATTCTTCAGGGGTGGCATTCTGTGGGGTAAATTATTATTAAAAATTAAATGTATTTTTGTACCTGTTCTTCGCAAATTAATTCCGCCAAAATTCGATGTTTTTCGGCCAAAGCAGCAAAAATCATTTTATCACTTCGCCTCAGCCTCTCAGCCATCGAGAGGACGGGTTGGGCGTTTTCCATCACGGTGGGCTGTTGAATGATGATTTCATTCTGCAAAAATTAGGCAAATATTTAGGGTCCAATTATTTCATAAAATTAAGCTTATAAAAAAATCTATAATTTCTTAAATTTTATATTTGAGTATTCCCGAAAAGCTAAAATATTATTGTATTTGGCCAATTTTATGCAAAATATAATTTAATTATTAAAGGGCCAATAAGATTGGGTAAGATTGGCCCTACCTTACCAAAACATGAAATTGTGAGTAAATTAGAATTATGTGGGGTTTTCTTATATTAAAATAAAGAATTTTATCAAAAAAGAATTTGCTTAATATGCAGAAATGCACATACAAAGTAGGAAAAGTAAGTCCAATTTTGTCAAGTTTATTCCAATTTTGATAAGTTCAGTCAGTGCTAACATTTAAGATGGATATGAACAAATTTATAAATGTAAAATGCCCAAATTTTACTGAAATAAGGCCAAATTCCAGTTTTGAACACTATTAGTAATCAACAAAAAAAAATATTTTTGTTTATCATATTTTTGGTTCATGAAACTCCCTTAATTCCCATCCCCATTAAATGATTTTTGTAATTTTATCAAATAAATATCCCTTACCGCATTGACGAGTGAAGGATGGGTGAGCACATGGACTTGTTCCACATTGGCCATTTGCAATCCACCATTTAGTCCTCCTCCTTCTTCAATTCGAGCCCGTTGGGATTGCGGTGGGGTGGATTGGCCGGCGCCAATTGGCTGTATTAATGGAGAACCCGGTGGTGCCATTCCATCCAGGAATATTTCCGCTGCTGCGGTGGGCGAAGAACGCGTTACGGATACTTGGTTCTCGATTAGTCGAAACCATCTAATTTAAAAATTATTAAAATTTATGGAAATATATAGCAATTTATAACGAAAAATTATATGGAAAAGGGAGAATTTTTAAAAGTAGAACAGGAATTTTGTGATTTGGTGCCTAATTTTAGGCTTAAATTAAAGAGGATGTAACCTATTTGTTAAACGATATAATACCATTTGAAAGTCCTAAAAATTATTTATTTCTGAAAAAAACTCTGTGAATATGAATATTGTTTACCCGACCCAATAATGCCCAAGGGCTTTTCTTATTCATCCTACTGTACACCCACTTTTTGCCTAATCATCCCGTCACCCTATCAATCAAATACTGACCCAATCTGCCTTTTTAAACCCGCTCCGATTCCCCAATAATGTTCACTTTTCCCCATTATTATCATCATTTATTTTTCACACTTTTCCCTCTGAATAAATAAAATAAAGAGTAAAGTGTAGAGTAAATCTTTTGTGCCCGGGATTGGGCCCCTGGACCCCTCCGGGGGTCCGGCAAAGGTCCTCTCCCAAACACGGGAATGGGCATCGTAGGGTCTTCACCCTTACAAACTCTTTTTAAAATAAGTGGTATTTCCTTAAAAAATTGAATTTAGTAGTCAAAAACATGTAAATTTTTAATTAAAGTGGACTTTAATTTAAATTTGAAAAGGCTATTGCTCTGTCAAGCTAGGGGCCGAAATAATGGTAAAATGTTGAAATTGGTTTTAAGTGAAAAACACTTCTATGGTTTCTTTCAAGCGAAGCAAAAATAATCAAAAAATTATAAATTTTTTTTGTAAATTTATTCATAAAATAAGATTTTGCAAATTGCAAACATACGTTTTTCTCTCTGTGGCGGTTTGTGCGACCAATTCGAATACCCGTAAATCGCAAGTGTACAGCAAATTGAATGCTCTTTTATCTCCTGTTTTTTCGTCCACTTTGACTGAGGCCAATCGCATAATTGGAATTGTGCCGGCCTAAAAAGCTATTAAAAATAATTTAAATGTAATTTCACCTCATGGATTTTCAGCTGCAATTTTTGCTGATTTGCTGGTCCAGATTCGGGGCCAACTTTGGTCAAAAAGACGAGCAAATGTTCCAGGAGGACAACATGCAAATCCAGCGTTTTCCCTTTGTCTTTGCGCCATTGCAATGGGCCTTCATAGATTAATTTATGCCTGTAATAAATTTTTAATAATAAAATGGATGAAAAAAATAAAATAAACTTTTGTTTAAATCAATTTTTAAGTGGATATTATAAAAGTATTATTATTTTATAATACTTATGCATAACACTAATTGGAGAATTAGTAGATTTGATGGAAAAAAGCAGAAAAAATAGGCCAGCAATTTTAGTTTTTTAAATTAATTTTTTACAATTAATTTTGATAAATCATTTGAATCAAAATATAAGTCTAATAAAATTTATAAATTTTAAATATTAAGTAAAAAAAATTTGGAAAAATTCCCCATATTATGTAACTCACATTCGAAAATCAAATTTCTGGAAGAAATTCTTCTCGCTGCCAGTCATATCCAATCTTCGCTGCAATTCATCCATTCTTTTGATGTTTTCCGCATTCCTTTTTGCACTGTTCACTTCCGAAAGTATTCTTTTCGCGCATTCCACCTTAAAAATGAATTCGAATTTAAATTTACATATGCATAATTCGAGAATTAAAAATAATAAAAATTCAAAATTCGATAAAAAAAATATACTAATTTGTTCAATTCTCAATTTAAAAATATTTTTCTAATGAAAAGCCAACCCCGTGAAGAATTCGCTGTAATTCATCGCTCCCCTCTTTTGTGTATTTTGCAATTGTCTCCAACAAAAGTGGATATTTGACCAATCTTTGCATTTCCACTGGGATCATATCTTTGAGTTGCAATTTCCGGCAAAGTGGATTATTCTCGGCTTCAACCAAGAATTGTGAAAATTGATCTTCCTTTGAGCGAGTGTATCTGAAGATGAGAGTAGGGAATTTTGAATTTTAATTCAATTTTCATATAAATTTTAAAAATATTTTTAAATAAAAGTCTACATTGTGAGAGGTTTCGAGTCCAAAAACATTTATTTAACGAGTAATTATTTAAATTATAAATTTAACTGTGATAAAAAAAAAAATTCCGCTAACTGACAAGTTAGAAATTTAAAAAATGTAATATATAATTTATACTAAGCTTGTGTTTTTTATTTTTTTATTTTCATGAATTTTTCTATTATAGCGAATTGATCACAAAATAGGCTTTTCATCAATCGGTGCAACTAACAATAAATAAAAATAATAAAAAGGGAACAAATAAGTTTTGATTAGTAAATGTCGAAAAAGTTTTTAAATTTTCACAACTAAAAAAAAGAAATCAGTCCATTTACCGTTGCCGAAGTGTGTCCAATGCGTGTTGTTGATTTTGGCAAAACATGGCGGTGGCATGCATCAACCGTTCACCGGCTGGCCCATCGAACATTCCCTCCACCAATTCGCCCACATCTCCGTATAATCCACCCTCCACTGCGCCCCCACGGCGCCACATTTCCATGGCCATTTTCATTTTCTGATGCATTTCCGAATGGACCTGAAAGAAGCAGAGGCAATAGAATAAAAAAAACTAGCAAAATATATCAAAATCGGATCATTTTCGGAGTTTTGGCCATAACTTTTAGGCATTTTGATATCATATTTTACAAAAAAATTAAAATTCAATGGTAAAGAAATTTTACTAATAGTCTTAAAAGATTGAAAAATGGCCGATGTACAAAAATCGGGCATCAATAATATCCAAATCTAATTATTAAATATAAGATTGAATTGTATTAAACTTTTTGTTTTTAGATTGCCCTTTTTAATTTATATATACAAAAAATCAAACAGAAAATAATTTTAATAATTTTACCTGAAGCAAATCATCCAAATTGCCGAATAGCAATTTAATTAATTCAGGTGGGGCAACACGCTGGACGACCATTGGCCGATAGAAAACTTTGTAGAGAATTTTCAAGTTTCGAACATGCGTCCTCTCGGTGTGGAAAAATTCTGTGGAAAAAATGAAATAATTAATAAAATTTAAATTTCGATATAAAAATTTTTTAATATGTTTATAAATGAAGAGAAATACAAAATTAGAAATTAAAAAGGGAAATAAATGTGTTGTAAAATATTAATTAAATTTTTATTAAAATAATAATAAATATTTAATTCATATTCGCTTACCATTGATTACTTCCTGCCTCTTTTTCTCCTTTGGCTTCAAATGTTTCAACACTTCCCAACTGATTAGTGACTCCAAATTGGGAATTTCCGTGTCAATCTAAATTTTAAAAGAAATTCAATTTAATTAGAAATTTTAGAATTTTAAATTGTAAATAAAATAAAATATAAAAAATATTAAATTAACCTCCAAATCGCTGTCCCCATCGGCCACAACCATCCTCTCTACCCGTTCCAACATTTTTCGGGCCTCCTCCTCATTGGCACTTGCCCCAGTCGATGAACTGGCAATGGCCTCAATTGCCCGAATATATTGGGGGAATTCATTGAAGGCCTTAAAAAATAAATAGTTAAATATTTTGTATTTTTAAAAAATTCTTTACAAATATAAATTTTTTCAATGACCTGTTGCAAATCTTGTGCCGAAGATGAGCTACTTTTGAGTGATTGTGCAGATGGAACGGCCAATTGTGAGCCAATTGGACGCTCATAGCCACCACCTCCAATTACCCCATCATCGGTGGTGGAATCGGCGGCGCCTAAACTGCCTGCCCCTTTGCCGCCTCTTTTCAGTTGTTGATTTGCTGCTTCACCCTGAAAAATATTTTAAATAATTTTTAAATTATAAAAATTTTTTGAATTTAAAATTTTCTAATTTTTACAGAAATATTAATTTTAAAAACAATAATTTTTAAAGAATTTTGTATTCTATTTTTTTAATTTCATTTTTAAATACAAAAAAGAAGAATTGGGCCAATGGGGCTCCAATGTGCGTGTGGGAACGGGATCGATGAATGCCGGGACCGGCCGAGCTGGATTTGCGTCGTAGCATATTTTTCCCATCATTTCTTTCATTGTTGCTATTTCGGCGTACAGTGAGGGCACTGCCAAAAATATTGAAATTGAACAACTCCGATTCGGAGAGTCGAGGAATGGTGAAAATTGTGGCGGCACAAATTTTTGACACTGCGATTTGAAGCAAAGATTTTTGGGTATTTTTGATGGGAGAGAAGAAGAAAAATGGTGAAATTAAATAGAAATTCAGGAATAAATGATCTTTTCTATTAAAATGAAATTATATTAAAGAAAAATAATAAATAAATTAATTAATTGCATTAGAAAGAGTTATTTAAAAAAGGAATTTAGGCCTTAATAGAATAGGGGAACAAATTTTAAAAATTGTCAAAATTTTTGAGCAAAATTTATTCATTAGGGAAATCAAAAATACTTTTAATTTACTAATTTTAGATGATTATAAGTGGTTTAAATTAAATTCAGCAAAATATATTAATTGAATTTTGGTTAAATTTCAAACAGCATAAAAACAAATTTAATTTATTTTAAATTAAATTACAAAAAATCCATCAATTAATCGGCAAAAAAGGAAGTGAAAAATCTCAATAGAAAAACGCGATTTAATTGATTTGAAAGAGTCGCAAAACTTTGAGGGGAAAAGCCGGGGGAAAGGTGACATTTAAAAATGCTGGAAAGCATAAAAAGTTTAAAGGACAATTTTATGGGGGCAAATTGAAGAGAAAGGGGGGAAATGAGAGATGTGGAAGGATTGAAGGTGGCTGCGGAGGGTGGGGGAATGGCATTCTCATTGCATCGCGCCCGAGGCGATGAATGAGCAGCTGTGCCCCCCGCAAAGGGGAAGTGTTGAAAATTGAGAGGGCCAAATGGGAGCCGTTCATTTTGGTGGGGAAATTTTAAACTAAAAAGGGAGAAATGGGATTTGGGAAGCCGATAGGAAAGGGCGTCGAAATTCCGTAATTTCAAATTTTGTGGAAATTAAAAAAGAATATAAAATTAAAATCAGTGGAAAGTTCGGCAGAAAAATGGGATGAATTTTTTAAATTTTGAACTAAATTCCATAAAAAAAATTTGGAATTTTAAAATTTAATTAAAATTTTCGACTCAATTAAAAAAGCAATATAATTAAAATGAATTTACTGATTTCTAAAGCCTATTTTGCAATGCAAATATTCAATGACATTTATGCCAAAAAAAGGATTTCTGTAAAAAATGCCAGTACTTTACTTATCGATTATCTGGGAGAAAAATTTTTTAGGTACTTAGGAAATGCGAAGGTGACCCCTATGGATCATCCGGTATAAGGTTAGGGTCAGAAAGGATAGGGTATCATCTCAATCCGTAATCCTAATTATATTTAATCAGTCCCCGGAAAAGTACCAAAATGTTTTTCCTATTTCCATTTATCTTAATAATCAAAAAATTAAGTCAGGAGGCTGAAAATATGATAAAATGAATTTATTGGATTATGGAAATTTAACTCATGATCATGACTGACCAAAAATGCAACAAATTTAGAAATCCATCCTTCCTGTAATCCAATACTTATGCTCTATGCTCAGGGATAGGTACAAATAATAAACCAGCCAGCAGAAGAGAATATGTACAAAACAGAAAAAACCCCGGCGGAAAATACTCAATTTTTAGTCTCAAAATCAATCCCTGGCCATTTTGCTTACGCCAATAGTGGGCATTTAATTTTTATGCTCTAAAATGGAGAGGCTTAAATTCCTTTTCCCATGCAATGGTGTAATTGGCCCCATAAACCAACAACGGCATTTTTGGGAAGGGTATGGAAATGGATGTAGGGATAGGGGCTCTATGGCCAAATGCAAACCACCGGTTCATTTTTTGGCTTCAAATGGCCATACAGAAAATAGACAGGGTATTCGTGCATTTTATTTTGCATTTTTTTCCATTTAAGTATAGAATAACTGCTGGGATTTTGACCGAAAATTTTTTCAAAGTTAGAAAAATGTTATCAATTATTTTTTAATAAAACTTTAATTTAATATTATAATAACTAGATTTTCTGCATTATTTTTTAATTTCAAATTTTGACAGAGTAAAATAAATAATTTTCACATTTTAAATCTTTTTATTAAATTCTTTACACTCTAAAAATGGAAAAAGAATGTTCGCGCAAAAAATTTTCTTCATGTATTTATTTTTGATGATCCTTGAATTGGTAATAATAAGAAGATGAATGTATTAAATTGAATAGAAAAGCAAATTGAATAGTTTATTGAATGAATAAATAAATATAATTCAAAATTTGGGACTGTCTCAAAAGGTGGAATCAAAGAAAATGAGAATTAAACAATAAATGATCGATTTTAGCCAAATAAGAATCGCGAATATAAAATTTAAAATTATTAATTTTATTTTAAATAAATCAATAATAGAACCTCTAATTAAATTATGTCAAGAAATTAATTTTAAAATATTTATTTATTTTTAAAAATTAAATTATATTTAAATTTCTTCATTTTTTAATAGATTATTTCTTTTTTTTTTAATTTTCATTATTTTAAAATTTTAAATTTCCCTCACCTTCATGCTTTGTGATCGTGTTGGCCCAGCATTTGAATGTTTTTTACCGGCACCACCTTCCGTGCCAATGCCCGAATCCATGGATTTTTGTGGAGCCGGCGGTTCGGATGCCAATTTTTTGGGAGTAGATGAAGTGCCGGGGACCGGCTTAAAAGTTGACAAAAATAAATAGAGCAAAGGCAACATTTTTAAGAGGTTTTGCCCTTTTCCCAAGGATTAGAATGGATTAGAGGATTATAGATTTATTAATTATTTTATTTTGATTTGGATTGAAAGGGGATAGAAAAAATAAGGTGGAAAAAATTACTTTGGAACACTATAAAAAATTTTGGCACTAGTCTAGATTACGGGCTGGAAGAGGAAAATGGATGATGGGAGCCTGCGGGCTGCGGGCATAGAGTGATTGAAGGGAAAAGGAAGGATGAGGGCAGCCAATATTTGCAATCAAATGAAGGAGGGAAGGGATAATCCAGAAGCTAAAAGTATACACTAGGGGTTTATGGTTTAGGGCTTTAGGGTTCGGAGGATAGGATTGAACGGAGTAAATGTCGCGAAGCGACGGGAATTCGCATATACCCAAAACATATAAACCAAAACACATACACTAATTTTTAACTTTTTAGAACTCTCCATCCCGTCGCTTCGCGACATTTACTCCGTTCAATCCCATCCTCCGAACCCTAAACCCCAACCCCTAAACCCCTAGTGTATGCTTTTAGCTTTCTGGATTATCCCTTCCCTCCTTCATTTTATTGAAAATATTGGCTGCCCTCATCCTTCCTTTTCCCTTCAATCACTCTATGCCCGCAGGCTCCCATCATCCATTTTCCTCTTCCAGCCCGTAAACTAGACCAGTGCCAAAATTTTTATTAGATAGATCGAAATTTCTATAAATTTTATTGCTTATAGATATTCTATTCACTAAATTAAAATAAATATTCTGCAGTTTCTAATATAATATAAAATTTTAAAATTTGATTTATTAAACTTAATCATTCTCTTTACCTTTTTATCGTCATCTTCTTTTGTTGCTGTCTCTTCTGCTGTGGTTGGCGGTGGCGGAGGCGGCGCATTTGGTGGAATGTCTGGTGGCAAAATTCGTTCAAATTTGCTACTGAACACTGGGGGTGGCAACATGGCTGACTGAAATACATATATAAATTTAAAGAATTTTTTGTCAAAAAATGAGACATTTTTTATTTCGAATTTAAGCATAATTTTTTCCAATGAATATAAAATTAAAGAGTTAAATTATCCAAATATTATTTAAAATAAAATTTACTCATTATTATTGATAATTTTTTTTTGTGCTCTCAAATATTTTCCTTCTCTTCTCCACCAATAAAAGGAACGCCCACATCAGCAGCACCACCCAACCGAACTTTTCATCCTTCTCAATGACTTTATAAAATGCCCAATACAATCCGATGTGGTCTAGTGGTTAGGATCCGTGGTTTTCACCCACGTGGCCGGGGTTCGATTCCCCGCATCGGAAGTTCTTTTTTCAATTTTTTTCTTTATAATAAATTTTTTAATTCAATAATTACTGAAATGTGAAATTAAATTGATTACATATTTTTTTTAAATTTTCCAAAATAAAAAATTCTTACAGAAGAAGGTGGCGATGAGCCAGAATCGAGGCTTTCCAGCCGGGCATGTTGTTGGCAGCGTTGCATTTGTGTGCCTGATTTTCCTTGGCCACCTTCTGCTGCGTCAATCAGTTCTGGTGGAATTAGATCATTGCCATGACGATCAATGCTTCTTGATGATTCTTTAGATGAACCGGCCTGAAATTTTTAAAATTATTTAGTTTTTTTAATTAATAAGATAAAAACGGAAAAATTAATGACCAATTTTGGTACCAAAATTTTGATTATATTTTAATAAGAAATTAATAAAATTAGGCAGAAATATTGCAGAATTAAAAAAGGCAACTTTTTATTTTTCTAGGCCACAAATTAAAATCAATTCTAAAAAAAATTAAAAAATATCAAATTTAGCTGTTTTTCTCTGTTTTTTAGTACTAAAAATTCTAATGTGTTAAAATCAGGGTTGGGATCGATATCTAACTTTAAAAAAAATCGAAAATTGCAATTTTGAAGGGTCAAAAAATTTCTGAAAATAGTAAATCGAAATAAATATTCCAAAATTGCCAAATTTCGAACCGGGAATCGAAAATTGATTCATCCCTGAAGCAATAATTGGAATTTGCATAGACATTACAAATAAATAAGTATATTCACTAATATGGAAATTGACATTTTGACATACTTATACTTACCATTGCAACAACACTGACTGAATGATGTGACCGATTGAGGGGTGGAGTCAACGAAATTGAAGACAAATGACTGGGCAACAATTTGCGATGCCCTCCTTTTTGGCCAGCTAATTCACTCCGATGTGCGTGATGGAATGCGGGTGCGGAAAACAGCGATTCGGTGGGACCACCGAATAGGGATTGACTGTAGATGGCACTGGATGCGTTCGAATCACGATGATGAAGGAATTGTTGATGTTGATGTTGGGGATGTTGATGGCGACCAATTGGATGCAGTGGATCTGTAATTTAAGGGGTAAATACTATTTTCAAAAATAATAATTTGACTTATAATGATCTCAATTTTTAGGTTTTTAATATATATAAAAAAGGGAATATAAATAAATTAATGGTTATATAATTCCCAAGCTCAAAAATGAAAGTGAAATGTTGGACCATTTCAAAACATTTTTCAATATATTATTAGGATTAAATGCCCAATTTTAAATGTATTGATGAACTTTTTAATTCAATATGAGTACTATTCAAAAGAGTTATTGAGGAAAGATATATGTAGTAAGAAAATAATATATTAATTTTTGGGATTCAAAAATTAGCTATTAAAATTTTTCTCACCTTGAATTTGTCGAATTCCTCCACCACTGGTTGTAGCGCTAATCAATGAAGTTTGGGAGCCGGAAACGAATTTTTGTCTTCCTGCAGCAGAATTGGAAATTGATTGGGATGGTTGTGGAATTAAAGAGCCTTTATGTTGTGATTTTTGTTGTTGTTGAGGCCAACAATGGTCAATCTATGGAAGATAATAAATTTATTCAAAAAATGCCATTTTATTTAAGACATTTATAATACTGGATCAAAATATTAATTAAAATATTAGAAAATTTTATGTTAAATAATAACAAAATTATGAAAAAAAATGAAATAAATCTTGAAATATGAATATGATTTGCTAATGGATGGGCAAATAATTTTTTTAATAAATTCTATTACAATAAATAATCCTCTTTTTAATTATTTATTCTGGCCATAATATTTACACGAAAATTTATCCGCTACTATTTTAAATATTTCTCAATATTATTTATTTATAAATGGTCAATTAAAACTTAATAATTTACAATATATATTTTAAAAACATTTTTAAAATACTCAATCTATTTTTTTTTAAATTTAATTTTTTTACCAATTGAGAAGTGCAATTCTTGTGAATGACAACATCGCAATCTTTAAAATGGAAGAATTATTTTTTATTAGAATTTTAATTGAGAGTGTGGAAAATAATTTTTATTTGGTAAAAATGCAACAATACTTATTCCAAAAGGATATTGAAGTAAATATTTTTGATAACAAATTGAGCCGTCGAAGCTCATTGACACAGTCTTTTCCCAATGGAAAAAGGGGGCGAAATATTGGGCCAATCTCTCAAAAATGGTTGGGCTAAAACTTTCTTTGGCATAAAACAAAATCCTCTTCATTGTCTTTTTCCAACTTTCCGGCATCCAATGAAATGGCCGACAAAAGAGAGGCCCCAGATTTTCTGCCCTTCGTGTTTTGGCGCATTCTCCCCCAAAGGCATTGATGATGGATTAGTTGGTGCCGTGCACGGCAGATACATATTTTGCCTATTCCTTTGGTATTGGTGGTACCCTTCAGCCTTCACTATTCTGCCTAGGTCAAAAAGGCTGGTCGATCCCAGAGGGAATTTATGTTTGGTATGGATTTGGGGCCCATCTCATTGACCGTAGTTTTCTCCAGGGAACAATTTTTCATACCATCAAAAGTGGGAATATGAAGAAGCGCGGAGGCGTTTATGCCGAAAAATTTGTCTATGCCATTTTGGAATGAAGAATCACGCGAAAGTATTGTCAATAATATTTTGAAAAGGAGGGATGTTCTTTTCTTGGGGTATTTAAATTTAAATGGTCCCAAAAATTTTCAATTATCAAATAATTATATATTTTTGTAAATTAAAAAATTCATTTTGGGATTTTTTGTTATTTTTAAATTAATTTTTTTGTTCACCGACTTTGGCAAAAATATGCTTGCGGATTGACGCCCCAAACCGCCTCCCTACATTGATAGCAATGAACGGTGAGAAATACGGGTTGAAGATGGAACTGAACAAAAATATTTATTTTTGATATTTTTATTTTATCTAGAAAATTAAATAATTGTAATGTTGTTAAATTAAATTAAATGTGAAATATTATGAAATGGAAAAATAATTTTATTCGGCTCACTTGATGCTCTTTGACTTGAATTTTATTTTTTGACGATGATCGCATTTTGAAGACAGAGCCAGCCGTGCTTTTTAGCGAAGGTGTCAAAAATGTGGGACATTTTTCCAACAATTTCTTAAGAGAAAATTCATATATTAATTACCAGTGATTTTATTTAATTTTATTTTTAGGTCTAATGTATTTTTTAAAATAATTTTTAATTTTATTTAAATTAATATTTTTATTTCAATTACCTCCCAGGCGGAATTATTTGTTCTTATTGCCAAAACAATCTAAAAAAATATTATTAAAACAAAAAAAAAAGAAAATAAATTTTGACCTTTATGAGTGTGGCCACTGAAATAATCAATGCCAATGTTTTTCGTTCACAATTTTCCCAGTCTGGCATTCCTTAAATAAGCAAAATTTAAAATATAAATAATAAAAAAATTAATTTTTTAAAATAAAATAATTTAAACCGTTCAGACTGGCCAAATGGACCAGATGGGCCAATGCCCTATATAAAAGCCGTTCGGCCAAACGAATTTCGCCGGCATGATCGGCCCTTGCCATTATTGCATCCAATTGGGCCGCCTCAATTCCAACAACTTGTTCTTTAATGGAAAAAAATTTTAAAATATTAATAAAATTTTGAATTATTTTTTTTAGTATAAATTAAATTTTTAATTAATTAAAAAATTATTTTAAAAAATTTCCCAATCAAAATGATAAAAATTAAAATCAACAAAATTTTTAAATTTTTTAGTAATAAATTAAATTAAATTTTGTAAATTATTTTTAGCAGTTAATTAATTTTTTAAATTTATTAAATTTAGTTAAAAATTATATTAAAAATATTAACAAATTTTTAAATCATTTTTTTAGTAATAATATAAAATTATTTTAAAAAATTTTTCCAACCGAAATGTCGTTGCTTCCGTCGGAATTGGACCAATTGTTCGTTGATTTGGCCAACGGCCCTTGTCCTCGTTGGGATGAACAATTTTCGGAGTTGATCCAATTGGGTGCCGGCCGCTTGTTGTGCTCCTGTTTTTCCCACATTGGAGGATGCCCTTTCGGTGGATGTGGAGGAGGTGGCACGGAGTATTTTGTCAATTGCCTGGAAAATTTATTCAAAATTAATAATTATTTATTTATTTATTCTTTTAATTAATCAAATCATGTTCAAAACTTTTATTTTACTTGAATATCCCTTTGGGTAATTCCTGGCAATTGAAGTGGGGCACCGGGAATGAGGAATGTGGAAAATAATTCATAAGCAAAACGACGCATTTCTTTCACATTTGCCGATGGATATGCATCGGAAATTAGGTAGAAAAGCTGAAAAACAATTATTAAAAAAATTAATTTCATAATTGATGTCAAAACGAGACTTGGATTATTCATAAACCATTCAAATGTAAAAAATTAAGAAATAAATTTTATTTTTTATTTCATATTTAGGTAAAAGAAATATAATCCCGTTTCAAGAGAATCAATTAAAATGATTTTAGCACTTTCCTTTTTTAACTAGAATCAAATATATATATATATTGCTATTTTTCCTTTTTAATCTAATAACAAATACAAATTATTCCACATACCAAACTGCTTGGATTTGCACTGTTCAAAAGGAATGTGAAGAAAACGGCCATATGGCCGGGACGAGTCTTCAAATCTTGCAAATTACCAAATGGCCCAGAGGAATGCTTAAATAATAAAATTTATATAATATTTATATTTCTATTAATTTTTGTTTAATTTTTAGGAAAGATTTTTAAAAGTTCGTTAATGATTTAATTCCGTGTAAAATAAATATTTTTAAATAATTTTAATTATTATTTTGTAAAATATATTTCACCTCATCTCCATCCAGTCGATTATTTTCATCATTGTCTTCTTCATCATCATCCTCATCTTCCTCCTCCCCAATTGGGACAACATCCGCTTGACCATAATGCATTCCACCGGTTTCAACCTTCAAATGAATAAATAAATTTATTTATAAATATTTGTTTAATAATTTTTATATTCTAATTTGGCATTTTACCCAGCTTCGAATTGGTTCCATTGGTTTTCCAGCAGGTGCCGCAATTTGTTCCGATGTGACAGCTGATGTCGTTCTCAACGATGCGGGCGGAAATGTTTTGCTACTCTATAATAGAAAAATAAAATTTAACCAATAAAATATTTAATTATTATAAAATTTATTTTTAAAAATTCAAATTATTTAGTAAATTTATTAATTTATTTACAATTAGTGAAATTGTTATTTTAAAATTTTTATTATAAATTTTAATTACTTTAAAAGAAAATTAATTTACAATTTTCATTTGCTTCATTTATTCCAATTAGGAAAATTCGTGGAAAAATAACTGATGAATTAATTTGTGCTGTAAATATTTTCTTAATTAAATCATATAAAATTTGTCCATTTTAATTGTGTCTTCTCCACAGATTTATGGGTTTTTCCAAAAATGGAAAGAAAGAAAAGAACCATTTGAAAGTGCACTAAAATTTATGCCATGAATTTTTGGCCACATCAAAAAAAGCTTCAGCCAAATTTAACCATCAAAAAATGAGGCTAACAAGAAAATATTTTGTGAGGGTTTTGGCCGAAACTACATTTATCCGTTTTTGGCCCCAAACATTTTGGAAAAAGCAAAGCAAAAGGAAAAGAGAAGGGAAGGAGAAGATGCTCCCAAGGGAGGTTTCCGCCGCGACATTGGGCCCATTTTGTGGCATTCGATTCCGGATGGAACTTTGGCATTGAATGCAAAGGAAAATGGGGAATAAAGAAAGGGAAGGGAAAATCTTGTTTTTGAATTTGGGCCGCAAAATTTCGCCATGTCTAAATTATAGGGGCGGGTCAATGAAAATGCAGTTTGGCAATTACAGATTTAGGGGAAGGATGTTTTTAAAATATTGGGAAATTTTTGAATTTTGTAAGAAGGTTATTATAAAAAAATATTGTTTTTGTTTTTGTAAAATATAAAAAAATTTATATTTACAAAAATTTGGTTTTTTATTTCATTTAAATTTTTTTGGAACTATTATATTATAAGAAAGCTAAATTTTTTTCTGTTATTTAAAATATAATTTTATCGGAAATAACATTAAATTGTATAAAATGCTTATAGAAATTAGAAAAAAAATTGTGGCCAACAAAACAAAAGGATGAATCCAATTAAAAAGGTAATTAATCCGATTATGAATTGGATTTTGAATGAAAATGAATCAACATTAATTATTGAGTTTTGTACCATTATTTTCTCCTATAGAACCCCAATTATATAATCTCTTCCCTCATTTTCATTCATTATCCACTTTATGCGCCAATTTTCTCAACACGCTTTTTTCGCGCATTTACCCAATGGCGACGAATTTTTGGGCTCTCAAAGAGGTAATAATGTTCCAACAAAATGTTCACTTCCTTCTATTTGTTAACTATTTAATATTTCAAAATGAATGAAATCTAATTTTTAAATTTGTATAACAATTAGCAAAAATTCCTCAAGATATATCGAATATTTAATTTTTTTTTATTTTTCTATTTAAATGGGAAAGCGAATGATGGGTAATGGTTAATGAAAGGATGGGATCTCTTTTAAAAACCAAACTTGCTATCGAATGGAATTTTTCTTAAAGTGATTGGGAGTTCAGCATTCAGCTCCTTTACTGAATAAATAAATAAAATTTCAAGATTTTGTTTTTAAAAATTAGAATATCTCCAATTTCCCTTAATATACAATTTAAAATTGTTAATTGCTTACTCGAAATCGTTTATGAATTGTGGCCGGAATATGGACATTATGATGAAATGGACAAACGAAATTCAAATAATAATTTTTTTGTGCCATCAAGATGAATAATTTTTTTAATTCTATTAAAGATTGATATATTTAATTTCGAAAATATTAATTTTATTTAAAATGTCTAAATTTTGTTGGCTATACACATTTTATGTCATTTGCATAAACCACAAACAAAAACATATCCATTTTCTTCCTCAAATCCATATTCCCTCTAAAAATGCATCTTTTGTCTGGCCCAATGTGTTTTTCGCCTCATCAAACCCTGTTGGACATTTTTTGCTGAACCAATTTATGGATTTTACGCATTTGGGGGATTGGCCACAAATTAAATTATTTGGTAGAGAATAGAAGGAGAAAAAGAAATGACAAAATATTATAGGAAAAATTTTAAAATTTTTTTGACATTAAAAATTTAGAAAATTTGAAAATTAATTTTTCAAAAAATTTGCAATATTATTTTAATTTTTAACAAAATTTTCATATAAAAGATTAAAAAATAGTTATAATTTTTCTATAAAATTATAAAATTTAATTTCACTTACATTTTATTATTTTTAATAAAATTTTCAATAATCCCATTCCCACCTCTTTTTCCAATGCCATATCGCCACTTCCGATTGAGTCACGTTTTTCATCATTTTCATTTTTCCCATCAACAAATTGTTGTTGATCAATTTTGGCACATAAATTTGGATTGTTTTCGGAGACGGCTAATTTTAAAAAATTTAATAATTTAATTTTAAAAATTAGAATATTTTAATTATAAATGGTTATCTTTATAAAATTCATAAAATTAAATTGAATAATAAATCGAATAATTATCTTTTGCTTTGATAAATTTTATTATTTTATTAATAATATAATCCTGCTAATTATTATGAAAGTATTAAAAAAAGAATTAATTTATCTAAAAAAATTACAATTCAATCATTTTATTATTAAAAAGCTAAAGAATTTAAACTTATAAGAAAATATGAAAAAATTCTCAAATTATGAGCCATATTAAAAAAAATTAAAATAAATTTACAATTCAGCAAAGAGAGAATATGAAGTTGCCTTTCCAATTCATTGATTCGGCAAAGGGCACGATCCAACAAATTTGCACAATTTTGGCCATTCTCCAATTCATTTTGTTGGCGGAGTGACTTTAAAAATGATTACTTTAAATATATAGGTTTTTCCAAAAAAAATACATCCAAATTGGCCCTTTCCCGATGCAACATTCGAAACAATTCTTGGGCCCTTTGTTGGCGCCATTTCGCGTCCAACATTTTATCCGTTTCCATTATTTCACTTCGAGTGGATCTATGAATGAAAAAAAAAACTTAATACGCTGCACAATTAATATAATTAAATATTAATTTTGATTTTTGCAAAATATTTACATCCAAAAAATTTGTTCGACAAATTGTTGATATCTAATCCAAAATTAACCATTTTTATGTGAAATTCAGATTACAATAAATTGTAACAAATTTGATCTGATCCGGATTGATAGATAATTTTACTATTTTTTTATCTTTTAATATGATCAACATTTTTTAAAATAAATAAAGTGATCTAGAAAATTTTTGGTAGCTAAAAGAAATGAAATCGGTAAATAATTAATAAATTAAATGGTAAAATTAATTTTATTAATTTTTTTATTAATCAAATTTCTTCATTTAAGTTATTTTTAACCTTTCATTGCAATTTATTATAGCCTTGGAGATGGAAAAAAATTAAAACCCATTTGTATCATAAAAAATTGTTTTCACCTTCTATTGAATGCATTATTGCTTCCATTTGATGGTTGTCTGATTATTTTATTCTCAATTTCCATTGGTTTTTGTTGTTTTTGATGTGTCCATTTTGGCTGGGCCAAAGGTGGAAACAATTCATCGTCCCAAGAGGAGCTGCTGGTCAAACGACGTGCCGGTGGGCCCAAAAGGGTCAATGCCAAATTGTAACCACCTAAAAATATTTTATTTAATTTTTAAATAATTTCATTTTTGTAAATTTTTATGTTTAATAAAATTAATATAAATATTAAAAAATTATTAAGAAAAAAAATGACCGGATATCATTTTGATGACTTCCTGGAAATTGTCGCCGCTCACCAACATTCCATTCACTTTCAATATTCGATCGCCTTGACGCACTCCGGCCATTTGTGCCGCCCCATTCGGTTTTACAGTGGCCACTTTTATGGGATGTTCACCAGTGACGGTGAGGCCGAATCCATCGGATTGCCTGTGAATTCAAATTAAATAAAATTAATTTATATAAATTTTTATATCATATTCAAAGAGTTAAAATAATAAATAAACAAACAGTTTGAATACTGAGAATAAATTTAAAATATTATAAAAAAATTAAAATTATCTCATCAAATTTTATTCCTAAATTTTAATTAAATTAATTTTTTGCACAATAACCTTGCTACTAGGACGCATCTTTCTGTCATCAATTGGCCTCCAACACTTCCATCACTTTCGGTGGATTCAATTCGTTCGATACTTTGTCCAATTGTTCCATTGCCGCCATCAACATTTTGTGCCACTGCCGATGAACGCCTCCTAGGCCCATCCGTTGCAACTTTTCGTTGATTCAATGAAGGCAGAGGAGAAGGAGAGGAAGTGGAATTTGTTGTTGTTGTTGAAGGGGAGGCGATTGAGGGGCCTTCCAAAGGCGATTGAACAGAGGAGAGGGAAGCCGGCGGCGAAAATCGCCGGCTTTGGGAGTCGACGAGTTCTGTAGAATTAATAATTTAAGTATCAAAAAAATTTAAAAAATTTTTGAAAAATTTGTAAAATATTTCTAAAAGAATTTTTAAAAATAAATTAAAATTTTTAAATATTATTAAAAAAAATTAATTAAAAAATTTTTATCTTAAAAAGATTTTTAGCTTTGTAAAATTTTTTTCATGAATTTTTGATTATTTTTAAAATGTTAATTAATAATTTTTTCACCAATTTCTTCAGCGATGGACATTTAAGATGGAATAAATTTGAGTATTTTTTAATGAATAAAATTGATGCTTTTTTTAATTTGCTTAAATATTAAAAAATTAATATATGATTTATAAACAAATTTTCAATAATAGGATTAATATATAAAAGTCAGTTGATGGAAAAAAAACCCCACAAAAAATTGAATAGAAGTGCACATCTTTTTTTTGATGTATGAGAATTTTTGGATTTGGACGGGGGAAGAACGGCTTCTTCTTCTCAAAAAGGGCAAAAAAGAAAAGGGCAATGGGAGGAAAGTCAAAAGGAATTTTTCTTCCCTTTATTTGGGCCAAGCAATTGATTTTGGATGAGTAAAATTTGTTGGCCAAAATTGATGGGAAAATAAAGTGCAAGAAATTTTTGAAAAATAAATTTCCTTTGGATTATCAAAAATAATTAAATTTGAGAATATAAAATTTTGAAAATATTTAAATAAATTTCAATTTGCTAATCTTCCAAAATTCTCGAACCAAATGAATTTCTCATTTGATTAAAAATTCCAGCCAACTAATCCGAAAGATTTAATAGAAAATGAAAGGCACCGGAAGCAAGGGAGGATGGCATGCAATATTTCCTCTACTATATAAAGTCAAACCCATCACAAGGAGGTCGCGTGTCCATCATTTTGTTGGTTGTGGCACTTTGTTAGCTTGCCACCCCCCCCCCCTACCCAAAAAAGGCCAAAGAGGATGTATGATAGTAATATGGCCTATGGTCAATTGGACTTAACCAAAACAATTCATCCTTCAGCAGGAACCCAAAATTTAATCCATCTATTTTATTTTGTGGCTTCATCCGCCCCTCTTTTCTTGACTCATACTACTTCCTTAAATTTTCATGTGATGATAAAAGGGAGTAAATAAAATAAAACATGAAAAATTAGATTTTTTTTATTTTTTTGGATTTATCTAGCACCTGCTGGACAGGGATGGGGTCGAAATTTCGATTTTCGATTTTGATCGTCGAAATTTCGATGTTTTAGTTTCGATTCGATTTCGATTTGGATACGAGTTTCGATTTCGAAGCAAATTTCAATTTTTTGAGTTTCGACCCCATCCCTGCTGCTGGACATAAAAAATCTTTACCCCAAAATTTAATCCTTAATTCTTCTATTTAATTGCTAAAAAATTTAAATAAACAAACGAATTTTAGGATCTTAAATTGGAAAAAATGATTGGCATTTTATGGGCAAAAAATGGATGGGGAAAGGAAAAAAGTTTTGTTCAATGTTTGCCTTGAATGAAAGGGAAAAAAGATGTCCAAAATGTGAAGAAAAATGCGATGAGCAATATTTTGGAATAAAAAATGGGGATGACAATAGAAGGGAAAAGCCATCTAAAAAGGTGATGAATCAATTTTTATTCTCGATCGAATTTAAAATAAAATGTTCAAATAAATTTTTGGGTAGGAATAAACTGGCATTTAAATGAAAATTTTTAACCATTATGATTAATTTAATTCGATATATTCAATTTTTCATGAAATTAAATTATAAATCTAAATAAATGATTATTAATTTATAAAATTTGTCAATTTATGGCAACGAAAATAGAGTGGATCGTAATCGGATTCGATTTGAGAAAATCGATGCAATTAAAATCAAAATGGGAATTTTTTACTCAAATTAACCGAAAATAGGAGAAACCGAAAACTCACATTTTTTTCAAAAAAACATGAGCCGGATTTTAAAACTCAGGTCTAAAAACTGCACGATTTACTCTAATCGAAAATGCCACCATTAAATTAATTATTTTTTGGGGGAATTTCAACATTTTTGACTGTGAATTTCAAAAATATAAATTGGGCTAAATATAATTTTAATATATCCTTTTATTACTTAAAGAATGTAAAATAATTCAAGTGTAAAATAAATGGGAAATTGAACGCATAAATGCGCGAACCAATAAAATTTATATTTGAATGCGAGGAGAAATCGAAAAGGAGGATAACAATTTTCGGCTAACAAAATGGAATGGATGGAAAATTTGATGAAAGCGAAAATTGCTTGCATTTGAACCGGAATTTTGTATAAAAATTGAAGGAAAAATAAAATTTTAATACTGGGTAAAACTCGACTTAAGTATATAAATAAAATTTTTAAACTTTTATTCTTTATTTTAAAGAGAGGATTTTTATTATTATTTAAATTTTATAATTTTGAGAAATTAAATAATGGAATTTAATATGGGAATTTAAAATATTGAAATAAATTATTTTATTTTTTAATAATATATTTTGCAGATCTATTTATTAATATTAATTAATTTGGATTAATTATTAGAGGTTAATTAGGGTTTCTTCAATTTATTAGTTTGCAATTTTGGTTAAAAGATACCAAACTTTTTTACTTATTTTTCTTTATCAGAGGATATATTTTCCCAATTTTCCCATTGATTGAACCTCAAATTGGTTAATAAATCAAACAAAAAACCATTAATTGGAATCAAATCAAGGAAAAAAAAAACAAATGAAAGAACAATTGGGAAAAGAGGGAAATGAGTTGAGAAGAAAGGAAAAGGGCGACGGAATAATGTGCAAAAAAACGAGATCCACCAATACCAAAGGGGGCAAAGAGGGCATTGACCCCGTCAGCAGCATCAGCGGCATTCATTTTATTAGTGGGAGAGGAAATGAAGGGGAATTGGTGAATCGCCGTCTCGCCCTTTGGTGGTCGATGCTTGCAGCTGTGCTTTTCCCCTCAATTGAGCACCAAATGAATGGGAAAATCATTTGGGAGAAGAATTGGAAATGTATATCAAGAAGAGAGGATCATGGATTTTTGTTTGATTATTAAGCATTAAATCCGGCATTGTTATGTATAGTATTCTTCCGGTTTATGACTAATTTAGCGTATAAAGTTGACTTGAAATTGTAATGCAGAAATTTTTTTGTATAGAATGAAAATTCTAAATCCAAAAAATATTAGATTAGATGAAGAATTGGATAATTTTTTTGATATTTTATCAAAATATTTTCACTCAATTTTATTATTATTTTAATAAATAATTATAGTCAACTTTAAAAGGGGCTATTAATTGTCTGGCATGGCTCAAATGATAAATAAAGATAACTGGCTTCATGGAGTTCGGGTTCGATCCCTTCATGAGACACGTCACATTTTTAATAATTTTAAAATTAATTTTTGCATTTTTAATAATAATTAATATTTTTTATAGAAAATTAATTTTTTGGTTAAAATTGACATTTTTGAATTTCAATGAAAATTAATTTTAAAAAAAATAAAAAATTACCGAGCAGAATTTTGGCGTTTTTTTTTATTCAAATTTGTCGGTCACAAAATGTTCACTTTTTTTCCGTGAGCCGTGAAGAAAAAAATTATGGTTGTTGCTTTTCAAATTGAAAAGATTTATGTTGTTTTTGGGTCGTTCGGAAGGATGAAATTGGCGACGAGTTTTTGCAGAAGAAAAATTCGATGTGAATGAATGAGAGGAAAATGAGAATTTTTGCTGCGTTGTTTTCTTTGTTCGAATAAAAAAAATGGAAGCTAATGAAGCTTTTTTTCTTAATTGATGGAATAAAATAAAATGCGGGAAATGATGTGAAATGTTTTCGATTATTTATATTTAAATATTTTGACAGTCCTTCTGAAATAAGAAAATATCATAAAATTGATTTAAATTTATTAAATAAATAATTCATCAAATGAATAATTTTATTGGTAGTAAATAATCCTATTTAAAATCTCACATTTCACTGCTTCAAATTCGGCATTTTATCGACCTAATTACTAATTTATAGTACATTATATTTAAGTTAGTCTTTCTTAGAATATAAGTTTATATGGTAGACCAAATTTTATTATAAAATCATTTTTTTTGTAAAAATTAGAATTCTTATGAAAAACTATTTCAGCTTTTCTTTTTCTAATTTTTCCATTATTTAGGTCGGAAATTCCCAATTTCGATATTTAATTTTAATCAATTTTTGAAAAAATGAAACACTTTTGGTGATCTACTTAAATTCAAAAGCTTTGAATAAATTTAAAATGACATGGGAATAAATCGCTGAGATATCATCTCATGAATATCCACATTGAAAATTATAGTTTCCGACAAAAATTTATTTCGCTTAAAGCAAAATTTTTATGGGAATGTGAATGTGAGAGGATGGATTTTTACAAAGGCACCTCAAAAGGGGGAGGGGACAAAATGCGCGCAAGTCCATGCCATTCCCATTTCCCAAAACAGCAGGAGAGCGATTAACCACAATTAAATCGACCCCATTTTTGTGTGGATTTTTGGGTACTTTTATTCGGATGAATGAAATTTCGGAATTGGAATGTTTAGTCGCCAACAAAAAAGAAAAGTTTCAGGGAAAGTTGCCGTTATTTTTGCTAACATTTTTCAAAAGAATTTTTCTGTCAATTAAATTTAATTTATATTTGGAGCAAAAAAATCAATATATAATCGTTTTAAGCTTATTTATTCAAAATTTTTTTATCATTTAAATTTAGTGATTGACTGGGTCGATTAGAAAAAGAATTAGTAGATTTGATAGAAATTCAAAATTAAAACAAAAAAAAAAAACAATAAAAATAGGCTAAAATTGGGCAGTTTTAATTTTCCGGCCAAAATTTTTAGCCATTATTTTAAAATTAAAATAGGGTAACAAAATTGCTAAAGATATTGTCCCATGAGCTAAAATTTTGGTAGATAAATTTGCTGTAAACAATTTTTTCATTTCAAAAGACTATATATTAATGGATTTTTGATCTTTAGAAAAGATTGGTGCCACTAATTTTGGGTATTTTTAGTCCAAAAACATACCCTCCGCCCAATTTTAATGATTGTTTTTGTTTGGTAGCCAAAAGCCACTTTTTGGCAACAAAATTGAACCCACCCACTCACAATGGGAAGAAGATTTATTGCCCATTTCGGCACCAAATAGAGAAGAATGTGATTTAAACGGGGCAAATGGTGGAAAGAAAAGAAAGGTGGGCGGCAAATTTATTGTTGTTTTCTTTTTGCCGACTTTGCATTTTAGATGGAGGCTTTTGAATGGGAGGTTAAAAATAGATTTTGGCAACAATTTTTTTACGAAAATTAGTAATATTAGACAAAAAAAACTGGTGGAATTTAAGTCTGATAAATTTCGATTTTTGGAAAATTTTTATTCCTAATCTAAATCTCTAATTTTTTTAATTTTGGAAGCGGTTTAAAAAATTATATTAAATATTCTAAAAATTTTCACTTATTAAAAATATATATATTAAAAAAAAATAAAAATTTGAAAATCAAATTTATATTTTTAAATATTATTTTTAAAAATAAAAAATATATATTTAAGGTTTTGTGCTTTGCTGTTCAAAATGGATTGCACAAAAATTCTCATTCCGCCAATGTCCTAAAAATTAGTTTAATTGAAGAATGCTCTGCCTCCTATGGCCATTGTGCATTTCAAATCCTTGAAAAATTAAATTTGGAGGAATAATCCAATTTTTTAGCCATTTTTCTCAGAATTCATTATAATAAAATCGTTGGAATTTTTTCAAAAAAAATTTCCCAATTCCTAGTAATTAAAATTGTACTTTTTGAGGAAAATTAATTTTTAAAGTCAATTTTGATTTTCAACTGCCTAAAAATAATACAAAATTTAAAAAATAAATTTCAAATTATTTCGCTGAAAATTTTATGATATTTGTGTGGACAATTTTATGTATTTATTTTGAAGTGGACAATTGATGGCCACAATAATCGGCTCAAAAGCCCAAAAGGAACAAATTGATGGAGGGGAGGATTTGGAGAGGAAACAGGAAATTTCGCGCGCGGCCATTTTCTCTTTCCTTTTGCTTCCGGCGAGGACACAAAACTAATTGGCTTAAATATATAAGTGGATTTTAGGGAGAAGGAGAAAATTGAGGATTATTGGGCCGAAACAAAGTAATAGATTGTTTTTTTAGGAAGGAATTTAAAAGAATTTTGGAAGGATTTAAAATGTAATTTTTCGGGAAAACAAAAAATGGGAAAAAATTGCAAAAAATAATATTTTTTCAAAAATTGATGATTCTTAATTTGAATAATTAATAAATATAACCGATATTAAAATATAATTTATTAAGAATAAAAATTAAATTAAAAAATGGAATTTATAAACAAATTATAAATAAATTGCTTAAAGTTTTACACAATTTTATTTGAAACTAAAAATAAAATTTAAATTTTTTCTAAAAGAACTCTTAGCTGCCTAATATTTTATAAAAAATTGAGCTATGACATCACCAAAAAATTATTTATGATTTTACGATAACAGCAAATTAGACAATCATTTTTTGCTGAAATTAATGCGCATTGCATTCCCGCAGTTCCCCCTATTAATCAGCATTGGCGCAATTGATGGACTTTGGGCGGGCGCGCATAGCAAAAAAAGTGGTGGCCTCCAAATTAGGCGGAAAATGTGCGTTTTTTTTTTAATTGAGTCGAGATTGGGAATGGAATGGAAGGAAATTAGGAGGGGATAATGCGATTGGATGCAATGAATTGGAATGGAAAATTGGCAGGCAAATTTGGGAGGATTGACGCTCGAGGCCGACCGCCATAAAATTGCTAGTGGTGGTGGGCAATTGCGCACAAACATTGGAATTGGAAGGGAATGGGGGTAGGGGATATATGTATATGGGTTTTAGGTGGCTGACCGAAACCTACAATCAAAATAATTTTTAGAACAATAGAAAACTTAAATTATAAAGTAATCAACTTCAAATAATTTGCCACTCAAAAACTACAGTACAGAGGTTATTTATAGGACCAACTAAAAATTTTCTTCTAACTGATTATTAATTTAAAATTTTTAATTAGCCTTTTTTATTTTTTGTGATTTAACTTTTAATTTATTTAAATTAGCTACAAATTATGCATAATTTTGATATTGAATTTAAGTTGGAATTTTTTATTGTGATGATTCGGGAGAGAGTCGGTTTTAAACCGAGGTACTCGGTTTCGGTTTCGGTTTTTAGGTCAAAATTCCTCGGTTTCGGTTTCGGTTTTTAGGTCAAAATTCCTCGGTTTCGGTTACGGTTCGGTTAACCGACTCCTTCCAACCCTAATGATTCCCATTGATTGATCATTACAAATACAAAGCTTTAATTAGAAGGAATTTGTATTTATCGATAATTTTTTTGGCTTCTTTGCTCGAAAATGACCAGCTAAAGTGGTGCAAAAAGGACACGACGAAAACAATTTTGAATGGATGAAAATAGGATGGAAGGGTGGACATTGCTTACATTGGTCGCCTTCGGCGGTCATCGCCCACATTTGTAATAAGCCGGCCGCTTTACTGCTGCTTGCCCTCTTGACAGTCTGGGCAAACAAAAATAGCCGGTGCACTGCACTGTCTTGTCCCTTCACCTTCACCAAAAGCCAAAGCAAAGGCCTCGGCGAAGAAGACATTTTATTGTTTGGGGGGGAAATAAATTCGCGATGTTTAAGGGTGGAAGCCGTGTAAAATTGTTTGAAATGGATGGAAAGGATTCGACAATGAATTTGTCGTGATTGTCAACATTTCGAGCAAATTTTACATTTTTATGTGCGAATTTTGAGCAAATTATACAAATAATGGGTTAGTGGTAAATTTGTTCAACTTGGTTTTGCACATCAAATTTTTAAGTTTAATTAATTTTTTGTCATTGTATAGCACTGATTTAATAGAAATAGATTTTGGTCAAAATAGGCCAACTTAGGTATTCGTTTTTGGCTATTATATTTTGGTCATTTATCATTTTTAGGTATTACTGAAATATTGGCCAATATGTAATTTGGGAATATCAATAAAATATTAATATTTATAATGATCAAAATGTAATGTCAAAATGAGAATATTCCACAATCATTATTAAAATGAATTGCTTCGCTCCAATGCCATTTTCTCATTCTTCTTTTGCCCATTCATTTCTTCATCAATTTTTTCCACTTGTCCTTTATTTGATTCATTGTTTTTTGAATTTGTCACAATTTTGTCCTTTCCATCTTTCTTGCCTTCCACTCCCACTGCTCTCAATTCTGCATTTGCCTTGGCCA